>JAHBCN010000531.1:152500-174162 GCA_019359885.1 Listronotus oregonensis
TATTATTCGTAATGACAGAGCAGATGGTTATGTTGGTGTTGCTATTTTATTTCAAAAAAATTTCTTTCATCCCCATTAATTTTGTGAATCATTTTGAGCCAGGAATAATGGTCTGTGGAGCTAACATTGTTTTCTAAAATAAAAATATAAATTTTGTTTCCTTATATAGACCTTCTAATCAGAGGCGGATTTAGATATTTGCCGCCTAGGGACTGATAGCGTATTGCCGCCCCGCTCGCCACAACCCCAGCCACCCCGCGGTCACTCCACCAGATAGTCCGGATAATAGTTATTCTGTTTAAATTTTCTTCTATGCTTACTCTATTTTAATATATTCTTAGCAAAAAAGGTCACACACACACACACTCTTCATTGTTATTTACTTTAGCTATTTCTCATTTAATAATAATACTAAGGATAGTATGATTCAATTATTTTTTTAAAGTCATAAATTACAGGAGAGAGTAAAACTCCCAACATGTCAATACACAAAGAACGATATGTATTTGTATGTAGGTATAGTAACATTTAGGTAAAAATTTAATAAGATATAAATCTAATTGTATCGTATTCCGCCCGTCGCACAAAGCCACCCAGGGTCACGTCCACCGTATAGCGCCGGTCTAATAGGTTATTCGTATCTTAAATTTTATTCATGTTACTCAAATTTTAATTATTCTTAAAAGGCACACACAGCATTTATTGTTATTTACTTTAGCTATTTCTATTTAATAATAATACTAAGATATATGATTCATATTTAATATTTTATATTTTATTTTAAATATGTATATTATTTCTTTTTCTTTTTATTTATTATTGTATATATATATATATATATATATATATATATATATATATATATATATATATATATATATATATATTTATATATATATATATATATATATATATATTTTTATATATATATATATATATATATATATATATATATATATATATATATATATATATATATATATATATATATATAGGTGATTCCTGAGGAAATGTCAATACTTCAGGTACGTACTCGGGGTTCAAAAATAAGCATAAAAGTTTATACAAATATGGGTCCGTAAGGTCTTCGTTTCTGATATACAGGGTGTTAAAGTTTATATTTATATTTTTTTATATTTTTTTTTAATAAAATATTTTTATGTTTTGCTGAACATAATTTAAGAACAATAATTTTATTGAAAATTAAAATACATATCGTTTAATTATATATTTTGTTTAATTTTTTTCAAATTTTGTTATTATAAAATTACTTGCGTGTCATGAGTGGTATTTTTTAAAATCCAGATATCTTGAAAACGGTTGCTTATATCGACTTTTAACAGGTATACCTTTTTGACGTAAAAATGACAAAACAGTTATTTTATTTACTTAAAAATGTAATACAGGGCCGTACCAAAAGTTGTGGTTGTTTAAAATAGTAAAAAGACGTGTAGGTGGCTCCCCCTATAAGTAAGAGCCGTAATAAGATTAGATTCGAATCCGTCATACCAAAAAACCCCCGGATACCAAATTTTACTCCAAAATTTTAGATTTTATTCAAAAAATAGAAAAATTAAATAAAAAGTTTAACACCCTGTATTTCGGAAACGAAGGACTTAAGGACCCATATGTGTAGAGACTTTTGGGTTTATTTTTGGACCCTGACTACGTACCTGAAGTATTGACATTTGCTCATGAATCACCCTGTATATATTTATTTATTTTGTTATTATGTAAGTGTAAATAGTTAATAAACTAACACATTGTGACTGGCTAAATGGCAAAAAGCCTCATAAAGATAGAACTCCGAGAGTTGGGACTTTTTATCGGAAATTTCCCCCTCTTCAAGGATCTTTTTTGCAATTTTTGCTATCTCTTATGGTTTTGAAGTCATCATTAAAAATTGAAATGGCTTTCAAAACGCCTTTCTCAGATTTGCATTTTGCGTCGAATGAGCCATCGCTCATATTTTTCGAAGCCTTCTACATATTTTTTGCAGGAAACACACTTCTCGACAGACTAATTTATTTGGTTCGTCGCAATGGTCGGTGTACGAAACAAGAAGCATAAAATTGATTAAATAATACACTGTACGAAACGAGAATATTTCAGGTAAATTTCTGAAGTAGGTATACGAAAAGCGAGTGTACAAAACAAGAATAAATCCCACCTCATTATGTAACACAGGCCAGTAATTATTTAAATGCAATATTAGAAACTAGGTTGATTGGTCAAGGTTGTCCGATGTACTGTCCTGCTCGTTAACCAGATTTGACTACAATTTTTCTACAATTTCGTGGTGCTTTATAAGGGACAAAGCAATGGTTACTTACAACTCCAGATAAAATAAAAAAGCGAATTGGTTCTGCTTGTCTATTAGTAGCACAGAAATAGTAGAAAAATGTTTGGAAATTGAAAATGGGCATTTTGAACAACTTCTTAGGCATAATAGACGGTAAATAATTGAAAATTAAATTGTAAGTAAATTTTTTGAATGTACTAACAAAGTTATAATTTCGTAATTAAAGAAATTTATTCTTTTATGCACACAGACCTGGTTAAATAAAAAACACGCCGTTCCATTTAAAATTCCAAAGTAACCCTTGACCCCTTAAAAAGGGATAAGGAAAAAAATGGCAAAAATAACCCAAAATATGTTTCCCCTGTTTAGGAGTAAAGTTCATTATCTTAAAAGCATAAATAACTTTTTTTAAAATGCTGTTTTTTTAATGGATTTTTAGATTCTACATAAAATTCTATAATTTTTTTTATATTGTTATATACCTAAACTAAGTGGTTATTCTAATATTTTATGTTTTTGGAAAAATATTATAATAAAAAAATTACAGTACCGCCATTGCTTTTGAAGATGGAATAATTATATTTGTACAAAAGTTTTATAGGGATGACAAAAATACATGGGAAAAAATTTAAGTTAGATGCTACACGGCATTCAAGATAAATTAACACATTTCGACTAATTAAACTTAAAAAAATCTATTCTTTTAAATGGCACGCCCTGAATATTTTTATTTAATCCGATAGATTTTACAAAACTTTTAATTTTTATTATTTATGGTATATACCTATTTTTAATGGTTTGCGATTATTTTGATTTTTTTTAATTTTTACCCTTTATTTTATTGCACTAACGCTATAAAATAAGTTGGCTATGACCAGAGCTGTCAAAGTTCAAAGTACTTGAAGTATTTTACTTCAAGTACTTTTAATTAGGAAGTACTTGTACAGGGTCTTTGATTATATTTACGTGGCTTTTAAAGCCTTTATTTTTAAAGACAGAAAAAAATGTTTTATATAAAAAATTGTAGGATTTTTTCCATATTATCTTTTGAAATTATCAGTAAAAAATATGGCAATAAAAAAATGGAAAAATATAGGCAACTTCAACTTTTTTAAATGAAACACCCTGTATATTATGCGCAACAACGAAAGATCTTTTTCTTCTGATTTCAAATATATATATTTATATATATACAGTATGTCCACGGAAAAGGTGTTGAAGAGAAAAAACTTTATTTTTGATTTTATCGAAAAAAGCTACTCTTGATAAAAAAATTTGCTACTTCTTAGAGTAAGATTGAGATAGAAACATTTAACATATTTTATACGCGGTGTTCAGAAAATTGAAAAAACTTAAAATGGTACAAGTGTAAAGTGCATTTATTTGAGAAGATATGGAAATAAGTTACTAAAAAAAGTTGTTTAAAATTAAAAGATCGTCTCTAATACCAATTTTCGAAAAAATCGGCCTACTTTTATTTATTTGTGATTAAATTTATTTAAATATCAATTTAAATTTTTAATATTAATTTTATCAAATATTTTGCTATTAAGTAAGCATTTAAAGCTGATGTTACTGCTTCTAATGAATTATAAAAGCGAAGTGTCAATAAAGCTTGTCACTATCAACGCCTACTAGTACAATAATGAGTTGTTAATTTGGAATTAGGTAATTGAAATTAAAATAATTTTTATCACAAATTAATAAAAATAGGCCGATTTTTTTGAAAAATGGTATTAGAAACTATCTTTTACTTTTGAACAACTTTTCCTAGTAACTTATTTCCATATCTTCTCAAATAAATGCACTTGACTCTTGAACCATTTAAAGTTTTTTCAATTTTCTGAACACCGCGTATAAAATTTGTTAAATGTTTTTTATCCCAATCTTACTCTTAGAAGTAGCATTTTTTTTAAAGGTACTTTTTTGATAAAATTTAAAATAAAGAAATTGTTTACTATTCAACACCTTTTTCCCTGGACGTACTGGTGTGTCCACGGAAAAGGTGTTGAATGGAAAACTTCTTTATTTTTAATTTTATTGAAAAACTTAAAAAGGTACAAGAGAAGTGCAATTATTTGCAAAGATATGAAAATAAGTTACTAGAAAAAGTTATTCAAACGTAAAAGGTAGTCTCTAATACCAATTTTCGAAAAAATCGGCCCAGTTTTATTTATTTGTGATTAAAATTTTATTATCAATTAACTAATTCCAAATTTTTGTACTAGTAGGCGTTGATAGTGACAAGCTTTATTGACACTTCGCTTTTATAATTCATTAGCTGCAGTATCGGCAGCTTTAAGTGCCTACTTAACAGCAAAAAATTTGATAATAAAAGTAGGCCGATTTTTTCGAAAATTGGTATTAAAAACTACCTTTTAATTTTAAACAACTTTTCCTGTAACTTATTTCCATATCTTTTCAAATAAATGCACTTTACTCCTTTACCATTTTAAGTTTTTTCAATTTTCTGAACACCAGTATAAAATATGTTAAATGTTTCTATTCCAATCTTACTCTTAAAGTAGCAAAACTTTTTATCAAGAGTAGCTTTTTCGATAAAATCAAAAATAAAAAAAAAAAAGAATTTATTATATATATTATATATAATTTTATTATATATATATATATATATATATATATATATATATATATATATATATATATATATATATATATATATATATATATATATATATATTATATATATATATATATATATATATATATATATATATATATATATATATATATATATATATATATATATATTATATATATATATATAATATAATGTTGATATTTGGATAAACCATTTTTAGATATTTTAGGTTAAATTATTAATAAATTACAAAAAAGTTTCATATTAGTATCAAGAAATCCATGGAAACAATAAAATTGTTATGTTGCTGAATTTGGTAAGGGTGGGCCAATAATGTTTATTTTTGTGATTAAACATTTCTGCTAAAGTAAAGGAAGACTTGTCGGTGAATAGAATTTTATTTAAAAACTTTGGATCCTGCTGCATAAACCTAGCTATTTCCAATGCATACTTAGGTCGGTCCTGTCTTCAAAAATAAAGGCTCCAGAAACCACGTAAATATAATTAAAGACCCTGTACTTATGGTTGATAAATTTATATCAAAATACTTAAACTTTTACTGGATGTGACCTAGTAAATTACTTGAAGTATTTTTCTAAGTACTTAAAGTATTACGAAATACTTGAAGTAAAAAAAGTACTTAAAGTAAAAAGAAATTATTTAAGTACGCCAATTTATTCAGTTTATACAATATTTTTAAATACCTTTAATATTATAGGTATTAAAAAAAAAACATCAAAATATTGTATAAATACTAGTTTAAAAATTTTTGGAATTTTTTAGATTTGTTTCTAACACCACTTAAACATTCCTATATTTAAAATTTTATTTCACAATCTATATATCTCGCCACTTTCTTTTCTATAAGCTCTTCTACCAGCTTTATTATTTTTTTTAATACAGAACCAACTTGTTTTAATTAATACTTCTAATACTTAAAGGTTTATGACTTTAGGGTACGTGCATTAGTTTAACATACGTTTGTTGTTAGAGAAAAAAAATGACGATTTATTAAAAGGGTCAAATTGCTGAAAATATTGGGTTAATTACTAGTTTTGGGAGGTCATGAGGTTTTAAAATATAAAATAAAAAATGCGTTCGGATCGAATTAAAAAAATATTTTGGACCTCCAAACCCAAAAATTTTTTCAAAAAAATAACTTTGCTAAAAATCTTAATACATACATTACAATAAAAAACTTTACGGGTAAGGTAAATCGTTAAATTATCAAAGTATACATTTTCTTTTGCGCTAATACATTTAACTTGATGTTATTAAAAAAAAATGCTAGTCAAGTAAATCTACTTTTACTATTAGTACTTTTATTTATCTGTCAAATAACGGGAGGAGGGAGAAGCGAATGTACATTTGAAAAAAATTAAATAAATTTTTTTCGGCTTAACCGATTTTAATAAGCTAGGTCTTGTTTAATCACGGCTTAGGAAAAAATATTAGTATGATTAATTTAGTTTTTTGTTTTATCCCTGAAGACTAATTTGTGTCAAAGTTATAAATTTTGTCATTTTTTTCAAAAAATTTAAATACAATGGTATTATTATTATAAGCCCATTAAAAAGACCATAAAAAGTCAAAAAACTGGTAAAAACCGCATTTCGGTATCTAAATTAATTCTCGACTTATTGCCGAAAAACTGCATTGCTCAAATTATTTTTTATTTTAAGTTGTTAGATAAACAACGCGGCTTTTTTTATTGAGAATGCAATGACAACAAAAACCATTTGTTTTTCTACGAATATTAAATAATAAGATAATATTGTTATTATTTGTTTTTTTTTATCAATTTAATAACAACATTGATTATTACACGGCTCGTGGATAATAATAGCTGAATTATTATATCTACGGGCTCTGGCTAATTATTCCTTCATTGTGCTGGAATAGAATGCACATTTTCAGTTTCTCTTAAACGGGTTGCCAAACGTATAAATACTTTTTTATTAAAATGCCATATCGTCTTGCAGCAATAGAGGCATTTTGAAAATTTTTAAAACAAACGGCTAGCATATCGTATGCCTCGGTAGTAGCATATAAGACATAATTTAAAATTACTTAATGACGATTAACAACACTACTAACAATAATAAGTGCATGAGCTTAAAAATAATCGGGACGCAAAGATTGTTTTCAATCTAATCTCTTTGATACCTATCGGAGTTTCAGTGCACATGAGATAGGGAAGCCGCGTCATTTCAATCCTAACTTTTTTTATACCTATAAGAATTGTTTCATGTTGTAAATGCAATTAGAAAAAGATATGCAAACTATTTTGAAAGTAAAGTTGGAAATGTGACTTTGCAAGATAAATGTATATATAGAAAATTATTAAATTATAAAACCCATCTATAAAAAATATAAATCATGTACAGGGTGTCTCAAATTTAAATCTCATCACTGGTTTCTCGGAAACTTGAAGAGAAACGAGGTAGGTTAAATGAAGGCAAAGTTGCGCAATTTGATGCTAATCAAAATGCCACCTTAAAAGTTTAAAAGTTTTAAATAGTTCCGAAGACTTTTGAAAAAAAAACGAATATTCGCGATTTTTTTATGACTTTATTTGACTAGATTTAACAAAATAAATTTCACATTCTTTGGGGCACCCTGTACTTAAAAATGTATAGTGTAATGTAAATAAAATATTACGCATTTTTTTTACAGTATTCTTTCATTTTCTAATTTTGTCTGAAAATCCAAAAACATGTTTTTGCAAACTTTAAATTGCAAACAAATTTTTAAATTTCGACGATTTTTTTTTAATTGAAGCCAACCTTACTTTTTTTTCGTTATAATTCGATCTGGCTCGAAATATTAGTAAAGAAGTTTTTTGACCTGGGCTAACCGAATTTGAAGTGAATTGCGATCTAGCTTAGTAATTAAAAAAATATATCAAAAGTCTATTTTTGCGATTTTTTTTTAAATTTTGTTTTTTTCCTCTACACAATTGGATATGTATCATTTTTGTATAAGCCCAACGATAGCCTAGGTTGAAATTTGCCGGAAATTAATAATTCGGCCGTTTGCCGAATTCGGCACATTTTTTAATTTCTTTTATTACTTTCTTGTTCTTGTCGTTTTTTCTCTTTAAAATGATAAAAACACGAATCTTCGGCTCTTAAATTTAGGCCTCTTTATATTTTTTAGATTTTTAAACTGTTTTTATTTTGACCCTCCTGAATCCATATCTCCAAACAAATTTTAAATATTTTCTCAAATAGCCATAAAAAAATAGCAGCCTTTTGGGCGGAAGGCAGGAAAAAAAACAAAAAATGTATATTATATGTAAGATCAGTTTGACCCCATCAGTTCAGGGTCAAAGGCATTTTAAGGTCAAATTTGCAAAATTACCCGCAACCAAATTTAAACAGTGTATATATACTTATATATTTCAGGTCGCTGAATACGAATCCTTTGTCACTTTGACCCCATCCAATTTGATTGCGATTTGACCTTAAAATGCCCTACTAAAAAAAAGGTCTGAAAGAATTGACCATGGCATCTTTATGTTTTTAAGGTAGATAAATCCAAATTAGTTTGGCCCCATCAGGTCAGGGCTAAGGGCATTTCAAGGTCAAATCGCAACCAAATTTGATGTGACTGACCACGGATTTGTATTCAGCATCTTCAAATACATAAGTAAACACACTTTAAATTTGGTTACGATTCATTTTGAAGATTTGCCCTTAACATGTTCTTGACCCTGACCTGATGGGGTCAAATTGACACCGAATTTTAATTCAGCAACCTCAAAAACATATAGATACCATGGTCAAGTCTTTCAGACCTTCAACCTTCTTTTATGGGGCCGTTTTTTCTATAACCCTATCACAACTAACCTAGTCTTGAAATTCGGTATATATATATATATATATATATATATATATATATATATATATATATATATATATATATATATATATATAATATAAGGGTGTTAAAGTTTTTAGTTAATTTTTCTATTTTTTTAATAAAATCTATGATAATGTAATTATTGGAGTAAAAATTGGTATCCGGGGTTTTTTTTTGGTATGACGGATTCAAATCTAATCTTATTACGGCTCTTACTTGCAGGGGGAGCCACCTACACGTCCTTTTACTATTTTGAATAATCACAACTTTTTGGTACTGCCCTGTATTACGTCAAAAAGGTATACTTGTTAAAAGTTGATATGAGCAACCGTTTTCGAGATATTTTGATTTAAAAAAATTACGACCCATCTGATTTTATTATATTAAAATAAAAACAAAATGTATGATAAACAATTATTTTTATAATTTTCAATAAAATTATTTTTTTAAATTATTTTCAGCAAAACATAAGCCAGGTTTCATAATTTTCAAAAAAAAAAAAAAATTCCTCAAAAAAAAACTTTAACACCCTGTATTTCGGAAACGAACCCCTTGCGGACTCATATTTGTATAGACTTGTATGTTGACTTTTGAACCCCTGAATACGTACCTGAAGCTATCGGATAGGCCGAGACAATCTGATAGCAATCGCTATCTCATGTGCATTGCCCCATTACTCCCAACGTATTTCTGCCTATCGCGATTGAACTCAATCTTGGCGCGTCCCACCGCGATACCTATCAAGATAGGCCCAGATTATCCGATAGCTATCGCTATCTCATGTGCATTGCCCCATTACTCCCAACGTATTTCTGCCTGTCGAGATTGAAATCAATCTTTGCGTCCCGATTACATTTAAGCTTATGTGTACCTGCACTAATTAAAACGACAAAGTGCGATAAACAAGAACTAAATTTTAAATAAAGGTGGGGTTTCGTTGATGCGGCTCGCGGCTGCGATTGAGTCGCAACAGCGACTGTGACTACAGTCGCGGCACTGGTTTTATACAATTTATGCATATACGTTTTGGTTGACGCCGTTCAGTCGCAGACCGTTACGATCGAGCCGCAGCGGTTGCGATTCGACTGCTGGATGTACCAGTTAAATCGCAGTCGTTTAGTTAAAAATGGCGAAATTCAATGCGAATGAGGATGAGATATTGGTTGAAGAAGTTCAGAAATATCTCTCGATTTTCGATTCCGAACATGAAAACTATAAAAATGTTATGATCAAAGAAAATGCCTGGAAAAAGGTAGCATTTTCAGTAGGAAAAAGCAGTAACTAACATTAATTTATTTATTTTGTTCTTCTTTAATAATTATAGGTATAAGTATTCATTTTTCTTTTACTTTTGGCCCAACTTTATAGTCACCAAATATTTTTTTATTAGAAAAACTAAATTTTACTTAAAACATTTTTTATTAGGTATTTCTTGTAATGCCTATTTATAATAACAATTTACATTAAAATAAGTATAAGATTAAAACTTTATTACAATACCTACAATGGATTGCTCACATGTACAGATTGCTTTACAGTTTTCACTTTACTTTCGAAACCTGTGGATTTTGCCATTCGACAATCCCTTCTTGTAACAAAAACCTCATAAACTGATCTCTTACATGAAACCCTTCAACGTTTTGATATCCACTCGCTCTTGTAAGATTTCGAAAAACATTTGAGTTTTCTTCGTTCGAATCGTACTTATAGTAGGGAACCCCTTTTTTCTCCAAGTACCCTTCTCGCAATAAATTATGTAAATGTGTAACTGGAAAAATTCTCTAAATTTTTTTTCGTCCTCTTTTAAGTGTGATTTTATAAGTAGACTAAAATATCCTTCTTCTCCACGTCTTTTAAATATATCGTGTTTCTCGCATCGTTCCTTTTCTAATAATGTCAGTTGTAGCCATTGTTCTTCTTCCTCTTCTTCTAAGAGAATTATACTTAAAAGATTACTGTTATTCATTTTGTAGGTTATAAGTCAACTAAAGGACTTCAACCATGCACATGATAGAACCAGATCTTTTAAACTAATCTAAATCGCAATCGCATAAAATTAAAGACGCACAAAATAAAACACTCTATATTGTGGATGCGACTGCAGTAAATCGCAGTCGTAAGCCGCAGCCGCTCGAGCCGCAGCCGCTCGAGCCGCACCAACGAAACCGTACCTTAATTAGGTTTGACAAACAATGAACTTGTTATTTTTGACGTCCCTGTTTTCTATGATTTGGGACGTCCCGGCACTCTCGATAAAAACGCCGCGTTTTTTATCTGACAGCTTAAAATAGATAAAAATACGAATAATGAAGTTTTCGGTAATAAGTCGGGAATTACTTAAGGTATCGAAATGCGGTTTTCACCAGATTTTTTCCTTTTTTATGCCTATTTTAATGGGTTTATAATAATAATACCATTGTATTTAAATTTTTCGAAAAAATTTACAAAATTTATAACTTTGACACAAATCAGTCTCTAGGGATAAACCAAAAAAATAAATAAATTATAGTAATATTTTATTGTAAGCCCTAATAAATGCTCTTTCAAACGAGACCTAGTTTATCGAAATCGGTTAAGCCGAAAAAAAGTTATTTATTATTTTTTAAATGTACATTCGCTCCTCCCCACTCCCTATATTTACAGGTTAGGGAATAACGCTTAATAGAAAAAAAGTTTCCCAAATTACATAGTTTGTAAAAAAAAACTATTAACGACATAAGGTAGTATGGTATATTTTTAAATGATCCGTGTTATCAGTTTTGTTCTTAGTTTTACGCCTTCTAGTGGTAAAATTAGAAAGTTGAAAATAATTTCCAGTATTTTCTTGAGGCCGGTTTTACCATAAATATTTTTTTCCGAAAGCTATACGCTGAACGGTTCTCGAGATATCGGCGGAGGATGAACTTATCAGGACACCCTGTGTGATTTTAAAGTTACATAATTTGGAAAGTAACAAACCATTTTTAATTACTTTTTTTAGATGAAAGGTACATCAATCTATAAAAAAAAACACTAGGTACCTAAAATGTTCTAAGTGTTACTTTTCCTTTTTGATATTTTTTATATCATACTATTATATACTTTTATTACCTTTTAAAACTTTAACTTTAAATAATATGAAATGTATGAAGTGTGTGAATAAAGACGAAATTGTTACGGAATAAAGTTGTGTTTTTTGTACAAAACCCAACTATTTTACACTTCCATATACCTGTCTCTTAGCTGGGCCCATTGTTCTCTATTGTTGGCTGTACGGGTCCAATTTGTTCCTGCGAGTTTTCTAATATCATAGTTCCATCTTAGGTGTGGTCTTTTTCTAGGTCTCTTAATGCCCCGTGGGTACCTACCATGTTGTAATTTTGGTGGTCCATCTATTATCTGTTTTTCTTGCCAGGTGTCCTGCCCACTGCCATTTAAGAGATTTGATTCTGTGAATCACATCTATCACCTGGGTTCTTTGTCGTATCCACTCTATTCTTTTGCGGTATCTCTTCGTTATTCCCAGCATGTTGGGTTTCATTGATCGTTGTGCTACCTGGAGTTTTCTTGTAATATCTGTTTTAAGTGTCCAGGTCTCACATGCATAGGTCATAACTGGTAGTATACACTGGTCAAATGCTTTCTTTTTTAGTAGGAGTGGCATTCTGGATTTGACTATAACTGAATTTCTTCCATATGCACTTCATGCTAACTTGATTCTTCGGTTGATTTCTGGTAATAGGGATCCTGTTTTATGTATTAGGTGGCCCAGGTATATGTATTCTTTTACTATTTCCAGATTTGTGTCATTCATTAGACTTTCTTGCTCGTCTACCAGTTCGTTGTACATTATTTTAGTTTTTATTAAATTCATTTTAAGACCTACTTCGTTACTAGCCGCATTCAATTAATTTATTTGTTGTTGTAGTTCTGCAGGGGTGTTGGCAATTAGAACTATGTCGTCTGCGAATCTTAGATGGCTAAGGTATTCTCCATCTATATGCAGATCCTTGGTGGTCCAGTTAAGTTTCCGGAAGACTTCCTTCAGTGTTGCTGTAAATAGCTTTGGAGATATTGCGTCTCCTTGTCGTACTCCTTTGCTATTCGGGAATTCAGGAGTTTGTTCCTTGTATATTTCAGCTCTGGCTTTAGCCTCTTCGTATATATTCGCCAGAGTTTCTATATAAGAATTGTCGATCCCCTGATTTGTTAAGGCTTCTATTATTGCTTTGGGATATATCGAGTCGAAGGCTTTCTCATAATCTATGAACGCTACAGCTAGTGGTAGTTCATATTCTTTGGTTCGGCTGATGATTTCCCGTAGCGTGTGTATATGGTCAATGGTGCTGAAGCCACTTCTAAAGCCCGCTTGTTCTCGTGGTTGTGCAGCATCTAATATGTTGTGCATTCTATTGTTTAAGATCTGATATCCTCTTTGCTGCCTTTTTTGTGGATTAGTATTATGTTGGCGCAATTCCAGATTTGTGGTATGTGTCTTGTTTGTAGACAACTGGTGTAAATTTTTGCTAGTATTTTTACCAGCATATTTAAGCAGTTCGGCTGTTATTCCGTCATTTCCTGCTGCTTTTCCCTTCTTCACGTCTTTGAGCGCATTTGCTACTTCTTCCACGAGAACTTTCGGGACGTCGTCTTGTTGTTGGGGTAATCTTTTTTATTTAAATGTCTCCGGGGCTGTATATAGGTCACTGTAGAATTGGGTTACCATATTTATTATGTCTTCCTTGTTTGTTATTCCGACATTGTTGTTTGCTTCTTCCCAATAATGAGGGCTTTCTTGGCGTTCTTGTAGCTTTTTCTGTTTTCGATTGCAGTTTGTACAAGTTTTTCGTTATAGTTTTTAATGTCTTCTGCCATTTTCTTTCTTATTGTCTTACATAGTTCCGTGTATTCTACTCTATGTATGTTACTATGCATTTTTATTTGTCGTCTTTTTGTTAGGAGTGCTCTAGTCTCGTTTGAAAGTTTCTGATGTTGCTTTTGTTGTCTTCGACCTCCTACCTCTTTGGCGCAGTTTAGTACCGTTTCTATTAGCTGCTGTGAGTGTACTTCTTGGTCGTGAAGCTTGTCGTTTAATAGATTTTCGTGTGTCCAATACTACTTTCGCTCTAATTAATCTATGGTCACTACCAGTTTGAAACTTGTTAAAAGATATATATATATATATATATATATATATATATATATATATATATATATATATATATATATATATATATATATATATATATATATATATATATATATATATATATATATATATATATAATATATATATATATATATATATATATATATATATATATATATATATATATATATATATATATATATATATATATATATATATTGCATTTATTGGATTACCTCTTGTGATGTGTTCCAGAAACCGTCAGTTGCTTTGCAACTAATATTGACGTAATATAGTTCTTCAGGATATATTCTATCGCAGATAATTTCACCCGAGGTTTTAACTGTTATGGTTCCCCTTAAATCACATAAAAACCAATCAAAATCTTCCTTTACATATCTAAAACATTTAAACATAAATTAATAACTCATGATTTAAATAACTTTATAGAGCTCACTAAAACAATTTTAAGTTTGGCTTAGGGCAAATAAAATATTTGTAAAAAAAATATTGTAATATTCAGCGTAATTTTCGAGCTAGGTTAAGGTATGCATAAAGATAACTTATACCGGGTGGTGCGTCGCTGAGCGGAACATAGGAAATCCCATGTAAATTTTAAGGGGGTTAATTATTGGCTCCACTATACATTTTACAGAAAAAATGTAAGATAACTTTTTAAAGAGACCAATCTGACAAACCCTTGTGCCAAGTTTTAAAAAATTTTAATAAGCGAAGCTTGAATTATTCAATTAAATGAAATTGCGAAATTTCCAAATTTTCGGTTCAGGTAAAACCAATCAGACACCAGCCATCAGAAAACAATTTGTTAAGGAATGTTTTTTTTTCGTTTCATCAATCTCACTACCATTACATTAAAAGTAAAAGACACGTTAAATTTCTTTTTTTTATCAAATCTTTTATTTAATGTAACAATTAAGTTTAACTTATAACAATTCTTACTATCGATCATTAAATTTATCATACTAGAATTTAATTAAACCAATGGCAGTATCTGAAATATTTTTAATTCATCTTCGCATTAAGCCTATCTGGTCCATTTCAACCATTAAACGTATTGTCAGTAAATTTGAGTCCAAAGCCATCGCAATAAATAATTGGAAATGTTTAACTCAGAAGATCGAAAATAGATTCGAAAAAAGAGAGAACTTAAAAGAAAATACAATATCTTTTTTAAAAACTATAGGGATTACATAAAAACATTAATTAATTAAATGTTTAAACAACCCCCATTAACAGCTTAACAATATCCCAACCGATCATAAAATTCATCTCTAACGTTGCTAAGTTGATATGGCCAAATTTTATTACATTTTAACGAAATATCGTTTTGCAGCTGGTATAGATTTTCAAATTTTACACTTTAATAAATGACACTTTTTAAGTGACCCCACAGAAATAAGTAATTCTGTAAAAGATCAGGTGATCTGGCTGGCCAAAGTATCCGGCACTGTGAACCAATAAGATTGTCGTTAAAAGCATTTTCCAGGTACTCTCTAACCATACGGGCATTATGGGCGGGGGAAATCATCCATTTGGTACCAGATCTTCCCAAACAACTTTTTCCAAGGCGGGTCCAATTTATTTTGAAATAAGTCCAAATAGGTTTCTGCTGTCAAGTTATAGTCCATACAAAAAGGTCCAATGATATGGTGTCGGATAATTCCCACGAATACATTTGTTTTTTGGGAAAATTGTGTCCGAGTATGAATAAGCAATGGTCATTTTCTTAGTTCCAATACCGGCAATTCTGAACATTTGGTTCATTGTTGAGGGTGAATGTACATTCATCGGTAAAACAAATATTTCTTAAAACATTTCTATCGTTATTTGCTTTTTCCATCATTTTAAAACAAAATGCCATTCTTCGCTCGTTATCTCCTTCATGTAGCTCTTGATCTATACGGATAATATTTGTGTTTTTTCAAAGTGCGCAATACCGTTGCATGATGTTTATTTACCTCTTGCCCAAGAACCCTCGTACTAACCATTTTGTGTTCCTCCACACTCAGTAGAATATTAAGATCTTTGTTTCCTTTTTCTTTGCCTCTATTTTCGATATTCTGAGTTGAACATTTACAATTATTTATTACGGTACCTTTGGACTCAAACTTACTGACAATCCGTTAAATAGTTTAAATGAACGGAATGGGCTTGATGGAAATAAGCTAAAAACATTTCAGATACTGCTCTAAAACTGTTTACCGCATAATGCCACTTAATTATGGATACTTTTTCGTCGGTTGAATAATTCATATTTTTTTCAAATACCGACTGTCACTGATTTATTGACACTTTTCCTCATGTCAGGGACATTATTCATTTTACTGGTGCCTGTTTGGTTTTACCTGAACCAAAAATTTGGTAATTTTGCAATTACATTTAATTAAATAATTTAAGATTCGCTTATTAAAATTTTTTTAAACTTGGCAAAGGCTTGTCAAATTGGTCTCTTCAAAAAGTTATCCTACATTTTTTCTGTAAAATGTACAGGGGAGCTAATAATTGACCCCCTTAAAATTTACATGGGATTTCCTATGTTCTGCTCGGCGACGCACCACCCGCTATATTTACAGATTTTTTTTTTTGTCAAAGCTAGTAGTCCTGTCGTAGTTGAACCAGTGGTATAGTGGTATTTATTTCATTGTTTTTTAAAGACAATATAAAGTTTTTTTAATTACATATATTATATATTTTTTTATGGTCTATGCACGCACATCACTAACGTCTTAGTTCCGTATTGGTCCAGGAGGCCACCTCAAAAAAGCTGACCAATAAGAAATACGCATAAAACATTATTTATATTGCTATGAACAATAGTCTATTTATAGTCCAGGAGGCCACCGCATAAAACCAAGCCTATAAGAGAACCGCATGAAACATTTCTTTTATATTACTATGAACTATACTCAATTCAAAGCCGCACTGCTGCCTTAGCTTAGCGGGTTCAAATTGTATTTTTTTTACCTTAAAAAAATTGTTTATTTTAATATAACTCGAAAACTACTGACTTTGGAAAAAATGGTAGGTATATAGTCAAAATTAATGGCCTAATAAAAAAAAAACGTCAGTTTTTTATAAATTTTTTTAGCCCTTTTAGTTTTTGAGATATTGACGATTTAAGTTTAAAATAAAAACCCAAATATCTTTAAAACTTAAAGAGTTACAAAAAATGTAATAGGTAAAAAATATGCCTTTTGGTTAGCTCTATAAAAATAGTTTTATACACATTTTAATTAAAATGAGTAATAAAGGAGATATAAACAAAAACGTGATTTTGGTCATTAAAAATTTCACTAATAACAATAGTTTATTGGTACAAGTAAGTAAACCAGCTCCGATTCATTTTAAAATTAATTCAAAATGTTCTATTTATTGAACGAACAAACTAATACACATGTGCCTCGAGGCAATGGAGGATAACCTAGTGGCACGGATATTTTTTTTGTTTTTTTTTGTCCAATAACTGTACCCATACCTATCCACTTGAAACTT
The DNA here is from genome assembly GCA_019359885.1 of Listronotus oregonensis. NCBI lineage: Eukaryota > Metazoa > Arthropoda > Insecta > Coleoptera > Curculionidae > Listronotus > Listronotus oregonensis. Next base: position 169,910 of record JAHBCN010000531.1, read on the forward strand.
TAACTAAAATAAAACTTACATTTTATTTAATTAAAAAATATAATAATAAGTGCCTCTTCTATGTGTAAAGCTTATTGTTTAAATATGTTTATTATCGATATAAATAATAATATTAATTTATTATTTATATCGATATTATATATAAATAATTAATTTATTAATTTTAATGATATTTTTAACATGAAATTTTTTTTATAGTTTATTTTTTTTTTTTTAGTTGAAATAATGTTTAAACTTTAATTTAATCTTATCTTAAAGTAGTAAATAAATGGGTTAATACCATAATTTAAATGAGAATGGCTTTAAGCCTAAAAGAATAAAATTGCTTAATAAGTGAAATGTTTTAAAAGGTCAATACCAAATAAACTATATAATAGAAATATGTTAAAATTATAATTAAAATTTTCTCAAGATCATTTCTGAATGAGTAACTGTCTTGAAAAATTATTGATAGTAATATTTAAACAGATAAAAAATATATTTAAACGATGAGCTATACATATAGTAGCATAAGAGATCGAGAAATGATAAGCGTCCTCTCAGGTATATAACACCTAGATAAAGGAGGCATTTTTACAATTAAATAAAGATTAAATGTTATTTTAGTTAAAGTTTCAAGTAGATCGGAATGAGTACAGTTATTGGACCAAAAAAAATTAAATGTCCGTGTCATCAGGTTATCCTCCATTGCCCCAAGGCACATGTGTATTAGTTTGTTTCATTCAATGAATAGAACATTTTGAATTAATTTTTAAATGGATCGATGCTGGTATACTTAGTTGTAACAGAAAAAATATTGTTATAAGCGAAATATTTAAGGCCCAAAATGACTTTTTTGCTTATATCACCTTTAATACTTATTTTATTAAAAATTGTATAAAACCTTTTTTATAGAACTTACTAGAATATAGCATATTTTTTGCCTATTACATTTTTTCGTAACTCTTTTGGTTTTTAAGATATTTGCGTTTTTATTTTAAATTTAAATCGTTAAGATCTCAAAAACCAAAAGGGCTACAAGAAAATTTATATAAAAAAACTGGCGAAGTTTTATTGGAACATCAATTCTGATTATATTATTTTTTCCTAAAATCAATAGTTTTTGCGTTATATTAAAAATATCGACAAAACTTTTTTTCACGATTTTTTTAAATCAAAAAATGTAATTTGAACCCGCTGAGCTGAGGCAGCAGTGCAGCTTTAAATTGACTTTTTTTATATTAATATAAAAAAAAATGTTTCATGCGGTTCTCTTATAGGCTTAGTTTTTTGCGGTGGCCTCCCGGACTATTAAAACCACACTGCTGCCTCAGCTCAGCGGTTTCAAATTAGGTATTATTTTTAAACGCCGAATGATTAAAATTGTTATGCTAAAATATATTTTTTCAAAAAAGTTAAAGCGCTAAACAATTTTTTGTGTCCATCTTAGCTCTGGGACGAGTTGGCAACCCTACCCTCGTTCGTCAAGCCGGAACTTGATGCTTATTTAAATAGGATTTTAATAAAATTAACTATTTTCTTACTCGCATGAATAAGTTACAGTATCTCCAACGTCAAGGTCAATTGCTTCTATGGTTCCCACAATCGTTTCAGCAAGGGATAATTGAAAAACTGATCGATTTGTAGCCAAAGTGTCATTGGTAAAAATTGGTTTGTTATCATTTATGTCATTGATATTTATCACAATCCGAGCTTAAACAAAAAATAAATTTTAATAGTTGAAAAAATACAAATTCAATAAAAAATAAAAGGGATTATTATCCTTGTAGTCTAGTTAATGAAGGGACAAAGCTGTAAATAAATCTGTACAGTTTTCTCTTGTGGCGCAATTCTTAGGTCTTCGGGGATGCAACATTAACAGGTGCTGAAAATGGCCCCTCAAGGCCCGAAAAATGGGTTTCTCGCTAATATCTGCCAAAATATGCGAATTGGAGAATTTTTTCAGATAAAAAATAAAGATTGCCTTGTAGTCTACAAAAATGGTCCCTATAATTTTTTTTTTAAATCGATAGTTTTCGAAATAACGGGTCCCAAAAGTCCCCTCATATCAGCTTCCGCTCTATCGCTAAAACGCCGCTATCTTCATGGATTCACTTATAAGCGGGCGGATGAATTGTTCCATTACTTGGGCAATAATGTATATTTTTTAATCATTTAATTTTAATCGGAATGGGAAAACCCGTACCTATCATTGCATATGAGTTTGGGTCCATTCTGATTTTTCAATATAAAAACTCATTTTTTTTTTTTAGGCCAAATTTGATTTTTATATTTTAAGTGGAACATTGCCTTTTGAGTGTCAGAATATTCATATCTTTTCGGAAAAGAGATCGCTTTAACCGTACTACCAGTAACAAGTGTTTAACGGGTTTTACACTTTTCGGGCATTTTTAGAAACTGTGACAATTTTCGGTCTCGCGATATACCGACATCCCTTAAATTCCTATTTTTTCCTTCGCTCCTTTAACTTCCAGTGTCGGGAGCTGAGAACGGGACTTTGAAGAATCAACGACTTCAACCGATTGGTAAGTGATTTGTTTCATTGGGAATACAAAATTTATTAATTATTTTCCGCTGAGCTTAGAAGAAAACAGGGGGTCATTTTCAGCGGGTCTCCACTTCGGAATCGTGATAAACTTTTTCTCGCTCGAAAGCATCCGCGAAGACCTAAGAATTGCGCAACAAATAAAAACTCTACAGATTTATTTACTGCTTTGGGTACTTTTAGGTCTTCAGTTACTGGACTATTGTAAATGTTTATTTTATAATAATATTTAACACGCTTTTTAAATAAATAATGAACTTGAAATTAAAAGACAAATTTTAATGTTATCAGTAACAACTTATAGTCCAGTCTGTAGGTAAAAAAAAGGAGGTGTTTATGACGTTAATTTGTAACCGGTTGAAAGGTGCTAGAAGTTGTAGAGGGTGATTACCTAATAAATATGACTATATATTTTTAAACTCAAAAAAAGTGTGTTGGGATGGGAGCTGGAGGGTTAAAATTGGTAAATACGTGTTTTTCACTTCTGCAATTGTAATTTTAGAGGAGTATGTTCAAAATGTTTTTTTAGGTATTAAAAAAACCTATAACTTTAACCCAGCTTAAATTATTTTGCTCAATTCGTTTATGAAAAAATGCAAAAAACCGTTAAAAATAGCCATTATTTGTGATAATTATTGCAAAATATTTTTTTAATCCATTTCTATCATTGCAAAAATTGTTTTTTTAATTTTAAATTAAATAAAAGGTTTTAAAGTATGATGGGATAATTTGTAGCTAAAATAACTTAGTTGTACTCATTTTAAAGTCCTAATCTGTTGGGTTATATCTTTTTTGTTTATAAATATTTTAGGCCGTACAAACTGTCTTTTGCATTTTTGAGACTTGTATTGTACTTGTTAAATCAACGCAATGAAAAAAGTATTAATTATTTTTTTGTTTAGAGCCTTGAATAAAAATGTTTTTTTTTTGTTAATAAACAATTGGGTAAAACAAAAAATAAATTTATCATACCAATATTTTATCTTAAGCCCTGGTAAAAGCTCTTTTAAACGAAACCTAGTTCATCAAAATCAGTTAAGCCGAAACAAAGTTATTCAATTTTTTTCAAATGTATATTCGCTCTCCCCCCCTTCCTATATTTGACAAGTTACTTAAAAACGCTTAAAAAAAAGTTTCCTTATTTTACATAGTTTGTAAGAAAACTATCAACGACATAAGTTAATATGGCATTAATATTGAAAAAAAAAATGTTTTGCACAATCGAATTTAAAAATAGATAGAAATAGTGCTTAGTGCTTGATTAGTAAAATTGGACGAGGAACTTACTAAGTAACGTAATATTAGTCGCTCACGTCATGTTTGGTTAATTCATACCGTACAGGGTGTCCAAAATTTAGTGTCAAACTCTTCAAATTTTAAAGCACTTTATTTTTCTAATTTTAAATATGAGCCCCTGTATATTTTTTGGTCGTTAGATGCAGAATTAAAAAACAAACATTTTTCTAAATATAACCCTATGGAAATTTCCAACACATTAAAGGTTATTCGTTGAAAACTCATTTTGACAACTATTTCAATAGTAATATCATTGACTAAAAATGGTAGGTGGCTATGAAAAACAATAATTAAAATTAGAGTTTCCTAATAACGTTAATTATTAGCTAGAAATCCGCTAAAGTTACATAAATGTTAGCCAAAAGGTATTACAAATAAAAAAATAAGTTTATTTAACATTTAAAGTAAAATA
>JAHBCN010000531.1:174179-227194 GCA_019359885.1 Listronotus oregonensis
CCCCTTTTACATTTTGTACAAATCCAATTATTTTTTGTTCCTGCATAAGACGCAACTCCAATTCATTTAGCTGGGCACACTCTTGATGGTACATTTTCTTACAAGCACCGCACTAGGGTCTCCACTTTGTTTTTGCGACATCCCTTTGACGGGGAGCCACATTTTGATTTTGTCATTTTATATTAAAACACCTATGTGTAATACCCACGACAAAGTCACTGGTAAGTATGGCAACGGTGTAATGTACTTTTGCGATCGAGTAAACAATAAACCACTATCGCACAAAAACAGAAACCGTATTTTTGCTAAAATAAATAACGCTTATTTATGTAGATAACTACACAAAAATTAACAAGAATGCATCCACTTAACTACTTTTATTTTCACTTAAAATATCAAAAATTCTTCACGAAAACAGAAAAATCCTGTAACGTACGCTGCGTTGCCGCATTCCACTCTAAAAGTAAATATATTATATATATATATATATATATATATATATATATATATATATATATATATATATATATATATATATATATATATATATATATATATATATATATATAAAAAAAAAAAAAAGAGAGAAGGGTATCTTGACTGGCTAGTTAAACAACAAATTTAGTTTATTGGGGTATCAGTCCTAGAGGGCTTGTTAAATGAAAATGCTTTTGTGCTACTCCAAGCTTTCGAAAAACTTTATTTTCTTCCTCAGGGCTACAATAATGGAAGTACAATTAGTGAATGAGCTCGTTTATATTACGAAAAGAAGAAAACAAAAAAGAATATTTAAAAAAAATCTTTCCTTTAAGAAAGATAAATTATCTTTTTAACAATCAAAAAAAAATTTAATTTTTAATTAAATATGACAATATCTACTTACTGCTACTCGCATTAAGCGGAAAATAACTCCATTGTGTGAAAAACAGTTGGCATTCTTGTGTAATATATTACTTATTGTTACATGTTGTTAATTACTACGTTAAAATAATTTAATTTTTGTAAAATGTGTACTGGTTTGAAGGTAGTAAAATTTGATATGATGGTATTAATGCGATGAGCGCTGATTGTTTTTTAAGGGTGAAAACTACCCCTAATTGTCAAAAACTTATCAAATAATATTTTTAACCTTAACATGGGTAAAAATTGGTTTGGATTAGTTAAATACTGATTGTTTTATGCTTTTGAATACTGTTTCAGAATATTTCAACCCTTAAAAATTAACCCTTGTTAGAGCTTAAAGTAAAAAAATATTTAGCCTTAAAAATGAATAATTTATCATAGTGATTTGATTTCAGAATGCTGTTGCTTAAAATATGTACTAATTTCATTTTGCAACTTGTCAACTCTCATAAATCAACCCCGATTATCGCTTAAATAAACAAAAAGATTTACCCCAAAACAAATTAATAGCTTGACAGACATATATATTAATTAAAAATATTACTGCCTGAATTATTACCAATTTCATTCTTTTTCAAATTTTCAATCCCTAAAAACCACCCCATACAACATTGCAATTATTATAAACCAATTTAATAGATTTAAATAGGAAAAAAAGTAGAATTACATACAAAAATTATACCGGTAAAAGTACAAAGTAAACGGTGGCCTATTCGAGTTTTTCGAAAAAAAATGTATTGGTTTTTTAAACATAGCTTCTTTAATTTTAAAGATAGGAAGTTTTTTCAAAAATGATGTTGTAGAATTTTTCAAGAGCTTCAAGGTTATGTAAATTAAATCCCTTTAAATCCCTTAGTTTTGAAATGGTACGAGTTTAAAGGGCTCGAATAAGGTGGTGGTCGCTCATAAATAGAAGCTTTAAACGGCCATATCTCGCCAAATGTTTATTGTACAGAAAAATTTACTAAAAGGAAAATCTTTGTAATCAAAAAAAGCTACAATTTGGTACTCCAGCAATTTTTTTATATCTTCAGTTATTTTAAAGAAAAAGTCTTTTTGCGGAAAGTCGTTTTTAACTTTAAGCTCCAATTTTTCTAAAATAAAGCATTTTAAATTGGTCAAACTTCTAGAATGTATATAATAATACATAAAACGAATCGCAGAAGCGTAAAGATTTATTTTAATTAGGAGGGTAATTAGGGGGTGGTTTTTACTGATTTTTTCGTAACAAATGTTAATTTTACCTTTTAAAAGAAAGGTCTAATTATACACTTTAAAAAAAGACTTAATAAGTTTTCCTCGAAAAATGCAAAGTTTTCCCGCAATTGAATCTTTCAAATTTAGCATTTGACCAACAAAAGCTAACCATTAACAAGCCGTAGCTTGGTTCTTATTGGTTGTAGAGAAACTATGGAAAACATAGTTTTTTTCTTTGGTTTTTTTTAAAAGCTACAATTTTGCTCTTTACAGTTTTTTTGATAAAATGCATATTTGTAGAGTTATTCGCAAAAAACCCATTTAAAACGTTTATTTTCTCGTCGAAAAACTTTTACTTTCCATCGCGAATAACTCGAAAAAAATTAGTTTTACGAAAAAAATGTATTGATTATTTTTTACTTAGAATTACTTACTTAATCGATTCCTGTAGTTAAAATGTAATCAAAAATTTCCACCCCCAGGATAAAAGCACCCCTCGGCATGATATAAACTTTGATCCTTGGGCTATTCCCTACCTTCTGTGAAAATTTCACCTAAATCCATATAAGACGAAAAAATTCCGAGCCAAAATGCTTCATTTCCTGTACTATTATTGGAAATTGGACAGAAAGTCCTTAACTAAACAGATGCAAAATTGGTTGGACTTATTGCTGATGTTATCAAAATTGTACCTAATACTCAATTTTGGAGAACAAATGGATTTTTTAATTTACGATTGCGGCTGCGCCATCTCGCGGTAGTTTTAAAAAGTTGAAAATAATTTCCAGCTATTTTTCTTGACCACTTTTACTAAAAATATGTTTTTCCCAACGCTGGAGCTGTGCGAACAATAGTTTCCGAGATACACCCGATATATTAAACAGCAAGTTTTAAAATCTTTGGTAATTTTTTTCGGTAATCTCGTTCAAACTTTCCGTTACTTGGCCTAAAATAAGTGGTTTGAAAAGTAAATATATATTTTTTAATCATTCTAAATGCATTATTATTTTCAGTAAGTAAGAAAGAGGAATAGGTTAAATATTTTTTTCATGTAAGGTACAAACTTAATAAACCTGTACTCAGAGTACGCAGTAAGTAAATGTAGGTATGACTTACTGCATAGCCTTTTGAATAACAGGATCAGAACTATTTAGACGTTGAGAATTTTTCATAACATATGACTTAGTCCAGTTAATTTCAGCAGTCAGATTTCTGGTGGTATCAACATCAGAAGCTGTTATCGTGGCATTTAATGGGATGCCTATAACTTGGTTCTCATCAACTCTTATAATGTCTTCCTAAAAAGCATAAGAAAATTATGGTTATTATAAGTATTAGTAACATTATTGATTTTAACAATTAATTGCGCAACTAGTCGGCCGATGTTGGAAGGCTTAAAGCCCAGTTACATATGCAGATAGACAGTATACAGTTATTTTTGTCAGTTTTTAACCCGTTCGTCACTAAAAAATTGTTCACGATATTTCGCCGACATCTTAGTTGACATTTTCAAGTGATGCTTCCAAGTCAAGTCCGTAGAGCAAAATTGAATATCTCAAAACCCACTTAACAAATTTTTTTAAAATTATTTCACAAATAATAAGAATACTTACGTGAATTTACATATTAAATTACATACCTTTTTGTGGAACGATTACGAAGATATGATAGGAGAAAAAACACGGTGAAAAGTTTTGTGTAATATGCCGGGGGCCCACAAGAATACTTTTCGGCTGCCGTTTCTTTATTTCTTTATTGATAATAACAAAACCTACTAGAGTTGTTATTCTAACAAAACATGATTTTTATATGTCTAATTTAACAGCTCCATACCAGACAAGTGGTACAACGCCATCGGCATCTTGATTTACAAGAAAGGATATACAGCCGAACTGGAAAACTACCGACCAATAAGCTTACTTAGTCACCTTTATAAACTCTTCACGAGAATTATTACAACACGACTGGAAAACAAATTAGATTTTTACCAACCAACAGAACCGCCGGGTTCCGCAGAGGATTGGAAACCAATGACCATCTTCAAGGCATTAAAACTGTGATTGAAAAATCAATTGAATACAATAGACCGCTTGTCATTGCCTTTGTGGACTTCCACAAGGCCTTTGACACCGTTGAGTTGAGTGCAGTCTTAGACTCCTTACAAAAATGTCCTGCCGACACCGCTACACTAAACTAATATATAACATATATAAAAATGCTACTATGATGGTAAAACTGTACGAAAATATCAACCCCATAAAAATCGGTAGAGGAGTACGACAAGGTGATACTATGTCATCCAAACTGTTGACCACCGTTTTGGAATATGCTTTTGGGATGCTTAAGTGGAGCGGAAAAGGTTTAAATATAGATGACTCAAACCTAACAAATTTGCGTTTCGCGGATGATATAGCTTTGTTGTCTGACAATCTACAAGATACACAGGAAAATGCTGGAAGATCTTCAGGAAGTATGTGCTCAGGTCGGACTAAAAATAAACATATCAAAAACGAAATTTATGACGAATCTGGTCCCTAGTGGAAATATTGTTATTGGTGACTGTGAGGTGGAGTTGGTAGATAAGTACACATATCTTGGTCAGGAAGTACAAATCTCAAGAGACAACCAAACATCCGAATTAAAAAGAAGAATTATGCTCTCTTGGGCTGTCTATGGCAGACTTGGGGATGTGTTTAGAAGTAATCTCCCAATTTGTCTAAAACGAAAAGTTTTTAATCAGTGCATTCTACCGGTTATGACCTACGGCGCCGAAACTTTAAATTTGACCGTCACAACTGCTAGGAAGCATAGAATAACACAACGCAAGATGGAAAGATCGACGCTTGCTGTGTCACTTTAGATATGAAGACTTACAGGCGAGAACAGGAGCCACGGATGTTATCTACCAGGTGGCTAAGCTCAAGTTGAACTGGGCTGGACATGTTGCCCGCATGACAGATGGACGATGGACAAAAAGGCTGTTTGAGTGGAGACCAAGAGCTGACAAGAGAAGCAGAAGAAGACCTCCCACGCGATGGACGGACGATATCAAAAGAATAACCACAAACTGGATGCAAAGGCGCTCAAAATAAAGGACAGTGGGCAGAAATGGGGGAGGCCTATATCCAGCGGTGGATGCAAAGGGCTGATTGATGAATTTAAGCAATTCGATATCCGATTTTACCGAAAATAACTGGAAATTTTGATCTTTAAATTGGACACCCTGTATATTTTTTGTTTTTTGAATTCTACAGATCGTTTTCTTTGTTGAACTAGGGCAAAAAAATTTTAAAAAAGATAAATTTGAGTTTGTTTTTTTTTAAGTAAGTAAAGTACGTGGAGTAAGTTTAATTTTGATCATGGCACTCTAGATGAACAAATTAAAATCTAATTTAAAAATTTAATTTGGACAAAACTCTGACATTCGGACAGAAAACCATTTGAAAAATCTAAAAAACAAAAGATATACAGGAAGTCCTATTTAAAAATAATAATTTTCAATCGTTTCCGGTAAAACCGGAAGTCTTAACGGCTTCTCATATGTTCATAAAAATGACGTCTCGGTAGAATAACAACCTTACCAAGTAAATATTGATAAAGAAATAAAAAAATGGCAGGTGGAAAGTTATCTCTTAGGTATGCTACTATGAAAGTTCGAAATTGGTAAATGTCAAATATTAAAAAAAAAAATTAATATATATATATATATATATATATATATATATATATATATATATATATATATATATATATATATATATATATATATATATATATATATATATATATATATATATATATATACATATATATATATATATATATATATATATATATATATATATATATATATATATATATATATATATATATATATATATATATATATATATATATATATACATATATATATATATATATATATATATATATATATATATATATATATATATATATATATATATATATATATATATATATATATATATATATATATATATATATATATACATATACTTTTATATTTTCTTGGGCATAGTGGTTCTTGTTATTTTTTAATTACCATAAAAAGAAGTTTTCATTTCAATTTAAATTTATTTACAAACGTTTCGGCTTGTTTGGCCTTTTTCAATGTCTACAACAAGTATAATTTATTTTTAAAATGTTTAATTTACGACACAATATTTAAAATAGGATGTAGAGGATTTTTTTAACAAGTTAAAATTTATATCATTATATACTAGCTAAAACATACTAGATTTTTTTTGACTCACCAATAAGAGGATTTAAAACAAAAACATATATGTGTCACAACAATTTAAAATTACCATGTCAAAATTTAAAACTATTTAGAAAGACAACACACAATCTGTACCTACATATACGGTTAAAATATTACTATTAAGATTGGCTCAGGTATTGAGATGTTGGTATGTTTTTTCCGGTGTTTGTGGTTTTTATTTATGTTCATTATAAATAATATAATTATATTTTTTCCTAATATCTGATTTAACATTAATTATAATTGTCAAAATTTCTCGTAAGTTAATTCATTACATTATAATAAATTTTACTTAAATTTTTTATGTCGGTCTTGTCGTTTATTGCATTTGTGTTGTTTTTAATGTAAAACATTTTCATAAATTCTCTTTTTGGATTATTAAATTCAGTTTTTAAAATTTTGGTGTCTTGGAAATTGAACTTATGTAATGTTTGGCTTTCGTGTTTTGTTAATGCCGTTTTATTTTTTGTCATATTTGTGGCCATTTAGTGGGTTTTTGGTATTGTGTTGTTTGCCCCTATGTATACGCTTGGACAGTCGTTACAAGGTATTTCATATATTGTATGGGTCTTTTTATTTTTTGGGAGCTAAAATGCCTTTGCAAAAGGTTATGACCTTTATGACATACAGAAATATTTTGTTGTTTAAAATATGTTTGTAGATTTTCCAATAAACCTTGTATATATGGTATAGATAAAAAGTTGGTTGCATCTTTATTTGGTTGATTTTGAGTGTTATCATTTAATTTTTGTATTCGAGACTTAAATAATGAATTAATTAACTTTTTTAGATAACTATTTTTAATGAGAATATCCTTTGCTTTTTTAACGGCTGTATTTCTGTATGTCGGGTCACTAAGTTTTAGTGCTCTGTCAGCCAGACCAATAACAACAGATTTTTTTTGGGACATTGGATGCTGAGAATAGTAATTCAGATAACGTCCGGACCAAGTCATTTTTGTATACCATTTTGTTTCTATGCAGTTGTTTTTATGGCGTAGTGTCATGTCTAGAAAGTTTATTTTGGAATTTTCTTCTGCCTCGACGGTAAACTTTAGTTTTTCATGATATGAATTAAACGAATCAAGAATATAACTACATTTATCACTGGGGACTGCAGTAATACAGTCGTCAACATATCGTAAGAAGAATGGTAGTGGGATATCTAGATTAGAAATAACAGTATTCTCTAGTTCTTTTAAGACCATTTGTGCTACCACGCTAGAAATTGAGGATCCCATTGCACACCCTTCGATTTGTTTGTAAACTTTATCTTTGTATAAAAAATAAGTAGAGTTTAAAGTTAATTCGATTGCATATAGGAATTCTTGAATTGGAATGTCAGTAAAGTTTTTTATTTGATCCCATTTTGTTTTTATGATATCAAGGGCTAGTTTTATTGGGACATTTGTATATAAAGAAACGACGTCCAAAGATAGGAGAACGTAGTTATCTGGTAAATTGATATTTTTAATTTTTTTTTCTTTAAAATCCCAAGAATCTTTAATATATGTATTGCTTTTATTAACGATGTTGATAAGAATGTTTTTTAAGAATTTTGAAAGTTTATCTAAAGGTGACTGAATACACGATACAATGGGGCGCATTGGTATACCATTTTTGTGTAACTTGGGAAGTCCGTAAATTTTTGGTGGTTGTGCGTTGTGAATTTTAAGGCTTTTGGCTGTATTAGGAGATATGTATTTTTTGTCTTCCCATCGTTTTATTATTTCATTATTTTGTTTTTGATAGATGTTGGTCGGATCGTTGTTGATTTGCCTGTATGTTTGAGTGTCATTTAAGAGAAATTCCATTTTGTTGTCGTAGTCATCTGCTTCCATAATAACGGTTTTATTTGATTTGTCAGGTCTTAATACTTTTAAATTGGGATTTTGTTTTAAAAATGTGGTTGTTTTTTAATTTTGGTGCATAGTTCTTTTGTAAGTGTCATTTTGTGTTTATTAGGTTTTGAATTTAATTTATTTTTATGACTTGTTAACATATTACAACAACTGGCTCTAATTTCATCTTTTTTCTCCGTTTGGAGTTTACTAATAGACGTTTCAATTGATGAAATTATTTCCGGTATAGGTAACTCCCTAGACGTTTCAATTGGAAAGGCAAAATTAGATCCTAGACTTAAAACATCCACGGCGTAACTTGGTAATTCGACATTTGTTAGATTTTCTAGCCATTCTTTTTCAATATTTATTTTAATGGGAGAGGTTTGATTTTTTTTAACGATAAGAGCACTAATTTTATTTATGTTTCTTTGTTTAATTTTATTAAATAGTATTTCAAACTTTGTTTTTTCATTATCCAGAAATTGTTGGCAATTATCGGATGAAAGGACCTGTTGCAGCTTATTTTTTATTTGATTAAGTTGATTTTCTAACTTTTTTATGTTACCGTTAGTATCAGTAATTAGTAAATTTAAGGTACTTTTTGTAAAACTATGTAAAACATTTTTCCGGAACCTCCTCTCTAAGTTTGCCGAAAAGAAAACTAAATGTTTTGTTTTTATATTTAGAAATGTTGGTGTTATTTCTTCTGTCTTGCATCTTAGTAAAAAGTGTCGTCGATTTTTGTGGTTTGCCAGTTTAGAATTGAGTTTTGTAAAATTTTTCATTTCGGTGATAGTGTCCTGGTTGTAAACTGTTCCAATATTTTCAAAACTTAGCAGATTTTCACCCATCCTGTACTATATTCTTAAAATTTGTTTTTCTTGAACCATTTATAATATATTCTTTTATATTTTCTTGGGCATAGTGGTTCTTGTTATTTTTTTAATTACCAAATAAAAAGAGTTTTCATTTCAATTTGACTAAATGGCCACAAATATGACAAAAAAAATAAAACGGCATTAACAAAACACGAAAGCCAAACATTACATAAGTTCAATTTCCAAGACACCAAAATTTTAAAAACTGAATTTAATAATCAAAAAAGAAAATTTATGGAAATGTTTTACATTAAAAACAACACAAATGCAATAAACGACAAGACCGACATAAAAAATTTAAGTAAAATTTATTATAATGTAATGAATTAACTTACGAGAAATGTTGACAATTATAATTAATGTTAAATCAGATATTGGGAAAAAATATAATTATATTATTTATAATGAACATAAATAAAAACCACAAACACCGGAAAAAAAACATACCAACATCTCAATACCTGAGCCAATCTTAATAGTAATATTTTAACCGTATATGTAGGTACAGATTGTGTGTTGTCTTTCTAAATAGTTTTAAATTTTGACATGTTAATTTTAAATTGTTGTGACACATATATGTTTTTGTTTTAAATCCTCTTATTGGTGAGTCAAAAAAAAATCTAGTATGTTTTAGCTAGTATATAATGATATAAATGGCTACGGTGAACTTTAGCTCCATTGCTAAATAGCAATATTTTAATATAATTTTTGTTTTCACATATTTGTTACCCATAATAAAAAAATAGGGTCTGAAAAAACGAAATTTTCACTCACATTATCACAAAATAAAAAAATTTTCTTTTTTTCCCCGTATAAAATATGCTGAGTAATATGGCGGACTAACATGAAAAGAGTGAGAAAGAATACACTAAAAAGACATTTTTGATTGACGTTGGCCTTCAATAAGCAATGTTGCCAGATGTTTTCTAATAATTTGTTATTATTGAAGGTTGTTTTTTCCCATTTACCAGAAATGAAGTTTTTTTTATAGAAACAACAAATCAGAACTAACCAACAACAACATTCAAACTATTACCTAGTTTTGGTTATTTTTTGGGTTAGTTGATCGTTAGGTTTTCCTCATTAAATTGTAAAATTTCTTTATCATAAATGCGCGTCGAACAATTTTTTTGATTCGACAACGTCGCAAATTCTGGCCTTTACTTAACCTAAAAACATAGTATTTTTCGACTTTTAATTTTATTTTTCTCTGCAAAAATGCATTTTTTCGGATTTTTTCTTTTGGAATTCTACTAAACAAAATGTGTTCTTTTTATCTGTAATATTTATTTTTTTTCAAATCGAATGGAGCTAAACTACACCGGGCCCGATATAAATTTTAACTTGTTAAAAAAATCCTCTACATCCTATTTTAAAATATTGTGTCGTAAATTAAACATTTTAAAAATAAATTATACTTGTTGTAGACATTGAGAAAGGCCAAACAAGCCGAAACGTTTGTAAATAAATTCAAATTGAAATGAAAACTCTTTTTATTTGGTAATTAAAAAAATAACAAGAACCACTATGCCCAAGAAAATATAAAAGAATATATTATAAATGGTTCAAGAAAAACAAATTTTAAGTATATATATATATATATATATATATATATATATATATATATATATATATATATATATATATATATATATATATATATATAGTAATGCTAACCGACTTCTACCAAACATAGGGTAGTTTTTTCCCTTATTTCTTATGGGAGAAATTTAAGCCCCTAAAACACAATTTTTTGCCATCTTTAACCCTTATCCAAAATAGGGGATGATTTTAAATAGGTAGGGTTTTGGAATCTTAGGCTAAAGGTATTACGTCACAAGGGCCCCCACGCTTAGGCCGGGGCGTAGGCCAGGGCCACTACACTTAGCCGGGTCGTAGGCTCAGGGCACTACACAATCTTAACCTAATTATATTTATGTCACCTGTCAAATCCATGTTGTGACGTCATCATGGGCATCGGTCATTTGGTAATAATTAAATATGTCACCAGCTCATCATTGGAAATAATTAAATAAAACCTAGCAGGTTCGAACCACCTGTCGCTCCGGGCCAACCGCTTGTCTAGTGCGTTGCCATTGCGCCACAGGCATATTAACTTATAAATGAATAATAGCAGTATAGCATCAAGTGATTTCGTCATCATAGGTAAATAAATTTCGCACCTGGCAGGTTCGAGCCACCGCACCATTGCTTTAAAACCTAAGAGGGCTACCCGAGGTATATTAACATAAATGTATAATTTGAATAAGTGATACAAAAAAATTAGTAAGTTTGTTTAAACCGTTATAATTATGAAATACAATATTATTTAAATAAATAAAGCAAAAACACAACACGCAGTAAACGAAAAATTCAATCCACATCCGCAGGTGCAATATTTCGTAAAAATGTAAAAGATTAGGCGGTTTTAGCATAAATAAATTGAAAAGCCAATACCGCACCGAACCACAAAAGTTTAAAATAATTAGATATCAAATTCATACATCCGCTGGAAAATTCCTTAAGCGTCGATATTAAATAGATTAAACTGTTTTGTTTAATAATTTAAAAAAAAAAACAACTAACCACAACAGAAAAAGTAAAATAATATTAAACTCCTTTATCAAGAGCGAATATTTAAAAAAATGTAATTTAAATAAGTAAGGTTTAAAAAACAGACACAAATTTATGTTTAATAACTCAAAAAAAGTATCCAATACAGAGATTAAAAAGCAGATTATTTAGGCTTCTATACATATAAAAATTTCAAATTTTTTAAATGATACCTTAGAGTGTTAGTGTATAGCTAATTATAAATTATGCATAAACCAACCAAATTTGGAAATATTACCCGAGCGCCAAATGTGTGTTTCAGAATTTTTACTTTAAAACCTAATATTTGTTAATTATTTTCCGGGTTTGAAGTTTATTTTCCGATTTCTGTCAATAGAAAATTTATGATTTTGGGTTTTTAATGTTACATTATGGTCTAAAACATATTTAAATATAATTTTTAGGGGTAGTAAGTTCAGATTCGAAATTATTTGCCGAGCGCCAAATGTGTATTTCAGAATTTTTTACTTTAAAACCTAATATTTGTTAATTATTTTTTCCCGGGTTTGAAGTTTATTTTCCCGATTTCTGTCAATAGAAAATTTATGATTTTTGGTTTAATGTTACATTATGGTCTAAAAACATATTTAAATATAATTTA
This sequence comes from Listronotus oregonensis, assembly GCA_019359885.1. Lineage (NCBI taxonomy): Eukaryota > Metazoa > Arthropoda > Insecta > Coleoptera > Curculionidae > Listronotus > Listronotus oregonensis. Next base: position 186,497 of record JAHBCN010000531.1, read on the forward strand.
TAGGTTAGTAAGTTCAGATTCCAAATTATTTACCAAGCGCCAAATGTGTATTTCAGAATTTTTACTTTAAAACCAAATTTTTTATTTTTCCCAGGTTTGAAGTTTATTTTTCCGATTTCTGTCAATAGAAAATTTATGATTTTTGGTTTAATGTTACATTATGGTCTAAGAAACATATTTAAATATAATTTTTACCAAAGCCAAATGTGAATTTCAGAGTTTTGTTAACATGTAATACAGAATATACATAATGACGGTTTCCTTATTCTTTCAGGTTACGGAATAGATGTTTCACTAATTATTTGAAGGTCAGAAGGGCTTTGTTTAACTGTATATTTTGGAAAATAAATAAACAAGATGCATATCAAAATTTTTCTCTCTACCATAAATGCGTTTGGCTCCAAAAGAATATTACAGGTATTAAACTGGCTTTTTCATAAAATATGCAATGGGAAAAGTTTATTACTTTTTTCCAAATAACAGCACTGTTTTTCAAATAACACTGTATTTTTAAATAACAGCACTGTATTTCCAAATAACAGCACTTTTTTTCCAAATAACAACTGTTTTTAAATAACAGCCTGTATTTTCAAATAACACCCCTGTTTTCCAAATAACAGCCCTGTATTTTAAATAACAGCCCTGTATTTTCGAATAACAGCCCTGTATTTTAAATAACTGCCCTGTATTTTCAAATAACAGCCCTGTATTTTAAATAACAGCCCTGTTTTCAAATAACAGCCCTGTATTTTAAATAACAGCCCTGTATTTTAAATAACAGTGCTGTTATTTAAAAAACAGCACTGTATTTTCAAATAACAGCACTGTAGATTGGTTAGTTAAAGTGGATTATAATTTATTCATATCAGATACGCTTTAGATATATAAATGAGGCTTATCATTGTCCGGTGACCTTGAGGTGGGCAACCTTTTATGTCGCGGGACAAGGGACACGGGACATCTGTTCTATGACGTCATCGTGGTTTGTCTCTTTCTCTCTCTCTTTAAGGTATTATCTTGTCTTCCTTCCTCCTTTTCTCTCAGACAGTCTGGGTCTCACGACGCGAGAAAGGGGAAGGAAGACAAGATAAGCCTTAAAAGAGAGGAAGAAAAAGACAAACCCGATAAAGTCATAGAACTGGGTGTTGTCCGGCATGGGGCCCCCTTCAAGTACCGGCAATGATAAACCCCATTTATTATCCCCAAAACGTAAACTGTATGAATAAATTATAATCCACTCTGTAACTTCAATCTACAGTCTTTTTTGAAATAGGATTTTTTAAAATTTTGCATTGCTATTTATTTCAAAGGGGAGTTATTTTAAAATAAGGGCTGTTATTTGGGAAAAACAATTCTTTATTTAAAATACAGGGCTGTTATTTGAAAATACAGGGGCAGTATTTAAAATACAGGGGTATTTGAAAATACAGGGCTGTTATTTTAGGGGATTATGAAAAGCAGGGCTGTTAATTGAGAATACGAGGCTGTTATTTAAAAAACAGTGCTGTTTTTTGGAAAAACAGGGCTGTTATTGGAAATACAGTGCTTTATTTAAAAAACAGTGCCGTTATTTGAGAAACGTGCTGTTATTTGAAATAGCGAATAAACTCTAATTTCCATTGCATTTATTTTATGAAAATGCCGGTTTAATACTCGTAATATTCTTTGAGGTAAACGTTATGGTAGAAGATAAAATTTTGCATGTTGATCTGTTTATTTATTTCAAAATATACAGTTAAACAGCCCTTACTGACCTTCAAATAATTAGTGAAACATCTATTCCGTAACCTGAAAGAATAAGGAAAACGTCATTATGTATATACTCCTGTATTACATGTTAACAAAAAACTCTGAAATTCACATTTGGCGCTCGGTAAAAATATTTTAAATATGTTTCTTAGACCATAATGTAACATTAAACCAAAAATCATAAATTTTCTATTGACAAATCGGAAAAAATAAACTTCAAACGAAAATATAACAAATATTAGGTTTTAAAGTAACATGAAATACACATTTGGCGCTTGTAATAATTGGAATCTGAACTTACTACCTATAATATGTATTTAAATATGTTTTAGACCATAATGTAACATTAAACCAAAAATCATAAATTTTCTATTGACAAAATCGAGGAAAATAAACTTCAAACCCAGGGAAAATAATGAACAAATATTAGGTTTTAAGAAAAAATTCTGAAAAACATTCGCTCGGCAAATAATTTCGAATCTGACTTACTACCCCAAAGAATTATTAAATATGTTTCTTAGACCATAATTGACATTAAACCAAAAATCATAAATTTTCTATTGACAGAAATCGGAAAATAAACTTCAAACCCGGGAAAATATTAACAAATATTAGGTTTTAAAGTAAAAAATTCTGAAACACACATTTGGCGCTCGGGTATATCATTGTGGTATGGTTTATGCATAATTTATAATTAAGCTATACACGTAACACTCTAATAAATTTAAAAATTGAAATTTATAGTAAGAAACCTAAATATCTGTTAATCTGCTGTATGGGATACTTATTGAGTTATTAAATATAAATTTTCGTGTCTGTTTAAACTTTACTATTTAAATTACATTTTTTTAATATATTAAAGCTCTTGATAAGAGGGTTTGATATTATTTTACTTTTTCTCTTGTGGTTAGTTGTTTTTTTTCAAATTGGAAACAAAAAGTTTAATCTATTTAATATTCGACGCTAAGCGGAATTTTCCAGCGGATGTACGAATTTGATATCTAATTATTTTAAACTTTTTGTGGTTCGGATCGGTATTCTAATTTATTTATGCTAAAACTCGCTCTTTAATCTTTTTACATATTACGAAATATTGCACCGCGGATGTGGATTGGAATTTTTCGTTTAGCAATGTTGTGTTTTTGCTATTTATTTAAATAATATTGTATTTCTATAATTATAAGGTTTAAAACAAACTTTACTAATTTTTTGGTATCACTTATTCAAATTATACATTTATAAGTTAATATACCTCGGGTAACCCTCTAGGTTTTAAAGCAATGGCTGCGGGTGCTCGTCGCAGTGCGAACATTATTTACCTATGATGACGAAATACACTTGATGCTATACTTATTATTCATTTATAAGTTAATATGCCTCGTGGATGGCAACGCACTGGACTTTGAAGCTGCGAGCGACAGGTGGTTCGAATCCTGTAGGTTTTTATTTAATTATTTCCAATGATGAGCTGTGACATATTTAATTATTACCAAAATGACCCGATGCCCATGATGACGTCAACATGGATTTGACAGGTGACATAAATATAGTTAGGTTAGTGTGTAGTGCCCTGAGCCTACGCCCGCACTAAGTGTAGTGCCTGAGCCTACGCCCCGGCCTAAGCGTGGGGCCCCGCATGTGACGTAATACCTATAGCCTAAGATTCCTAAACTACCCCTATTTAAAATCATCCTCTATTTTGGATAAGGGTTGAAGATGGCACTAAAATTGTGTTTTAGGGGCTTAAATTTCTCCCATAAGAAATACATGGGAAAAACTACCCTTATGATGGTAGAAGTCGGTTAGCATTACTACTATATATATATATATATATATATATATATATATATATATACAGGGTGTCCCAGAAGTAATGGGACACAGAGCAACAGCAGATTCTTTAGGTCGAAATTATGCAATAAACGTAACATTGCCTTATCCCAAAGTTGAAAATAACTAAGATACAGGGTGTCAAACTTTTAATTTTGTTTTTGTTTTTTCGTAATAATTTCTTAACTAAATGACATAGCGGTACAAAATTGGGGATGTGGGGGTTTTGTGAAGCGAGAATTTCAAATTCATCCACGCTTTTGATGTTGCTGATAGAGGGCACCAGCTACGGCCTACCCCACTTGTTTTGGATGGCATAACATTTTTTAAGTTTAGTATATCAACCTGTTTATTGAAAAAAAAGTTACTATAATACCCCCTGCGTCAAAAATGTATACTTTATTTAAGTCTCTGAGAACAACTGTTTTCGTGGTAAATGCGTTTTAAAGGACCCCGCAAGTTTCCAATGGAAAATGGTTTTTGGCCAATTGTTTTCAAACTTTGCAAAGTAATAGTTTTTAACACGCTGATCAATAGTCCTTACGGACACAAACCCCAAAAACCCCTCTAATCCCCCCAAAATCAGCCTTAAAGGTCACTAGGGATTTGGAGAATTTTGAGGGTGATTTTGAGGGGGTTAGAGGGGTTTTTGTGTTTTGTGTCCGTAAGGACTTTTGATTAGCGTGTTAAAAACTATTACTTTGCAAAATTTGAAAACAATTGGCCAAAAACCATTTTCCATCGGAAAATTGCGGGGTTCTATAAAGCGCATTTATCTCGAAAACAGTTGCTCCCAGAGACTTAAATGAAGTATACATTTTTGACGCAGGGGGTATGATAGTAACTTTTTTTTTTCAATAAACAGGTTGATATACTAAGCTTAAAAAAAATATATGATATACAAAACAAGTGGGGTAGGCCGTAGCTGGCGCCCTCTACCAGCAACATCAAAAGTATGGATGAATTTGAATTCCTCCCCCAATTTTCTACGTCTATGTCAATTAGTTAAGAAATTATTACGAAAAAACGAAAACAAAATTAAAAGTATAACACCCTGTATCTTTATTATTTTCAAGGCAAGTGTACGTTAACTGCATTATTTCGTCCTAAGAGAATCCTGCTGTTGCTCTGTGTCCCATTACTCTGGGGAAAACCCGTATATATATATATATATATATATATATATATATATATATAATATATATATATATATATATATATATATATATATATATATATATATATATATATATAGATATATATATATATATATATATATATATATATATATATATATATATATATATATATATATATATAATATATATATATATATATATATATATATATATATATATATATATATATATATATATATATATATATATATATATATATATATATATATATATACAGGGTAAGTCTATGAAGTGGGACCCCCCGTTTTTTGCTTTAAATATTGAAATTGGGAAAAATGTTTTATACAAAAATATTTTGTTTGCTGCTCTATATTTTGCAAACAACGTTATATGTACAGGGTGTATCAAAAGTCCGTACAAGGACAAAGTTCATTTTTTTAAATGACTCCCCATATTTTTTGTTACATTTTTGTTTTCTGCATAAAATTCTAGATATTTTTTATTCAGCATATCATATCCGTATGTTCAACTGTTTACGAGATATTCGCATTTAAATACAAATTTAGAAGGGAAAATCCGCTCATTTTTTAATGTTGTTTAACGTTTCTATGGTTTCAGCGGTTTTTTGAGAGTTGCGTAGTAACCATATATGCTATAGAGATTAATAAAAATGTCATATTGACAGTTTTAATAATCTGAAAAAAAATTGTTTTAATCGTTTTTTTCTTGTTTAAGGTTTTACCTATTTCTACTCATCATGTGATATCTAATTACCTATTAATTATTACTATGGGTGTTTTGTCACTCTACTAAAACCATAGAAACGTAAAACAACATTGAGAGATGAGCGGATTTTTTCATTCTAAATTCGTATTTAAATGAGAATATCTCGTAAACAATTGAATATAGGGATATGATATGTTAGATAAAAATATCTAGAATTTTATGTAGATATCGAAAATGTAACAAAAAATATAGGGAGTCATTTAAAAAAATTAACTTTGTTCTTGTACGGTCTTTATGATACACCCTGTATAATAACGTTGTTCGCAAAATATAGAGCAGCAAAAACCATATTATTTTTGTATTAAACATTTTTTTCCAATTTGAATATTTAAAGCAATAAATGGGGGGTCCCACTTCACAGACTTACCCTGTATATAAACTTGCCTTATCCAAAAGTTAATAATAACAAAGATACAGGGTGTTAAACTTTTAATTTTGCTTTTGTTTTTTCTTTATAATTCTTTAACCAAATGACCTAGCGGTACAAAATTTGGGATATGGGAGTTTTCTGAGGCGAGAAATTTAAATTCGTCTACGCTTTTGATGTTGCTACTAGAGGGCGCCAGCTACGGCCTACCTCACTTGTTTTAAATGTCGTAACTTTTTTTTGGCTTGGAATATTGACCTGTTTATTAAAAAATAAGTTACTATAAATCCATCTGCATCAAAAATGTATACTTTATTTAAGTCTCTAGGAGTAGCCGTTCTCGAGATAAAGGCACTTTAAAGGATCTTGCAATTTTTCTATGAAAAATGAATTTAATCCTATTGTTTCCAAACTTTGCATAGTGATAGTTCTTAACACGCTGATCAAAGGTCTTTCAGGGCACAAAACCCGAAAACGCCTCCAACCCCCCCAAAATCACCCTCAAAAGTCCCCAAATCCCCAGTGACCTTTGAGGGTTATTTTGGGGGGGTTGGAGGCGTTTTCGGGTTTTGTGCCCTGAAAGACCTTTGATCAGCGTGTTAAGAACTATTACTATGCAAAGTTTTAAAACAATTGGATAAAATTCATTTTCCATAAAAAAATTGCGCAAGATCCTTTAAAGTGCGTTTATCTCGAGAACGGCTACTCCTAGAGACTTAAATAAAGTATACATTTCTGATGCAGGTGGATTTATAGTAACTTATTTTTTAATAAACAGTTCAATATTCCATTCTTTTTGGAATTTGGTAGTAGGGTCATTTTCAATTTGTTTGTATATTTGAGGATCGGATATCAAAGTGTTCATTTTAGTATCGTATTCCTCAGATTCCATGATAACAGTCTTGTTTGATTTATCCGGCCTTAGTATTTTTAAATTAGGGTTTTTTTTGAGAAACCGATTGGTTTTTTTTTAATTTTGTAGATAACTCTTTTTCTATTATATGGTTTTTGGATTTTTTGTTTTGTTGTTTATCAGATACCATGTAATAACTGTCCCAAAGTATACATTGGCCAAATCACACAATATCTCCAAAACCGTCTTAACGGTCATAAATATGACAAAAAAATAAAACCGCTCTAACTAATCATGAAAATTAAATAAAACATTAATTTATATAACAGTTCTAAACTCTATAATCGTTGGCTGATGCGTTTTGTTTATAATAAGTCATCCGCCACATCTTGAAAATATATTAAAGCCACAAAGTGTTTGCTTTGTCTTAATTCTATCCAAGACTTCGTTAAGCAAAAACTGTTTTTAACCATGTAGTTTTAAGTTAGTTAATAAAAGTTTTACCTGTAAAGTGAATAAAATGTTACAATTATATCTGGAATAACCTTTTTGGGTGAGTCGATAAAAAATTTAAAACATTTTTATAAAAATTGTACACTGTTAACATATACTCTGAACATCAAAGCTTAGTTATATAATTGTTTTAGATAGAAAAATCATTGATAAAGGCTGAAATCAGCCGAAACGTCTGAAATAAAACTTTTTTAACATGGAACTAAAATAGTTTTGATTTGTTGTTGAACCAAAAATCCCAAGAAAAAAGAAAAACTCAGAATATATTCTAAAAGGTTCAAGTATATAAATTATCAAGTATATATATATATATATATATATATATATATATATATATATATATATATATATATATATATATATATATATATATATATATATATATATATTTTGATTTTCTTGGGTTTAGGTTCTGTATATTAAAACAACAAGGTTAAAAGGACGTTTCGACCCTACTTTGGGTTATTTTTAAACTATTTTCTCATTTATTCTTTCTAAAAATAATATAAAATATAAAATTTGTTTCAAGCTTTCGTCCTCATTGTACATTTAAAAAAAATGCGTAAATAATTATCGTATACATTTGTCGCTTGGTGAAGCCTTTCTTATTAACATACTTAACAAGATTACGCCATAAAGGTTTAAAAAAATTTGTTTATAATACTTTTTTATATTAAATAGAAAAATCAGAGTAATATTGTCAAAGTTATTAAATTATTATAAACAAAGGATTACAATTTTTTGAACTTTTATGGCGTGATCTTGTTAGGTATGTATATAAGAAGGGCTCCACGACGTGATAAAATTTATACGACAATTATTTAAACATTTTTTAGTGTATAATGAGACAAAAGTTCGAAACAATTTTGTTAATTAACAATTGTCTAACTTGTTGAAAAATTAACTTTAAGTTAAATTTTTAACGAGATTAAATTCTTTAAAGTGATTTGAATACACCATATTTTTAAAAAATTTCAATAAATATTTAATACCCTAAAAGCTTTAGATATACAATGGCTAATCGAATTTATGGCAAGTTTATGCTAGCGCGCACTAAACAAACGATAGTGTCATTTAGCATGCGTATTTAAAAAGCAGGACCAGTGCCGGGCTTAGAATCAATTAAACGCGTAACTGTCGACATTACACGGTTTTATGTCAGTTCAAAAACGACGTCGTGTATTTGACTGGATTTGCAAATGGCCGTACAATAAAAGGTTTTTTGCGAGATTGAAACAATCTTATACACAGAAGGGTAAAAAAAATGTTGGTACAAATAACGTTAACTCTTTTCCTGCTTAGACTTATGTTTTTAATAGCGAGAAATGGATGTTGTAAACATCTTAAATGTATTTATACAAAACGAGCATATATTTATTAGAGGCAGCCTTGCCGTTTGGCAGTGCGAGAGAGAAAAAAGAAAGAGGTTACTGACTTTTTGGATTAATGCAATACATTTTTTGTTCAGATTTTTTTAATCTGAAATAAACAATTATAGTGATTTTTTTTCAATTATGATTGTGTTACAAAAATACGTATTGATTTAACAAAAAGTTAATTCTTAGATAAGCCACAAAAGTCATGTTCAGTCGCATTTTCCATTTTTTATTATTACTAATTATAACGCATCAGTTGTGAACCAGTACAAAATTCGTGGCTTTCCATAGCTGTAACATTTAGAAGAACAAAAGGAATTTAAGGAGCTGACAATGGATAATATGTTCATTTTTGTTTAACAAAAACACCTAATCAAACCACTGTGGTTTACTGGTTTAAAAAACCAGTAACCGTGGTTTTTTTTAACCAGTGTAATATATATTTTGTTTAAGTGTCATTCTTAAACGAAAATGAGCATATTTTAGTAAGGTCCGAATTATTATAAGTCTTTTAAGTTCTTGTATATGACAGAATAAACCTCGTGACTTATTAACGCGACCTATGTATGAGTAAAGTTGTTTCTTGGAAAGAACTATGCGGAACATTAATAATTCTAAACAAGGAAATTAAAACCTAAGAGTTAATGGGAGTACATTTATTTAACATAATTAATGGTTTTAAAACAATTTTTTTAGATAAGTTAATTTGGTCAATAAAATTACTAAGAACAATTCTGGTATGTTTGACATGATATACAAAATAAAATACTACTCCAGATTTAATATGTTAATACTATTACAAATTAAAAATATCAGTAAATAAACTCATAAAACACTTTAGTCTTATAAAACACAAAAAAGTCAATAAAACAGTAAAACTTGTTTAGAATCTATAATAATATAGAAATTCTATTACAAATCACTAAATAAGTCAGTCCAAAAACTAAAAAATCTCACACAAGCGGTCAAATGCCAAACAAGGCGAAATATTAGCAAAACCGTGTCAAATTGACAAAGTACGGAACTGGCCGGCGACAAATGTGGAAATAAAATCGATCTGCTAGTTCGATCTGCGCATGATTTAAGACCCTAAGTGATGACTACAGCGACGGCGCACGGACACATTTTTTCGCCTATAAAATCTAACTTTTGAACCGCGCATCCTATACCCTTTACCAGTGGCGGCTCCTTCTTAGGTTTGCAGGTTTGCGCAACCCCTAAAAAAGGTCTAAAATAAAATTTAAAAATTATATATATTAATCATTACATAGTTACAGATTTTTTAAAAATGTATTCGAACATCTGTATTTATTGTTTTATTAATGTTATCTCGAAACAGCCAAATTATTAAAAAAACTTGACTGCTTTCGCTAAAATATCATTAATTTAATCGCGCGTCGCATCCTCGAAGCCGATGCCGATGCGATGGTTGCAATCAAAATACAAACCCAATTGGATTCATTACGAGTACGTGTAAGTATATGGAGTTGTCTATCTTGGCATTGGGCGCTGAATTTAGTCTCATAAGCGGCATGCGGTTTGCAGTCCCACTGCAAACCTTTATTTATCTCGCAGGCTGATTTACGATTTATTGAAGTATAATTTGTTATTTTGGTTATATGTGTAACATTGCTACTTGTATGATTTTTATTACAGTTTTTGTATGTCTATTTATTTACATTAAGTTTATTGTGGTTATTTATTTATTTTTTTAAAGAACCATTAGAATTGCAACCCCTTACTTTTTAACCCACGAGCCGCCACTGCCCTTTACCGGTCCATATGAAGGTCAGTGGCGGAGGCCCATTTTTAGCGTTATCGCAAATTTCCTCCTCGTTTTTTTTTTTTGAGTTATCATCAAAAATCGAAATGACGTTTTTCTTTTTTCGTTTTTTTTGTTAATATCAATTACAATCTTTATTGGCAGAAAAAATCCTCAATGCGCCTTTCTCAGATTTGCATTCCGCGTCAAATGAGCTATTGCTCATATTTTTCGAAGACTTCTAACTATTTTTTGCAGGAAACACACTTCTCGACTGGACTAAAAAGCCCCACAGGCCTCGTTCTTTTTAAACAGTTTTAATCGTCGATTAACATTGCCAGTTTTTAGCGAAAACCGAACATAACACCGTCGGTGAAAATTTCTGGCCGCGCTTGAAATCTTAATCGTCAATTCGTCCGCCTTTTTTTTAAACAAAGTATGTGGTGCAGAACGTTTTAAACCGTCATTCTTGTAACAAATAAACACGCTTTATTTACGTTTTTTGGTGATCGACACAAAACACGAAAGAAAAAGTGAAGAACTGCAGCTTTCGGAGATTAAAAAGGTTTAGAATTAAATTAAGTGTAGGGAAATAAAAGTTTTAATCGTCCGACTGAGCAGTCCTGATTGGCGATTAAAAAGGTTAAAATGAACGATAGTCTGTGTGGCCTTTAAGATATGAAAGTGCACAATTGAGTACTTACCACTAAATAGGTAGGTGCTTTATTATTAATGTCAAGTAAGTTAACGGTCACCGAAACAGTGGTTATATGTGCTGGTTGTGCGTGATCAATTGCCTGTACTTGAAATATGATGGGGTTTATTCTATCATAATCAAATGCATTATCTATTGCCACTATTATATTTCCGTCAGTGATATTAATTTCCATAGGGTCAATGATGGCGGGAGCACCAAGTAATTTATGTCTACAAAGTAATTAATTTAGTTTAAAATTTTACTTAAAAAATGAATTAAATATATTAAAAAAAAATTGCCTTGCTTGGGTTTAGCACTCTTACAGGGGCATTATATATATTTTCTTCAAAAACAAGCAGATAAATCAAGTGACCGATACTGCATAACTAAATTAGGTTTTTTAATAGGTTCTTTAATATAACTTGTGCTTATTACATTGTATTGATAAATTCAGTGAGTCACTGCTTTAATTTTTACTTTTAATTAAATTAATTTATACATACATATAAATACTTCTAATAAAACAAGCAAAACTTTTATTAAAAAATCTTTTCTTTAGCATTTTTCTACTCTACGACTTTCGACATCTATGTTTTTTATTAGAAACGAACAAATATTGACCTAACATCCCAACTTTCTTAAACCTAAAGTGTCAACATTTTTACTGAAACCTAACCTATAAAATATTTCTTTAACATTTAGGTAGTATTACCTCTAGAGTAGACAAAATACTAAAAAAAATACGCCGACTACTCAGCACGTAGAAGAGCATGGTCTGCCCCAAAAAGCGAAGCAGATATATACGAAGACACAATTATGACGAAAATACACATTAGTCTCGGACAACCCCCCAGAATTCCAGGCGGAGATTGTAGCCATAAAAAAACGTGCTAGAGAAGTCACCAAACGGAGACATAAAATAAAAATATAGTAATTAAATCGGACAGCTAAGTTGCCACCGGGTACCACTGGTATAAGACTGTATATCTGCCTTCGAGGAGGTATGTGTGTCCAATAAACTAACTATTGCCTGTATACCAGGACACGAGGGCCACCTAGGCAATAAAAAATCTAATAAACTGGCGAAGGAGGACCCTATCAGCACAATGGTAGGTCCCGAGCCCTACTGTGTAATTCTGTCATACCAGGTTAGATCATCAAATATATCTGGATCATCAGGAGTATCAGGACTGGTGTAGGTTCTGCCAGGAAGAAGAAGAAACTGAGAAAACTTATGGTGACCACCATGTCGTCTGCGATTTGCAAGGCTTGGTGGGGAAACACCCACAATAGTAAGATTTACTTAGGAGCCAGTCTTAAGTCTGTGATTAAGAACACCGGCTTGGACAGCGAACTCTGAGCATAAAGTATAGGAGCTAGCAACGTTTCCGAGAGAGAATTTTAGGTCAGCTGATTTTTTGTTATGTTGTCCTCCTTCCTTTTTCGGGTTGACCCTGGGCAATCTGGCTGGCGGTAGCGGTTGCGTTTATTAGTGCGCATCCTACCTGTACAGGTAATAATCCAAGATTGTGAAAGCATTTTAAGAAGCCTAATTTTCAATTTCTTGCCTTAAGATAGGTTTACCATACATATTTTTATTATTGTCAGACACTTTTATCACTGCTAATTATATGCCAGACGCGATTTTTTTTTAATAAAAATTTTAAAGTATTTTAGTATGTCTGTAATTTTAATATTATGTTATTTGGGTATACAAAAACCTAAAATAATTTGCCAAACGTTAATTCAATTGCTAAACCTTGAAAGAGAATGGCAAACTTAAGGTAGTTATATCACAAGAGGCACTTTCTTAATTTTTTTTTATTTATACTTATTATTATTTAAATAATACCGTATTAATTGGTGTAGTATGAAATTTATAAACAATACAGTTCCGAAGATATTTAATTGCCAAGATATCGTTTCTGAGGCCCTTATACATTGTACTATACAGGATGACGAAAATATTACTTACATAGGTATATGATTTTAACTCTGAAACTTAATTTACGATGTTTATGAAAAACTGAACTAATATTAAACAACAACTAGGGATTTTTTAAAAATTAGTCTTATTGATATTTATAATACAGTTTTTGATATATTAATTAATAAATAATGACTAATGACAAATTGATCTCATTGAACTCGTGGAAGAAATACACTAAAAACAATCTGTCAACAACGCATGTATTTAACCCACGAATAAGAGAGCTTTAAGATTACTTATAAAATTTATTTATTTTTCGTAAATAAATATATATAAACCTGGTCAGCACTGTAAAAGTGAAGTGCAATATTAATAGTGAATAAACAATTTTAAAGCTTAGAAAGTAAGTATAAAAAGTGTGTTTTTAATTAAAAAAAGTACTTGGAGTTTTGTAGAATCGAACTCGGGACCTTCGTGTTGCTGGGCAAACGTCAATTTTAATTTCAATTTCAAAAGCATTTATTATTTCCAATAAATAATACATCGTACATCTACAAAACATTGGTATCAAGAATTCTTGGCACAGACAGGACTGCCAGCCGCTGCCAAGACACAGGCGCGCAGGTGGTGGCCCATGGAGCAGATTGTACAGTTGCTATTGGGGGGAGGATAGCACTGTCCCGGACGACCTTTACAATGCGTTAACACTTAGCTTACTATTGTGAAAAGGTTTGGTGCATGTATGTATGTGAGCTTTTTATTTTACAATTTGTTTTTAGGGGAAAAATTTGCATAAAAAACCCCCTTGATCCTTTCAGGTACAGCGTAGATAAAGAAAATAGATTTGGTTTTAATGTCTGTAGTTGTTAAAATAGTTTTATGCATTCATTCTTCTTTCATTCTTCTCACCCATGCTCTCATGCTTTCGTCCTTTTTTTCGTTTGCAGTGATACCTTAATTAAAATGGTGGGGACTTATGGAGGAAACGCGATTTGGTAGAGGGGAAGTCTGTGATATATAGGTTTGTGGACGGAATTGTCATTTCGTCTGGTTCTTGTTAGGTTTTGCGTAATGGGTCTAGCATGTGGGTTTGTTAGAAAGAATTTTTCGGATATAGTCAGGATGTGTTCGAGGATGGTTGGGGTGTTTGTCACCTCATGCATGTCATTGATCGCAGTGACAAAATTGAGTATAGCGCTTGCTGTCACATGAATGCCTTACGCAACGCGTGATTTGTATGTGCTACGAAGCGTAATCTGGAGTCAATAACCACCCCAGTTACTTAATCTGTCGAGCAGGCAGCACTGGGGTGTCGTCTATTTGTATTGGTATGGGAAGCCTATTGTTAGTAAATTTACGCGTTGCGATAAGGCACTCGCACATGTTTTTGTTAATTCCTATCTTCCACATTTGGTAGTAGGGGATTAGGGAGCGGAGATGGTATTAGATGTGTATCCTGGCGACTATTGCGGAGAACGAGCTGGCGTATACCAGCGCGTCGTCAGCAAATATGGCCAGGTTGGTTGACGGATATTTGGGGATGTCGGAGAGGTATAAGTTAAAAATTTTAGGACTTAAAATTGAGCCCTGAGGGACTCCTGAATGGATTCGTTTGGAAGTAGAGATGGGATCGCCAACTCTCACTGAGAATGTGCGGTTAGATATGTAGGAATGCAGTAGTGTTGTTATATAAGTAGGGAGATTATGGATGTAAAAAAGCTTCCATATGAGGCCGTTATGCCAGACCGAGTCGAAAACCCTCTGGATATCCAGCGATAAAAGGACTGTGTTTTGTCCCTGATTAAATTTGTTTAAAATGTGTTGAACGACACTGGATACCAAGAGGACTATGTTGAGCCCAATCCCAAATCCGAACTGTTCATCCGGCAGTCCGGCCTCAAACTGGAAGCTTTCCAACACGTATAGTAAGGCTTTTTCCACCACTTTACTGGGAGCACTAAGCAGGGCTATGGGTCTATATGATCCGGGGTATCGCGGATCTTTGCCCGGTTTTAGTATTGGAACTGCTATTGCGTGCTTCCATTGTTGTGGGAAGTGTTGTAACAATACTACTGCATTTGTTATATAAAGCAGATGTATGAATGCTTTTCTTGGGAAGTGCTTTATGAGGATGTTGGCGATTCCATCCTCTCCGGTGCCTTGTTATTTGGGAGTTGTTTGATGATTCGGGATAGGTCCTTGGGTTTTAATAGGATTTTGACAAAAATGGAGGGAGGGATGGGATATTTACGGGAGATTAGGTCCTGCGCTTGTCTGGTTATTGCGTTTTGTTCGTTGGTTGCGTTGGAAGTACCGCGCGCTACACACGTTGGCTAAAAGTCAGCGAGTGTATTGGCCTTTTCCAAGTCTGTTTGTACATTGTTTGGTGATAAAGATGGTATTTTGCTGTGTTTGTTTTTCAGTCTCCCGGTCAATTTCCAGAGGAAGTTGTCTTGTGCGGACAGCCCCCTCAGGCCGCCGACCCGGCTTCGTTCTTGTTGATGTTGAGTTTTTCTCTTATAGTGTTTTGTAGTTCTGTTAGTAGTAAGTAATATTGTCTTTGTCTGTGTCTTTAGCCTTTGCGTCGGACATTATTTTTGAATTGTATTAAGTCTAAGATGTTTTGGGGAATTCTGTCTTCTTTGGTTTTAGTTTCATTTTTTGTCCGACTTGATTTCTGGCGTATTATATGTTTGTCGTGAATTCGTCGACTTGTTATTTTAGTTCTTCTGTTGTTTGTATATTGTTGTTCAGGGTAATTCGGTCAGTGCTTATGTTTTGGTAGTTGTTCCAGTTAACGTTCTTGTATGTTAAGGTCATCGGGCCATTCTCCTCGAAAATGTTGACCTTCCAGTTCAACATTAACGGAAGGTGGTCAGAGGAAAGTTCGTTTATTACAAGCGGGTAAGGTAAGTTAAGTACATTTTTATTTAATATTAGGTCTATGTAAGTTGGAGACATTTGATTGGTGGGATAATGTCAGGGGGTGATTGGAGAAAGTATTTGTATACCACGACTTGTGGAGAAATCATTCACTAAGTGACCATTTCGATTGTTTTTGCAATTAAAATTTAAATCACCCAATAATAGTACCTGGGTGCCCTGTTGGAAGATTTGTTCAAGATCCGCGTTACCCATCCTCAGATATGGCCTATTGTATCCTGCTGTTATCATTGTGTTATTTTTTAATTTGATACTTATATGTTCTATTTGGATTTGGGGCAGCTCAATGTGTGGTATCTGATTTTTTATGGCAATTGCCACTCCCCCTCCTCTGTTGTTTCTGTCGGCTCTATAGATGGTATAATTGCGGATCCTGAACGAATCTTCCGGTCTTAGTTTTGTTTCGTTTAATGCTATTATGTCTATGCTGTACCTGTGTAAAAAGTTTATTAGTTCGCCTAATTGTTTTTATGCCATTTGCATTCCATAATGTTATTTTACTTATTTATATTTTGTAAGTGTGGATTTTATCGGTCATAAATTGCAACATGGCAGTGCTGGATCAGTGTGACATCCCACAGAATGTGTGAAATCTTTTAGAAAGCGAATCATTTCAGAGATATTCAACTGGTTGTTAAAATCGTTTAACGCTTCGAAAAGGTCACTTACCCCATGGGACACCTCCGGCGCGCCCCGTGATTGGGTCCTTGATTTAGGCCTGGATTTGTTCAGAGGCGGGAAGTCCTGGATTTGTTCATCGTCTTCAGTGTCGGTTGGTGGGGGTGGTCTAAATTGCTGTCTTGATCGTGCGGCACTTGCTTCGCCGACCGCTGCGGCACTTGCCCTGCCGGTTGTTCTAGTGTTCCAGGCGTTTGTTGTTGGTATTGGAGCATCGTTGTATGTGATTTTTCTTCTCTCGTTTTCGCGTAGTTTGTTTTTTTTTGTAGGTGTAGACTGGGCAGATTGTTGATGAAGCTTTGTGTGCCTGGTTGCAGTTTGCACATTTGATATTTAGGCTTTCCGGGCATTAATCAGTCTTGTGATTTTCGGAACAGTTGTCACATCTGTAGGCTCTGTAACAGTTGGTTGCTGAGTGACCCCACTGGCAGCATCTTCGGCATTGTATAATCTCTTTCGTTTGGTGACGTCTTTCCCAGGAAACTCTGACGTTGTTTAGGTACTTGATTTTCTGCATAGTAGTTAGTTTTTCTGACGCTGAAGTCACTACTTAATGCATCAGTCTGAACCTCGTGTTCATGATATGAATGTTTTTTACTGGTACATTGTATTCGTTTCTTATTTCGTCCATTATATCTTGGATTTCAGGCAGGTGGTCCAGTCCCTTTAGTACAAATCCATGGGTTCTGTCTTCCTGGGTTGCATAAGTGTGCCATTCAGCTTGCTCATCTTTTTCTAAGTTTGATTTGATTTTCCTGTATGCTTCTATTTCGTTTGTATTTATTATGGTGTTATTCTTTGTGTATTTTAGCATATATTTGTTCTTGCCCACCAGTTTTTCCAGTTCTATTGTTAGTACTCTCCAATTTGCTTGGGTTTTTAGGGTCCCTTTGACAATTATTCGTTTTTGCTTTTATTTTCTTGGTTAGCTTGGGTTAAGTTTGTTTTTTTTATATATCTCCTGACGTTTTTGGGTTCGTCTGTGCTGTCGTTGTGGGTTGCATTTGAGGTGTTGGTTGTGTATTTATAGGTTCTTCAGCGTTAGAGATATCAGTGTCCTCATGGTTGGAAAGGGGGTTGAATCTGTTGTGGATAGCTGTGTATGTGCGGGATTCAAACATTTTGGAAAATTTAGGTTAAGCGTTTTCGTCGTTGTCCGAATTCCTTGGCCTTTTTGCTGGGTTCTTTGATTGTTGGGTGTTTTGTTTTTCTTTCTCATTTTTGTCTCGGTCGTCCAGCATCATTTGTTGTTCCTGTAAAGTGATTGTATTAGGATCAGCTGGTTGGTTGTTTTTGGGAAATTTATGTATGTTTTTAAAGTCCATCTGCTCGATTGTTGTTGGAGAGTTGACTGATGTTGGTGCCGGCGTCTCAGTCTGTAGTCTTGTCATGGTTTGAGTTGACGGAGGTGTTTTGATAGGTTCTTCCTTGTGATAATTAATGATGTGTTCCTTTATTGATTCGATGTGTATTTTGCGCATTTCTTCGTCTCGATAGACCTTTTGGTATTCTCTGCATTGCTGGCAGTAGGCCGACGCAAATATGTTGAGACGTTCCGATATGGTTCGGGAGATGGAATTTTTTTTGGGGGCTGATGGAGGTGGCATTTTATTTAGATCTGTTTGGCTGCCTCTCGACGATTTGGTTTGTGAGTTTTTCTTTAATTGAGACATCTTGAGATCATTGGGGTTGTATTTCAGGTATCGTGTAATTTGGCTGAGTGTTTCGCTGGCTGGAACCACCGGTTACACTATGTGTCCGTAAATTTAAAAGTTCACTAGTTAAACGTTCTAGTAGTTCATTTGTAGGAGTTCTAGCAACGCGTTTTTTAGTGTCTTTGCGCACTATGTCGAAGTCAGGGAATAGGGGCAGTAGACTTGATAGCAAATGAAAAGGCCCTGATATGTACTTATGCTCAACGGAATACAAGTTGTTGTAGGTATTTATAAAAGTAATAGTAGTTGAAGATTTGGTTATTTGTTCAAAAGAAGTAATCGTAACTACTGGCTCCGAGCCTAAATAGAAGTTATAGTAGCTATCGGTCTTTATTTTGTTGTTATAGAAGTGATAGTAACTGAGAATGAAAGTGTTAGTAGCTAAACTGTTTGCTATTTTAGGGTCATAGTCGGGAAAGTAATGGTAACGGAATGAGTTTTTGCAGAAGTTGTAGTAGCTACCATAAAAGTTATAGTAGCTGAAAAAATGTTGGGATTTGTTTTGCCGGCTTTTGAGTGTTTACTTTTATGTTCAATGGAAAGTCACTTTCTAATGCATAGTTGCATTTCGAAAGTTTTTGGTAATAAAAAAAGTTATAGTAATTGGCTATGGCATGATAGGGGTTATGAAATATATGGGGTAAGGATTAGTTCCTTTTTGCCAGGGTGGCAAAAAGGAAGTGTGGTTTGTGCGATTTTTTAATCTTTTGGTTAGTTAGGTCTATCTAACTATCCTTTTGAAGTTTATTTCACACAGCACAAACAAAACTGCACTTTATTTTATAAAAAAGACGGTAAGGAATTCGCTTTTTTGTTAGTACCACTATCACTCCGATATACGACCGTATGCTCGGAAGGCGAAATTAGAACTGTGCTGGGCAAACGTGATACCCGTTTAGCCATCGAAGCATCGTACTTAAGTAAGCAAAGAAATCTTTAATTTGCAGGCTATTTATGAATCATAACTAATAAGTTTGTCGTTCTTATTCAAGTTTAGCAATCGAATTAAGGTCTGGCAAATTAATTTTAGGTTTTTGTATACTCAAATAACATAATATTAAAATTACAGACATACTGAAATAGTTTAAAATTTTTATTTAAAAAAAAATAATTGTGTCTGGCATATAATTAGCAATGATAAAAGTGTCTGGCAATGAAAAAAAAAGTTTGGTAAACCTATCTAAAGACAAGAAATTAAAAATTAGGCTTCTTAAAATGTTTTCAAAATCTTGGATTATTACCTGTACAGTGTGTACAGGTAGGATGCGCACTAATAAACGCAACCGCTACCGCCAGCCAGATTGCCCAAGGTCTACCCGAGAAGGAAGGAGGACAACATATAAAAAAATCAGCCCACCTGAAATTCTTGTTTTCCCGACGTTGCTAGCTCCCGGACCAATAGGTAGGATCCACAATAAACCTGTGCAGGTCGGAGTGATAGACAATATAGAATCTCACCCCTGAATTAATCTTATCTAATCTACCTTTAGGAGTAGGTACTATACTAATTTCAGAACACATTAAAAATCAGATTACTATGAATCGTTTAGCTATACATATTGGTAAAATTTGGCAATTGCAATTTTAATATTACCGTACTGGCTGCTATTTTTCCGTAGGTTACAATATTAAAAATCGTAAGAATAACTTACGTAAGTATTTTATCTTCAGCGTCCCTATCAGTAGCCTTAACTTGTATAATCTGTTTTCCTTTTTTAATAGTTTCATTGACTGAAACAGTGTAGGCAGTCTTTTCAAATATAGGAACTTCATCATTGTAGTCTAACAAGTGTATTTTAACCAGTAAACTGTCCTCTTTGGTCGGATCTTCGGTACCATAAGAATGTACCTGAAAAAAAAATATTGAGATATGCCTCTGCATACGGGCGACTAACTTCGTGACAGTTGCTGAAAGCACGCGCGTATGGTACGTTTCACAATAATTCGTTGTTTTTTTGACCACAATAAAATTTAAAGTACAACCCTTAGTGGAAAACCCAACCATAAATAGGTTGCCTGACAAATATCTATTGTGTGGGCACCGCACCTTTTGAAAGGGTACAGGTCCTAATTACCTACTAATATTAATAGTTTAGGTTAGCTATTTTGGATGCTCAATAACACACACGAAAATACCTTGACACACTCCAAACCTACATGCGGGTATCCAAAGTATATTGAGTTTTACGACTAAAAGTAGCGGGTTAAACGAGAAATCAACGAATTATTATGAAACGTACCATACATTACCTGCATATCTGTCATTTTTTAAAAATTGCTATTTATGGCAAAAGTTTTTTTTTACCTTTACCAAACTAAAAACTTAACCCCAATGATTTGTCTCCAAAAAGTAACACGCAAATGTCAAATCGACAAGTAAAAATTATTGTCATTTTTCAAGGCTCTTGTGACTTTTTTACTAACAGATGAAGTGGTTTATAGACAAGCAAGATGAAAAAAATATTATAAGACAAAAAAGTTGTATTTTTGGTTGCCAAATCAAAAAAAAAGTCAGTGGCGTACATTTTTTTCACAATTATTTTTAATAAGGTATCTCCTGAGACGTCACTGGACTTAATAATTTAATTGAATTAGGCCCAAAATAGGCCCTTATTAGTAGAAATAACCCTGACAAATTAAAAAACAAACTTGGCTACAGGGTAATTTAGAAAAACTATTTTTGGATTTTTGGTATTTTTTTACTTATCGAGCCCTCTGCCGATTTTATTGAAATTTAGTATACAGGATTATTTTGGGACGCTGATTATGAATCTTAAGTCAAATTTCGTTACAAGCTTCTAGTTTTTAAGTTATAACACCCTACTCAGACCTAATCTCAAGAATGCACTAACTTTCCTAAAATAAGTCCTTTTTGAACCTGGTCACAGCCAAACTAAATGGTTTTATGATAGAACATCTTTTATTTTATAGGATAAACTGATTTCCTTATTAGTTTTATTTCCTTATTAGTTTTACTAAAAAAACACATTCAAACATTTTAATAATTTTATATTCAAAAACAATCAACGAAATTATGTAGGGATTTTTAGATAGATAGGTTGATGAAACTAAAAGGCACCATATTTAAAATTTAAATTATTTTATTAGCATTAAATGTAAAAAAAATCTAAAAATATCTTGAATAAAAAAATGGAGAATTCTATAAAAAGCATTTAATCCAAGAAAAAGCATTACTTTAATCATTTGTAAAAGGTGCATTATAATAAAAGTGCATAAGGACTCCTGCAGTTATGTTGCAAGGTGTTTTTATTTAGAAGTTAGGTATTAATACAAGTGAGACAGGGGCGCATTTCCCTGAATTTGGAGTTGTTGATTCAATTAAATTTAATTGCAAAATTACCAAATTTTCGGTTCAGGTAAAACCAAACAGGCACCAGTAAAATGAATATTGACATGAGAAAAGTGTCAATAAATCAGTGACAGTCGGTATTTGAAAAAAAAATGGATTATTCAATGGACGAAAAAGTATCCATAATTAAGTAGCATTATGCGGGAAACAGTTTTAGAGCAGTATCTGAAATGTTTTCAGTTTATTTCCCCACCAACCTCATTCCATCCATTTTAACTTTTAAACGTATTGTCTAGTGATGGGATAATTCGAATTAAAAATAATCGATAATCCGATTATTGAAATAATCGCTATCATGCGATTATTCTGATTTAATTTGAATTACGAAAAATAACCTGATTCCACAGAATTGATTATGCGTCGCGAAAAAAAAACATGTAATAACGAATAAGGTTTAATATTTGAATAGGAAAGTATACATTTATGTAAATAGAGAGGACAACTTAATTATAAAAAAGGTAATTTTTTACTTACCGGGCCCACGGCCGATTTTAGTAAAATTTTGTATACAGGGGTTTTTGGGGCGCTTATCACGAATCTGAAGTCATATTTTGTCGGACTCTGCTAGTTTTTGAGCTATAACGCCCCACTCGAACCTAACCTCACATCTGCACAAACTCCTAAAATTCCTCCTTCTTAAAACTGATTACACCCAAAATGGAAGAATTTATGGTATTATACTTATTATTTTATACGATAAATTTAATTTTACCTTAATTTACCAATTATTAAAAAAAAGCACAACAAGCGCTTTCCAAAAAATAATATTTTTACTTTTATAAATGTCAACAAAATTGTCTAGGTATTTTAGATAATTTATGTTGGTACACCAGGGACCCGCGAAACAATTGAATGCGCCTAATTTTTAAATTTAAATCGCGAAAAATTAAAATAATTCAAATTTATTTTTTCAATTGTTTCGCGGGTCCCTGGCGTACCAACATAAAACAGTCTAAAATCTCTAGACAAGTTTGTTAATATTTATAAAAGTAAAAATAATATTTTTGGGAAGTGCTTGTTGTGCTTTTTTTATTAAAAATATATGTTAAATGAAGGTGAAATTAAATTTATCTTTTAAAACAATAGTATATAGTTCTAAGAAGGAGGAATTTTTGGAAAGTTTTGCTGGTTAGGTTCGAGTGGGGCGTTATAACTTAAAAACTAGCAGAGTACGAAAAAATTTGACTTCAGATTTGGGGCGCTGCAAAAATCCCCGGTATACAAAATTTCAATAAAATCGGCCGTGGGCCCGGTAAGTAAAAAATTACCATAAAAAATTATGGCAAATGAAAAATTTACTTACTAAAATAATAATTATAATAATAATAATAATATATATTAGGTATACAGTGTCAAAAAAGTCCAGGATCCCCTTTGACGAATTCTTAAGGGGACCCGGACTTTTTTGACAAACTGTATATAATATTTAGTGTTTGTGTTTAGTAACATCGGAATCGAGTTACATATTCATTCAGAAATCAAGAATTTAAAATTCAAATAATTATATAATTCGAATTATCAATTAATCCGATTATTGAAATCATTCATAATTCAACAATTCGATTCTTAAAATAATCCGATTATGCCCATCACTAGTATTGTCAGTAAATTTCCAACTTTTTACCTAAGATTCTTAATCAGCATCACATTGGCTCTCGGAAATAAGGATGAAAAATTTTAAATCATCTACCTATTAAGATCATAAAATAAGGAAACACACCTAACATGTGATAACCAAAATATGTTGTTTTTTAGGTCCAGAAAAACAATATTTAAATGAAACATTTTTTTTTCGTAACCATAGAGTGTGGTATCCCAAAACAGGCATAAATTTTACTTGCATTTGATCTTAAAAGTGTTGATTGCTTGATCTTTTAATATGCTTTTTTTTTAGATAACTCCAAGGGACTTTTAAATGGGGCATTTTATTATTTCTATTCAGGGTGTCTTACAAAAATGAATTTAAAATTTTAATACGTAGTTATATTCCGCAAGCAGAAAAGTTATTAAACGGTACTTGTTAAACTCCCTGTAAACTTACAATAATATCCCATTTACGAGTTGCTTAAGGGTATCTCAAGAATCACATTTAAAAACCTTTTAAAAATCTAGCATCGCAAGTTTTGGACTACTGTTCGTTGTGAAACCACCCTCAAATGTTCCATTTAAGGGTGGTTTCATATTGATCCCAAAAACAACATATTTAAATTTGTAGAATATTTACCAAAAACTAATTTGGCTGAGAGTTACAGCACTTTAAAATAAGGCTAAAATTATATATCGCGGCTCGGGCTCCGTGCTAAAATCTTTGACGCTCGATTTATCATCTGGATTATGTAGTATCATTCGTATCGTAGTTACTATTTGTAAGTATTAAGACTAAAGAAGTTCCGGATTTGTGATTCGATAAATAGGAATCGATCCCCTGGATTTAATTCCTTTTTTCATTAAAAAAGAAATCGTGATTCGTATTGGTGATTCGATTCCTTAACGAGGATCCGGATCAGTAGATCGATTCCTTTTTTAAAGGATCCGTCCCAACTCTGTTTCGTGCCTTTAAAAGTTTGACAGATAAAGAAGATGGTTCATGTTCGTTAACGTATCTCGTTGTTTAACACAATTGAAAGTTAAATTTGGTATTAACAACAGAAAAATGACGCGTTCGGACGTAAAATAATGTGTCCAATCCAAAACACAAAAAATATTTTGGGTGTACCATTTAAAAAATAAATATTTTCAGTCATTTCCGGCGAAACCGGAGGTCGGAAAGCTTACCAAATATGCATAAAAATGACGTTTTATTAGAGTAGTATCCCTATTAAGTTTTATTTAAATCGATAAAAAAAATAAAAAAATGACAGCCAGAAAATAATCTCGTGGTCACCCGGTATATTTGGTGTGGGTCCTATAGTCCTATATCCTATAGCCGTTACCGCCCATCTGGGGTATGAGTAAAAAGAATGGTAGAATGTATAAAAAACAATACTTTTTCTTAACTTAAAATAATTATGAATGCGAACATTCTGTTTTAGAGCAAGTTTTTCATGAGGTACTTACATAAAATGAAAAGTTTTGCCAAGGTTCGTTTTCAAAGTCGAGGTATGAAGCATTTTTGACACTAATTTGTAAGTCTCCGGTGCGATATCCAGCTGTTGGTACAATAAAAAACGCGGGTGTGTATGATACTCCATTTTCTTGTGTGTCGTCTTCTAATAACTCTACATTAAATTTAGCATTTGCACCCTAAAATTAAAAAATACACTTATTATTTATATACAATTACTTTATAAAAACCTGTTTATTAAACAGTTTATCGCTCGTAAAGTGACCCTTTATGTGCTGGTAAAATAAAATTAGTATTTATTTTACACTTTTTTTTTAATATCCGAAACTTTGTTAGGAATACTTTTTTACATTTTTATTAATTACATACGCAGCATAACACTTAAATAATTATACTCTCTGGCACCAACTTTGTTTTCTATTCACATGAATGATCTTGTCTCCCACAATTAATCCCTTTAATAGTTTTGCTACCCTCCACTATATTATTCAATTTCTTAAGCCGCCCTGTAAGTCTTATTTGAAAAACAAGGGCAGGTCAATGCAAATATCTGTTTTACAAGACTTTAAAATAATCTTGGATTGGGCCCTTAAAATGTTGTCCAGTTTAATGCCTCCAAAACACAAGTATGTTAGCTGTCGCGAAAAGAGTCTAGTATAGATGGAAAAGGCTAATTCCAGTGAGTGGCTGCAGACAAAGACAATTGTAGTTCAATTGTAGTTATCACTATAGACACACAGAACAATGTAAAAATTTTGGTAATAGGTTTGGACGCTCGCTTGCTGAGACTCTTTGAGCGAGCGTCCATCGAGAGAATATACGTGCACACGCTGCTGTATAAACGAACACTGTTGCCACACCAGTAAAAGAAGTAACAGAAAGTAGGAATTATTTCTGTCGAAAATAGGCTTCGAATTTATATTCGTTTTATTAATCTTACTCTTATTTTTTTTATTTTTTTCTTTATTAAATAATAAAGTTTTAATTATTTAAACTTGTACTGTGGGGAATTATCTCCTAAAATATATTTATACCCAGTATAAGAATACACGTTGGTAAACATGATTTCAAATTTTTACAAATTTAATTTTTTTATTATAAGACATCCTTACATAACAAGAAATGTTTGCATAGGCTAACCTAAATCTATTTAATTTTTTTTTATATAAAATCCAAATAAACGCATGTATTTTTTAGTTTATTGCTATTGGCAAATAAAGTGAGAATTATTAATTAAAGTGTGGCCATCAAAGAAGCAAAAAACGGCCAGTTTTTTGGAGTTAAATTAAAAAAAAAACGTTTTTGTTTAATTCATTGCATATCGTATTGCCATTTGTGCGTTGTGATTTGTTTGTGTTTTCCCTGGTGGTAATAAAAATTTGTATTCTTGTTAAAATGTTGGGAAACCTATGTCAATATTATGACTGCCGAGTAAGTCGAAGAGCAGATAAAGTTAGGCCTTTTCGTTTTCCCTACAAGAATAGTACACTATGTAAGTAATTGATGATAAACTGTGGTAAGTATTTATTTATGTATACTAAAATTATTTAGACTAATAAATACCTTATAATTATATGATCGACACCTAATATTTAATTGGTGTTTAGAGTGACCTTTTGATAGTTATTAATTCAAATATTTGATATTTAAATGAGTGACCGCAATAATCGCTTAAAAACTGCCTGTTTTTTTATATTTATTCATTGAGGAAGAGCACTGCTTTTCGTTTTTTGTAAATTTTTAAAAATCACTTCTCTTTAGGGGTTGGAAAGATGCCAAATCTAAAAAATTGCAAAAATAGCAGTGGTATTAAAAGTTATTCTCACTGCAATTTTTGTTTTAAATGGACCTTGAAAAAATGAAATAATACATTTCCATCCCTGCGAAGGTTGTAAATCAACCCCCATGAACTATGTGGGGGTACAATCATCCCCTAAAATATATAAAATTATGTACAACTTTGAAAATTGCAAAACAATCAGATTCATTTATTTTCTATTAGACATGTCCAGTATATTAAAAAATAAATGTATATAATAGTCAACCACCCTTTTCTTAGGGTAAAACTACCCTTATTAGTGAGAAGAAATGAAAAAAATCCTAGCTTTTACAAAAAAGTCTTAGCTTTGTATATTTTTGATACAAGTATAAAAAACCGGTGTACCTAGATTTTTTAAGATCACTTTTAACCAAAACCACCCCTGCAAGGGGGTAAATTAATCCCCTAAAATTAAAAAAAAAATATGTTATATTTGAGATATTCTAAAACATCCAAATATATTTTTTAATATTTTAAAAGTTTTATATGATTTTATACATTTAAGGGGATGAATTTACCTCCTTTCAAGGTAGCTTTGATTAAAAATGAACTCGAAAAACCTAAGAAGGTCTTTTTTATACATCTGGGATGAAAAATATGAGGCCAAAACGCTTTTTGCATAAGCTAACATTTTATTCGATTTTTTGATCGGGTTTCTTTACCCTTAATTTTGGAGTGGTTTATTATAAAACTCACTCTAAACTGACCATTATTTTTTAGTATCCTAAAACATCTACATTTTTTTTTTTGAATTTTTTAATTTGTATTATTTTCTTTTGGGGATGAATATCCCCCTTGCGGGGTGGTTTTGGTTAAAAGTAAATAGAAGGTGAGTTACCTGGTTTATATACTTGGACCAAAAACCAACTAAGACTTTTCTTGAAAAAGCAAGTATTTTATTTAATTTTTTCCTATTGATAATTCCACCCTTAGAAAAGGGTAGTTGATTATCATAAACATTTATTTTGTCTAATACATGTCCTAAAAATCCGATGTTTTGCAATTTTTGAATTATACGGTTTTATATATTTTAGGGGATGATTACCCCAAAATAGTCCGGAGTTGGTTTAAACCCTTTTTGGGATGAAAATTATTATTTTTTTTCCAAGGTCCATTTAAAACAAAAATCGCATTGGAAAGAAACTTTTACCACTACAATTTTCCCATTTTTTAAATTTGGCGATTTTCCAACCTCTAAATGGGGGCGATTTTCCCACCTCTAAATCGGGTGATTTTTTTAAAGTTTAAAAAACGAAAAGCAATGCTCTCTTTTTTTTGGAATACTTTAGTATAAAATTATGTTTGCATGTTTTTCTTACCCTCTGTAAATTTGAAAAAAAAAAAGGCTGTTGTTGGTTCCTTTCTTGATTAAAAAAGGTTTCTATTTTAATTTTGAACAAATAAATTTTAAAAAATTAGGTTGGAATTCAAGCCATTACACTGGGAAATATGGGAAACTTTAGGTCCGCGTTAATTTTGATTGGATAGTAATTTTTTTCTTTATATAATTATATTTATATTCCTCTTAAAAATGGTTATTTATATGCCAGTACCCTAAAGCATGGGTAAGATTATTAAAAATGTGAAAGGAATGGGACGGGATTGAATACGAGTACTCCATGTTTGTATCAAAATCCAGTTTGAATTGAAATCGTATCTACTCCCTTTCTCGAGATTTACAAAAAAAATCTTTTAAGTTTATAGAATTTTTTAAATTTTATTTTAAAAATAAAAATGCATTTATGTATTTAAGTTTTGCAATTTCTAGTAATTTGTTTCATATTCCACATGTAAAGACATTTTTTTTTTAAATTGATATAATTTTAAGATTTAACAAAAAAAATCTTCTAAAAAATTTTTAATCAAAAAATAAACATTTTTGATTTTTTTATTACTTTATTTTGGATAAACTTAAAAAATAAAAATATTTTTAAATAAAAAAATATTCATTATTTTAATCCCAAAAAAGTGAAGTTGATTTTAAACAATTACCAACATTTTAGAATAAATAATTGTCTTTTTTTGTTCTTTAAATAGGTATTAGCGTAATATTTAAAAACTAACAATTTAGATTTAACCCTTTTATTCGTAAATAAATTTTATAATAAAATAAAATAAAAAAAAGATCGATGGACATTTTTTTTATATAACTGTATAAAATTGCTCAAAAGTCTGCTCTTTTTTGAATAAATTATAGTAATTTGTTTATATTATTGTTAAAATTTTTAAATATTTTTAGCCTTTTCCTTAACCTCTTGGGCGATACCAACTTTGAAAATTTTATTCCATTCGGACTTTTGAAACATCTTATTTACATTTCATAGAAAATGATGCCCAATTCCAAATATTACCTTTTTTCTTTACATAAAAAAGTCAAATTCTACAAAAACTCTAATGTAATTTTATATTAACAATAATAATTTATTTATTCACTAACAGCGGTGGGGTACTGGCCAGCTAAGCCTCTTAAATAGGCCTTACAAGGGATTTTTTAGTTGGATTTGTACGGTTTTTGCATTTGATTCATATAAACCTAAAACAAACAAATTTAATTAATGGGAAATAAAAAACTGGATTTGTGCATTAAAAAAATGCATTTTTAAGTTTACAATTTTTGATTTTTTCTAATTAAAACTATAAAATGTATTTCAAAAATTTATTTTTCTAATTTAAAGGCAGTTTTTCATTTCCCCGTTTAAAATTTGTTTACAAAGTTTTTAGGGTTCATACGAGTCGAATATCAAAAACCGCATTTAAATCCATCTTACCAAAAAAAATCATAGGCATTACTTCGTTTCCTAAATATCTGTGCAAAAAGCAGTTTGTTGTTTTTGCAACATTATTGGGGGGAGCCTACGCTTTAAATAGACTATCACATAGTAGCAAATCAAAACGGCAACGCTGAGGTACCTACCTCAGAAGGTAAAAATTAAATATTCTAATAAAATTCGATTGTCGGCAAAAAGTATTTATACAAAGGGACTGGGCGTCTATAGTGATAACTACAATTGTCTTTGCTGCAGAGTATCTTTGAATAGCCCACAGTGTCTTTTACATCCAGACTAAAGAGTTGCGTGAGTTGGACCTCAAAACATTGTCTCTTCCCTTTCTTCCAGAAACAATACAACTTATGAACCAATCACTTTCACAACAGGTTAGGTCGTGATCATAAGGTAAACTCTCATTTTGATACTGGAGTTAAACCTGAATTAAATTGATCAACAAATTAAGTTGGTGTAAACATTTGCGTACTAAGAAAAATAGGTTCTCAATTTAGTCCCCAGACCTAATTGATCGTCGTGGTGTAAACTAGGCTAATGGCAGCTGACTCTTTATAACTTAAATTTTCCATTTTAAGATTATTGGCATTGGCGAAAATATGACCTCGTGATCTGACTTATTATTTTGTTATAAAAAAACACATCCCCCACGAAATTTAATGAAACAGACTGGCCAATAATAACTTTTTTTTACCCTTCATCAGCTTCCACTTTTCCACTGAAACTAAACTGCTTAAGTCTAGGAGGAATCGGCGCATGAGTACCGAAGACTATTCCCCCTCAATTTTTTTACGATCCTCTTTAAATTTCCCTATTGATTGATATATATGATTTAAGCCGAAATTGTTTAAACAATGGCCACAAATTTTTATTTTTTCCAACCGGGCAATTTTTTAACATTCTTTATTAAAATACAAATAAAAATGATCCTTTGACTTTTTACGGTAAAGTTAATATATTTTTGGAGATATACATTTTTAAAAGTTCCAAAAATCTTAAATTGGGTCCTTTTGACCCATGAAAAATATTTAAAAAAAGGGTAAAATATAAAAAATATTTGTTTTTATTCTTTATACGGTAGGTAATAATATCCTTTATTGAGTTTTGAATTTTTTTTATTGTTTATACCTGTTTTTTGATTGTTTATTACGCGCCCTCACAAGTATGCGTCCCTTACCCTTGAGTATCGCCGTATCTCCCTGACTCATATTATTATGCTGCATTAGCCTCTCTGTGTCCTGATTTTTTATCATTTATTTTTAACTTTATCAAAAGTCTTAAAGAAAGCAATGTTATTAATAATTAAATTATCTTTAATTTGTTTTTATAAGTTTTTTCATGAAATTAATTTTACAAAAGTTATTGGCTTCCACCAATCAAAAAACAGGTATAAACAATTATTTTTTTAAAATCTCAATTAAATATATTATTAGCTATTGAATATAGAATAAAAAATAAATATTTTTTCTATTTTATTATTTTTTTATATATACTTTTTATGGGTCAAAAGTACCCAAATTTGAGATTTTTGAAACCTTTAAAAATTCATATTTTCATAAATATTCACTTTATCGTGAAAAGTCATAGGACCTTTTTATTTGTATTTTAATAAAGAGTAAAAAATTGTCTGGTTGGAAAATACCAATTCCTTGCAATTGTTTAAACAATTTGGGTTTAAATAATGTAGGGCAATTTAAAGAGGATAGTAAAAAAAAATGAGGTGGAATAGTTTTCGGTACTCATGCGCCGATTCCTGCTAGATTATCTGGAAATTTTTTGGTTAATTCAAAATTGTTAATATTCTTAAAAAATAAATAAATAAATAAATAAACCATGAGCGATTTTAACCGTTTTGTAGCAAAACTTCCTTGGAGAAAGATAGATATTCCAGTTTTTCCTGTTTTTATTCTACCGAGTGTAAAAGAAGAGTTCTCGTATTTTTTTAATTATATGGTGTTATTCAGTAGTCCATTAAAAAAAAGTTTCTTAGATTTTTTATATCTGCTCCATTAAGATAATATTTTTTTTATTAAAAAAGGTTTTTTTATGTCATTTCTGTATTTAACGGTTTATCGTAGTCACTAAATTTTATTTCGGTATGTGTTTATTTTTCTTTTATCCTCAAATTTCCGTAAGCGCTGTATTATCTGAATTCAAGATTTTATTTTTTTTTACAACTTTTGGAAGATGTAAACATTTATCTCGAAACATTTTTTTACTTTTTTATTTATTTATGGCGGAAATATGTATATTATTACTTTCCAGTGCATCATTGCCTCGCCGAGGTGATTTGTAGGCTATCTTTTTTTAAAGTTTTTTATAAATGGTAAAAATTGCATTTTGTTATTTTTATTTTTTTTAAGAGTAATAACAATTTGGAAGTTACGCAATAACTGTCCAGTTGCAGCTTAATTGAGCAGCAGTTCTTTCCTGGTTTTTTAAATATTTAAAACCAATTAAAATATTTGAACGAGTAGGGTAGAACACTTACCATATCTATATCTTGGAGAACAATATCACCATCTATGGTTTCAGCAAAGTTTTCATAAAATGTAAATTCAGCTATTTTTTCACTTTCGTCGTTGTAATCAATTGTTGGTGTCGTAGCATTGCTTATGGTTAAGTTCATAAATAAAGGACTATTATCGTCTATATCTTCAACATAAAAAGTAATCGTTTGGTTGTTGGTGAATGGTGGTTTATCTTTTTCCTGTGCCATTATTTCAAACGTATATGTTGTTAGATCGGTGGCGTCTCGGTCTATGGGCTTTACTGTTATGATTCCCCTTCCATCTATTGTGTCAATTGTGACGCAAGCATCTAAAAAATTCGGAAACGGATGTCTGCTATAAAAAAAACTAACAATTAGTACATCTCTACATTAGCTAAAAACTGCCCTTTTTAAGAAGAAAATGTTTTATAAAAGCCATATAGAGGTTTAAGATTCAAATACTATTGATTTTATTATTTGCTTATACAGGATGATTAGTCATAAGGAGCAAAATATTTTAAACTGTTGATGTTAGGAATATTCTTAAGATTTAACAATACAACTTATTGGAGTAATAAAACTAATTTATAGAAGTTGCGTGTTACGTAAGAGATTTTACATATCTTAAATTATAAGGGTCTGTACTGGAATTATTTTCGCTTTATAGTGAATTATCGTAGAGTTTTTAGACAATAAATTAATATTGATGATAAATAAAAACCAAACTAAAAAAAATAATTTTTAGGTAGGCAGAGTTTGTGTTTCACTGATAGAAAGTCCAATAATTAATTCTGCCTAATTAATTTGGAAATAACTTTTAATCTTATTTTAAATTAATTAGTCATAAATAATTATTGAACTTTCCATCACTGTAACTAGCCACAACCGTGGAGACAAAAGACGTACAGACCGGAGGCGATAGGCTTGATCACCCTGTTGTAGCCGAGGTTTTAAAACGTCCCAATGACACAAATTGAATTAAAAATAGTTTTCAAAACAGAGTTTGAAAAACCAAAAATTGAATTTTACCAGTACTGTGATAATTTTATTTACAATGTGAATTACAAACATGTATTTTTACCAGAAAAAATGATCAGCGTATGACTTAGGTACATCGTTGAGACATCTGGACAAATGGGCATAGAAAATAATATTCCGGAAATATAATTTTAAAAAAAATGCACAAAGTGCAGAATTTTAAATTTACTTAAAGAAAATGTAAATCGCATTGTTAGAACTGACTATAAAAAAAATATAGTTCGGGATGCGGAACGTATAACAGATAAAAAAATTAAGACATATAATCTTAAATGATTTTCCACGTTACCAACAGGTGGTATGCGGGTGTACAACGCATGTACAACAATATAAGGAAACGATATTTTTGGGCAGGTCTCAAAGGAGACGTAAGCCACTTTGTCAAAAACTGTGATAATTGCCAAAGGTAAAGCATTCAAATCCGAAGAAGGTACCAATGGTAATAACAAGTACGGCTAAAATCAGCATTCGAAAAGGTTGTACTTGACCTTGTAGGCCCCCACCTGAGGATAGCCAAAATAAAAATACATTTTGACGCTTCAGTGCGACTTAACAAAGTTTGTGGAAGGATATCCAATAGAGGATAAGGAAGCAAAACAGTAGCAAAGGCATTCGTAGAAAATTTTATACTACGAAAAGGGATACCTTGGAAATCCTAACGGACCAAGGTTTGGGTTATGTCTAGCACGTTTAAGGAAGCTTGTAAACATGGGGGATCCAACAGTTAAATTCTACAGCATACCATCATGAAACGCTTGAGGTCTGGAAAATTACAAAACATTTGGGTGCGTATTTGCGTATGCAATTGTCAAAATATAAAGAAAGAATTGAGCGACTGGGTATCATTGGTGTTTTTCATATAACAACACGGTAAACCCCCTCAACACGCTATACACCATACGAGCTTGTATTTGGAAAATAAGCAAAATCCCGTCAAACCTTACTAATCAAATCGATCCTAATAATTTTGAGGATTACCCATTTGAGTTAAAATTTAGATTGCAGACTGCGTGGAATGACGCAAGAAATAACTTAATTGTTTCAAAAACTAAGCGCGTAAACTCCAATAAAAGATGCAATAGCTATAATTATAAAACGGAGACATGGTCCTAATAGAAAACAAAAAATGTAGAAAATAAATTAGCACCTTTGTTTAAAGGTCCATTTAAAATTTTAGATATTAAGAATACCAATGTAGTTTTAAATGTAAATAATAAGCCTAAGGTAGTAATAAAAATATTATTAAACCTTATTTTTAAGTTTTAAATTGTACGTAGTATATAAGATATAGAATGAAAAAAAATTAGAAAACATTTTTTTTTTCAACTTTTTCGGGGAAGGTGTAATGGATTATGACAAAGGCTAAGATATAATCTTAGTACTTGTTAGGTCATCAGTCTATTGCACGTATCAAGCCATTGACCGTGAAGGTTAATAAGAGATATTTTATGTTATGTTATTATTTAATATTATTTATATAACAAGACTGATAATTATTGTAAACTGTGTATTAATTGATGTTTGTTTAATGTTTAAATATGTATATAATAACTTGATTTATACACAGTAAGATGAGATACCATTAGATACCATTAGATACGATTAGATATATTTAGATGCAGTAAGATAAGTTTTATACCATTTTTATATATTTATATTAAAGTATGTTTTATACAAAGTCTCTTGTTTGACTTCTTGACGTGTACCAGATACTACGAACCAAGTACAAAGCAGAAGTACACCACATGGCGACCCTTCCATGAGAAGTACACCACATGGATACCTTTGTATACTTAAAAATTATTTTCCACTTTTTAGATTGGTTTTCTATAAGAGCATGTTTTTCTAGTTTTTTTTTACTATAATTATTTGTTTTTATTTTTTAGTCTTAAAACTACATTAAAGGTTATCTTAATCACAAGCCTTGATTTTAAGTATATCTTATATTTAAATAAGCGACATCTATGGTACCATAATTGTACCCCATTTATTTGCTTTACATATAGTTTAGTGCTGTTGCAGAAACACTTCTTGCAATTTGGAAGCTATTTTTCAATAGCCCAAAGTAAGTTAACTTTCCTTCTAATTCTTAATAAAATATTAAAAATCTAAAAACTAAACAGTAAATCTCCTAAATAAACGTGACACAGCGCTTTATTAAATTCCACACATCGAAACAGATATTTAATTCTCAGAACTCCGCATCCAATCCAAAATTAAAAAACTAAAGGAAACCGCCCGTCGCTATGGAAAGCGAACACATCGACATGCTTCCGTGAACCGGTAATGCCTGGCAGGTCGACGCAGCCAATAAGAGCTCGGACGTGAAAGGGTAGTGCAGACGCAAAAGGGGTGAGGTGGCGTCGAAAGAGTACGTCACGCGCGCGTCATGTAAGAGGACCAATGAAGTGGGTCGCATCGAAGGTCGTATGGCTTGGTGATGAAAAGGCGACAAAAAATTAAATTCCAGTAAAGCCTCTCGTTTCAAAAAACGAGTGTCTGCAAATTGTTCTTGCATTTCCGGAGCATTACCGAAATATTCTATTAAATTTCAGTCAAAATCCTTTTAAGCTTTATCTATTAAGCATGGTCTGAAAGTTGTTCTTGTATTTCGGGCGTATTACCCAAATATTATATTAAATTCCTCAATGAGAATATGAGATTATCTTGGTAGTGGTAATTACTGCCTTCTTTTTTTCTGTAACTAAATAAAGTTATAAGTTGTTCAAGTATTTCTTGTCTAATTTAATTTGACATGTACGTAAGGTTCAAAAGTAAAGTAAAGTGATTAAAAGAAAGGGACAGGACTGGCCTTCAAGTAAAAGTGTTGTAAGAAGAGGCAAACAGTAAATAAAGAGGAAAGTAGTTAGTGAATGGTATTTTTTCCGGAATTTAGCAAAGAATAAAGGTAATATTTAACCTTATTGATGATATAGTGGGCCGAGAATTAATACTGGGTGTCCTCAAAGTGGTAAATGACTTCTAAATATAATTTTAACTTTTCTAATTTTATAGTGATAAAAAAAATTGTCAATCCTGTCGTAACGTAAGTAAATTCGAGTTTCATAGACTCCGTAAAGCACTTAGATTTTAAACGACAGTCAACCAAATTTCTCGCTGATTTAAAGCAAATTTTTGCCAATTTCTTTGAGTAAAATAAGTAACTTTTTCACATTTTTTTTTTGTAAAAGTAAGCTTTGATAAATTGTGAACAGATACTATTGTCTTTAGATAATAAGTTATGTTTACATTTTTCAACCTCTTGACAATTAATTAGGGTGATTTTAGTGAAAAAGTTAATTAAAATCCTTTTTCTTTCTTCTATGATTTAAAAGTAAAAAAACTAAATTAATTATTTGTCAAAGGTATAAATTTAAGGTTTAAAAATTGTTAATACGCCCAATTTACAAATATGCATTGTAAATAAACTTGGTATATTTATTCAATTCGTAGTGTCTCATTTAGTAATCGTCAATACACAGAGCATTTAATCCTTAATTCGCACATACTGGGTTTCAGTTTTAATTTAGCCGGTAACAGAGTATATCGGCAACAGATACAGAAGAATGACATTTACAGTCGTTCTGTGAATGCTATAGACTTAATCTGCAAACCAATATAGATACATTTTTTTTCCATTTATTCCGATCATTTTAGTCAGAATATATATAGAAAGAAGCTATGAAATAACTGTTGTGTCATTGGCTCTGGACCCTTATACAAATTTTTAAGTTAATCAGACTTCTTAAAATTGGCGAAAAATATGTTGAAAGATTCCGTTACATATATACATAAATACAAACATGCAAAGCTGGGTAGGAATCGAATCCTCTTAGAATAGAATCCAGGAATTGATTGCTTTTTAAGGATCCGAAGGTTGAAATCGATTACTTTTAAGAAGTAGGATCCGTGATCCGGATTCGTTATATAATTTTAAAATGATCCGGAATCGATTCCTTTTTGGAAGGATCCGATTTCAAAAGAAATTGAATTCATTTTTTTTCGTAACCATAAAGTGTGGTATCTAAACACTTTTACTTCATTTAATTTTAAAAGTTTTGACTGCTCGATCTTCATAATTTAATGTGTTATTCTTAAGACCATCTTAAGTTTTTAATTTAGTATATATTTTATATATATAATATATATATATATATATATATATATATATATATATATATATATATATATATATATATATATATATATATATATATATATATATACTATCGTATATATATATAAATCCTGTACCATTTGTATAGGATAAGACGATGTTATATATATCTGATCGCTACTGGTAACGAGTAAATCCTGTCGCCAGTTTCGCCTGTGGGAGGCCATAAGGCCACGAGTGTTGCAAGCCCGCAGCTCCTAGCAAACCAGTATGGGGGGTAGCAGCCAACGTACTGTGATTTCAACTGCTTTCGACAATTCAAGTGAAGCCTCGGAACCCGCCCCCAGTGTTGGGACTGCACCATGGGGAAGTCCGGATCAGTCTCTAGCAGAAGAGCGTGAAGCAAGTGGCACCTCTCTGCGAAACGGAAACACAAGGCCTGGCAACCCTAGCAGTAATGACCAGAGTGGAAGCTTGGGCACACCAAATGAACCCCGTTCAGATGGGCGCCCCGCTGACATTCGCGGAAGGGAAAGGCGACATTAGACTCGTGAAATGAACATTTTCCTTATGAATGCCTATTACCGAATTACTGAAGGGGAGACTAGAAGGAACCGATACAAAGCCCAACTCATGGAGCAGTGGAGTGAAGCGTACCCAACAACAACAACAATTACATCGCAACAATTAGCAACGCAGATAAGCAACATCAAACAACGGAATCTTATATCTCCAGGCGAACTGGAGGCAATGAAATCAAGATTCATTCCAAATATCGTTAGGCGATCAGTGATGATTCAAAGATCGATAAACGCCAGGAATAGGACCTCACCACTACGAACTCCCCAGGTGAACCAAGAAGACCAACGCCAAGAACTAACAGAGATAAGAGATATGTTTCAAGAATTTTATCAAAAGTACAATGGGGTGGCAATGGATGCAAGACCAGCAATACCAAGATGTAAGCTGAACAGAGAATCAAAGGCTACAGTGACAACCACAAACAATGCACTGATCGAGATCTTTGAACAGTCTAAGGGTCTCGAAGATCTTTGTCATAAAGTATACTGTGCAGCCGTGGTCGCCAGCAACATACAATGCAGCCCACAGAGAGCAACAAACTATAGGAAACCCCTAAACCAACCACCATGGGAGAAAAGGGGAAACCAAAATCACATGTTTCCGAAAGGAGATTGGTGTACTCGAAAGCTACCTCAACCCCCAAGAACTGAGCAAGAAAGTGGAACAAAAAGCAAAAAAATATGCTAAAAAAGCTAAAATAAAACTAACTGAACCTCAGCACGGACAGGTTCTCAGGAAATATATTGAAAACTTGAAACAAAAAATAGTAGTTCTTGGTAGCCGACTCAGAAGATACCACAAACGAACACTCAGACTCAAGCAAAACCGACTTTTTTCGAACAACCAAAGACTTTTCTACCGGAGTCTGGAGGGAGGAAATGAGCAAAACGAAGAGCTGCTAACAGAAGCTCAAATGACCGAATTTTGGTCGAGTATATGGTCCCAGGAAGCCCATATAATATATATATATATATATATATATATATATATATATATATATATATATATATATATATATATATATATATATATATATATATATATATATATATATATATATATGTATATATATAATATGTATTATATAATATATATATATATATATATATATATATATATATATATATATTATTAATATATATATATATATATATATATGTACATATTTTTATATTCCGCAAGTAAAAAATTATTAAACGGTACTGGTAAAACTTTCTGTAACATTACAATAAGATGTCGCATTAATAAGTTGCTTGGGGTTATCTCAAGAATCACATTTAAAAACCTTATAAAGATCTAGCAAGTTCGCAAGTTTTGGAATACAGTTGCAAAAATATTCCATTCAAGGGTGGTTACATGTTGATCTAAGAAATAACATATTCAAATTTATAATATATTTACCAAAAACTAATTTGGCTAAGAGTTACAGCACTTTAAAATTGCTAAAATTATATTTCTCACCTTATCCCCTGTGCTAAAATCTTAAACGCTTGATTTATCATTTGGATTTTGTAGTATCATTAGTATCGTAGTTACTATTTGTAAGTATAAAAATTAAAGATGACCCGGATTGGTGATCCGATAAATAGGAATCAATTCCCTGGATTCGATTTCTTTTTTTTTTTTGAAAAAAGGAATCGTGATTCGTATTGGTGATTCGATTCCTTTATAAGGATCCGGATCCGTAAATCCATTTCTTTTTTAAAGGATTCGTCCCAGCTCTGCATACAGGTGAAGCTAATAAAAGTGTGATAATTACCTTTGCCGCATACACCTTTATCGTACGATATTAATGAATATTCTATTTCAGCATTGATACCCTTATCTCCATCTACGGCTGTTACGTTAAAACTCTGAAAATTAAAGGATGCTTTAAAGTATGTTAAAATAATAGCTGTGGGTTACGTAGTGTTTTAGGAAATTTTAGTATGACCTAGGTTCAACCTAGAATGGCCTAAAATCGAATATTTCCTGTAACATATACAGGGTGTCCTGATAAGGTCGTCCTCCGGCGATATCTCGAGAACCTTTCATCGCATAGCTTTCGAAAAAAAACATTTATAGTAAAATCGGCCTCAAGAAAATGCTGGAAATTATTTTAAAATTTCTAATTCTGCGGCTAGAGGGCGTAGAACTAAGAACAAAATTAAAAATACGGATTATTTAAAAATATGCCATATTAACTTATATTGTTAATAGTTTTTTCACAAACTATGTGAAATAAAAAAACTTTTTTCTTTTAAGCGTTTTTCTCCAACCTGTTAAATATAGGGACGGGGGAGGAGCGAATGTACATTTGAAAAAAATTAAATAACTTCTTTTTGGCTTAACCTATTTTGATAAACTAGGTCTCGTTTAAAAGAGCTTTTAGCAGGGCTTAAGATAAAGTGATGGTATAATAAATTTATTTTTTTGTTTTATGTCTAGAGACTGATTTGTGTCAAACTTATAAATTTTGTATTTTTTTCGAAAAATTTAAATACAATGGTATTAATATTACAAGCCCATTAAAAAGGGCATAAAAAAGCAAAAAAAAACTGGTAAAAACCTCATTGCGATAACTTAATTAATTCTCGACTTATAGACGAAAAACTGCATAACTAGCAGCCTTTCCTATTTTTTAGCTGTCAGATAAACAACGCGGCCATTTTATCGAGAATACCATGACAACAAAACCATTTGTTTCTCTACGATTTATAATGATATCAATAAAATATCGTTATTATTTGTTTTATCAATTTAATAACAGCATTCATAATTAACGGCTCGTGGATAATAATAGCTGATCATTATCTACGGGCTTTGGCTAATTGTATCTTTATTGTGCTGGAATAGGATGCACATTTTCAGTTTCTCTTAAACGGGTTGTCAAACTTCTAAACATTTTTTTATTAAAATGCAGTCTTTCGTAATACCTTATGGCATATTGTCTTACAGCAATAGAGGCATTTGGAAAATTTTCAAAATAAACATCGAACATATCGTATGACGACTCGGTGGTGGAATAAGACATAATTTAAAATTACTTAATAACAATTAACAACACTACTACTAATAATAATAACGATGAACTGCGATAGACAAGAACTAAATTTAAAA
>JAHBCN010000531.1:227211-256834 GCA_019359885.1 Listronotus oregonensis
GGTCGCCAAACTAAATGCAGCCCACAGAGAGCAACAAACTATAGGAACCACTAAACCAACCACCATGGGAGAAAAGGTTGGAACCAAATCACATGTTTCCGAAAGGAGATTGGTGTACTCGAAAGCTACCTCAACCCCCAAGAACTGAGCAAGAAAGTGGAACAAAAGCAAAAAAATATGCTAAAAAGCTAAAATAAAACTAACTGAACCTCAGCAGGACAGGTTCTCAGGAAATATATTGAAAACTTGAAACAAAAATAGTAGTTCTTGGTAGCCGACTCAGAAGATACCACAAACGAACACTCAGACTCAAGCAAAACCGACTTTTTCGAACAACCAAAGACTTTTCTACCGGAGTCTGAGGAGGAAATGAGCAAAACGAAGAGCTGCAACAGAAGCTCAAATGACCGAATTTTGGTCAGTATATG
Source organism: Listronotus oregonensis (assembly GCA_019359885.1). Taxonomy (NCBI): domain Eukaryota; kingdom Metazoa; phylum Arthropoda; class Insecta; order Coleoptera; family Curculionidae; genus Listronotus; species Listronotus oregonensis. The sequence continues at coordinate 227,640 of JAHBCN010000531.1, forward strand.
GTCCCGGGAAGCACAACATATATATATATATATATATATATATATATATATATATATATATATATATATATATATATATATATATATATATATATATATATATATATATATATATATATATATATATATATATTTATAATATATTTATATATATAATAATATTTTTATATAAAATATATATATTTTATATATATATATATATATATATATATATATTTTTTTTTGTACATATTTTTATATTTTTTTTTTTCCGCCAGTAAAAATTATTAAACGGTACTGGTAAAACTTTCTGTAACATTACAATAAGATGTCGCATTAATAAGTTGCTTGGGGTTATCTCAAGAATCACATTTAAAACCTTATAAAGATCTAGCAAGTTCGCAAGTTTTGGAATACAGTTGCAAAAATATTCCATTCAAGGGTGGTTTCATGTTCATCTAAGAAATAACATATTCAAATTTATAATATATTTACCAAAAACTAATTTGGCTAAGAGTTACAGCACTTTAAAATTGCTAAAATTATATTTCTCACCTTATCCCCTGTGCTAAAATCTTACAACGCTTGATTTATCATTTGGATTTTGTAGTATCATTAGTATCGTAGTTACTATTTGTAAGTATAAAAATTAAAGATGACCCGGATTGGTGATCCGATAAATAGGAATCAATTCCCTGGATTCGATTTCTTTTTTTTGAAAAAAGGAATCGTGATTCGTATTGGTGATTCGATTCCTTTATAAGGATCCGGATCCGTAAATCCATTTCTTTTTTAAAGGATTCGTCCCAGCTCTGCATACAGGTGAAGCTAATAAAAGTGTGATAATTACCTTTGCCGCATACACCTTTATCGTACGATATTAATGAATATTCTATTTCAGCATTGATACCCTTATCTCCATCTACGGCTGTTACGTTAAAACTCTGAAAATTAAAGGATGCTTTAAAGTATGTTAAAATAATAGGCTGTGGGTTACGTAGTGTTTTTAGGAAATTTTAGTATGACCTAGGTCAAACTAGAATGGCCTAAAATCGAATATTTCCTGTAACATATACAGGGTGTCCTGATAAGGTCGTCCTCCGGCGATATCTCGAGAACCTTTCATCGCATAGCTTTCGAAAAAAAACATTTATAGTAAAATCGGCCTCAAGAAAATGCTGGAAATTATTTTAAAATTTCTAATTCTGCGGCTAGAGGGCGTAGAACTAAGAACAAAATTAAAAATACGGATTATTTAAAAATATGCCATATTAACTTATATTGTTAATAGTTTTTTCACAAACTATGTGAAATAAAAAACTTTTTTCTTTTAAGCGTTTTTCTCCAACCTGTTAAATATAGGGACGGAGGAGGAGCGAATGTACATTTGAAAAAAATTAAATAACTTCTTTTTGGCTTAACCTATTTTGATAAACTAGGTCTCGTTTAAAAGAGCTTTTAGCAGGGCTTAAGATAAAGTGATGGTATAATAAATTTATTTTTTTGTTTTATGTCTAGAGACTGATTTGTGTCAAACTTATAAATTTTGTATTTTTTTCGAAAAATTTAAATACAATGGTATTAATATTACAAGCCCATTAAAAAGGGCATAAAAAAGCAAAAAAAAACTGGTAAAAACCTCATTGCGATAACTTAATTAATTCTCGACTTATAGACGAAAAACTGCATAACTAGCAGCCTTTCCTATTTTAAGCTGTCAGATAAACAACGCGGCCATTTTATCGAGAATACCATGACAACAAAAACCATTTGTTTCTCTACGATTTATAATGATATCAATAAAATATCGTTATTATTTGTTTATCATCAATTTAATAACAGCATTCATAATTACACGGCTCGTGGATAATAATAGCTGATCATTATCTACGGGCTTTGGCTAATTGTATCTTTATTGTGCTGGATAGGATACATTTTCAGTTTCTCTTAAACGGGTTGTCAAACTTCTAAACATTTTTTTATTAAAATGCAGTCTTTCGTAATACCTTATGGCATATTGTCTTACAGCAATAGAGGCATTTGGAAAATTTTCAAAATAAACATCGAACATATCGTATGACGACTCGGTGGTGGAATAAGACATAATTTAAAATTACTTAATAACAATTAACAACACTACTACTAATAATAATAACGATGAACTGCGATAGACAAGAACTAAATTTAAAATTATCAGGTTTGACAAACAATACACTTTTCATTTTTTGACGTCCCTGTCTTCTCTGATTTTTGACGTCCCGGCACTCTCGATAAAAACGCCGCGTTGTTTATCTGACAGCTTAAAATAGGAAAGGATACGAGAAATGTAGTTTTTCGGCAATAAGTCAAGAATTAATTAAGATATCGAATTGCGGTTTTTATAAGTTTCTTTACTTTTTTGCTCTTTTTAATGGGCTTATAATAATAATACCATTGAATTTAAAATTTTCAAAAAAAAAAATATTATAACTTTGACACAAATCAGTCTTTAGGGATAAAACAAAAAATAAATTTATTATACCAATATTTTATCTTAAGCTCTGGTCAAAAGCTCTTTTATACGAGACCCAGTTTGTTAAAATAGGTTAAGTGGAAAAAAAGTTATTTAATTTTTTTCAAATGTACACTCGCTCCTTCTCCCTCCCTATATTTGACAGATTAGGGCAAAACGCTTAAAAGAAAAAGTTTCCTTATTTTACATAGTGTGTGAAAAAACTATCAATGACATAAGTTAAAAGGGCATATTTTTAAATAATCCGTGTTTTTAATTTTGTTCTTAGTTCTACGCCCTCTAGCGGCATAATTAGAAACTTAAAAATAATTTCCCGCATTTTCCCGAGAACTTTACTATAAATATTTTTTCCGAAAGCTTTGCGATGAAGGGTTCTTGAGATATCGCCAGAGGACGACCTTATCAGGACATCCTGTATAAACAATAAATATACAATTATTTCTAACATAGATATTAAAAATATAATGTTAAATAGAGACTTATTTTATTTTACTAGTAAATATAATTAGTCTAGGAGGAATCGGCGCATGAGTACCGAAAACTATTCCATCTCAATTTTTTAAACGATCCTCTTTAAATTTCCCTACTGATGATATAAATTCATGTTGCCATAGGGCAACCTGGTGCCATATTGTTTAAACGAAATTGCTTAAACAATTGTAAGGAATTGTTATTTTTCTAACTGGACATTGTTTTTTATATTCTTTATTGAAATACAAATAAAAAAGGACCCATAACTTTTACGATAAAATTAATCTTTCTGGAGTTATAATTTTTTAAAGGTTCGAAAAAATTTAAATTTGGGTACATTTGACCCAAATTTAAATTGAAAAATATATAGAAAAAAAATAAAAAATAAAAAATATGTATTTTTATTCTTTATACAATAGCTAATAATATCCTTAATTGAGATTTGAAAAAATATTGTTTTTACCTTTTTTTGATTGTTTATTACACGAGATCACAAGTCAAAAAAGCTACTAATTACTACTTTAATAACTTGTATTGATTTTAGGAAAAAAACATATTGTAGATAATTTAATAATTATTAACATCACTTTCTTTAACAATTTTAAAAAAGTTAATAGTTTCTAAAATAAATGATAAATAATGCTTCAGGACACAGAGAGGCACAGAGGTATTTTCACAGCTTCTTTAAAAAATTAGGCTCCGATGCAGCGAATGAGTCAGAGAGATGGCAATACTTAAAGGTAAAGGACGCATACTTGTAAGCGCGCGTAATAAATAATCAATAATCAGATATAAACAATAAAAAAAATCAAATCTTAATTACGGATAATATTAACTATTGTATAAAGAATAAAAAAATGAATATAATATAATCACAACTAACCTTTAAAAATTCATATCTCCAAAAATATTAATTAGCCCACAGCCCCAGTCTCGAGGTTATACAGACTTGTAGAAGAAACAAGACTAATGGGATTGGTATAAAAGACAATGGAAGATTAGGCACAAAAATCCTAATAGGCTTCATAGGCTGCGCTGCCTCCGGTAGTGAATCAAGACGTCTCACAGTGGCATAATACGAGGTAGACTGTTTCAAAAATTGCTACAGCATTGCTCAACTTCACCGAATTTCAATTTTATTTTTTTAATGAAAGGCTTATAAAATTTGGAAACGATTGTCAAAGCCCTTTTTTTTTATTTTTTTTAATTCGGCCCTAATTTGAAAAAGTGGAAACTAAAATTTTGTGTCTTCGGGAACATTTTTACTCAATATTTTGGGGTCACCAATCACGAATATGAGGTCGAAATTTTGGAAAGCTCTAAATCCAGGAGTGGGGATCCCCAATGACGGGTATTAAATAGAAAAACACTTAAAATACGGGAAATATGGATGAATTAATAACGGAACATTGGCAAAGGCAGTCCAATTAAAGAGCTTAAATTTGAAAACTTTAGCCTGTGTACTTCTGTACTGCCGCTCGAATCTGGTCATGGGGGTGTTGCAATTTTTACGAACGATAAATTTGGTTTTAGATGTACCGAGCTTAATGTGTCTAAGTTTTCTTTTGGAAGGAGTTTTGGAGTGCGCTAGTGTAAAAATTGATAAACGAAAAGGTTATAGTCGTTGTTTATCGTCCACCTTCAGGTGGTTTTGGAGTTTTTTTAAAGCCTTTTTCAGGATTTACTGTTGTATGTTTCTAATTTTAAATATAATGTTATTATAGGAGGTGATTTTAACCTAAATTTTTGCAGAAGGCAGTAATTTGACAATTTTAACTGATCTTCTGCACTGCTTTAAAATTATTGTTACTATAAAGGAACCCACACGGGTAGCTATAAGCTCAAGCAGTTGCATAGATAATTTTTAATTAGTGAAGAGTTGAAATATAAAGCAAATGTTGTAAACCTTACAGTATCTGATCATTCTCTCAGTTTCTAGGAATATCTGTAAATGATCAATGTTCCAAAGACCGAATATTTATGAATATAGACGAAATTTTGTAATAATAATAAAACCGTTTTGTTCAAAGTTTACAGTCTGAAGATTGGGTGATGTTTTACTCCAGTCATGTCCTGACAAGGCCTTTGATATATTTTCCAATTTGCTCTTATTTTATTTTGGAATCATGCTTTCCTCTACAACGACGTCTTCTTAACAAGAAAGTAAGTAAAACGCATAAATTAAGTCCAGAATTATTACACTTAAAGAAAGAGTAACTCTTTATACCGAACTATCTAAACATGATCGGCGTTATAAAGATTATCATATCATTAAACCGTCAGTATCGGGAAAAGCTAAAATTATCTAGAATTAAATATCACGATGATCTAATAAATAATGCACAAAATAAATCAAGGGCTGTTTGGTCGGTCATAAATAAATTGCAAAAAAAAGATGTAACAAGAAAGGAAGTAGAAATTTTGGACAATGGTGGAGGCTGTCCGATGCAGTAAGTTGAAATAATTTAACATTACTGTTGTGTGATGGTAACCTGTCCATAATCAGATTGACTATGATTTTTTGTCGCGTAATGTACCTTCTTTTGGTAAGACCTTTTTATGTTGCCTATTGGTGAGCAGGACTTGCATATTTTCATAGACAATTTAAAGATTCCAATGCCTGCGGTGTGGATAATATATCAAACAATTTGTTAAAAAATGTAAAAATCAGTTGTCTCCTATTCTTGTTTTTCTCGTTAACTTATTGGAAAACGGAATTTTTCCAGATGGACTAAAATTAGCTACTGTCATACCAATATATAAAATGGGATTCTAATTTATATACTAATTACAGGGGTATAAGTCTACTTTCGCCTATCTCTAAGATATTTGAATTACCAATAAAAACACAGTTAACAAGTTACTATAAATTATGCAGCATGGTTTTACTAGGGATAAAGGTACTGAAACAGCATCATGTGCATTTCAAAAGTGGACTGTTGAGGCATTGGATAATGGTTTTTGTGTTTTGGGACTTTTGTGATTTCTCGCGCGCTTTTGATTGTGTACACCACGATTTATTGTTGGAAAAGTTGTATCAGGATGGGGTTAGGGGGTTCCATACAATTTTTTGAAGAGTTATCTGGAAAATCGCTTTTAGTTTGTAACGGCTAAATCGGGCAAAGAGTGAAAGGAGTCGTATTACCCGAGGAGTACCACAGGGATCTATATTGGGTCCTCTACTCTATTTGATTTATTCGAATGACATTATTAATTATCTTAGTACCAATTCAAATATATATATACAGTTTGCTACGCTGACGATACTAATATTTTAATTAAAGAAAACACCCTTAGTAAGTTAAAAATTAGTAGTGAAAACGTATATCGTAAAATTATTTTGTGGTCAGAAAAAAATTATCTTAATTTAAATAAAAAGCAAAACCACAGCTCTTTTGTATACTCTATCAAGGCGGCCCAATTTAGATAAATTTACACTTTTGAAAATACGGCAAGTCCTATTAATTGTAGTGAAACCACTAAAATGTTAGGTTTGAATCTGGATTTTAAGTTGCAGTGGAACTCGCATATAGATTTTCTCTGTGCAAAATTACGTAGTGCTTGTTATGCTTTAAATTTCATGTCCCAACATTGCAGTAGAGACACCCTTCTTACTCTTTATTATGCATACTTTCATAGACATTACAATATGGGATTATTTGTTATGGTGGGGGTGCTCAGGTTAATAGGGTTTTTTGCTTCAAAAGTACGCAGTTCGGATAATCAGTGGTTTAACACATCGAGAAACATGTCGTGACGCTTTTAAGACATTAAAAATTTTGACTTTTTATTCAACCTATATTTTGGAACTGTGCATTTATGTTTACAGAAATAGAAGCTTATTTGTAACTAATGGTATGCAACACGATCACAACACTAGGAATGGAGCTTTATTGGTTCCGGACAGGCATCGGACAGCAACATACCAAAAATATTTTATTTTAATTGTTGTAAATGTTATAATTCCCTTAATGATGACATAAAAACTCCAAGAATATCAATGTTTTAAAAGTAAATTAAAAAGTTTCTACTAGATAGAACTTGTTACTGCTTTGAGGATTTTTTTCAAGGAAAATCTACTTCATTACTGTTGTTTTTCTTTTACTCTTTATGTAACTTATTTTTAGTACAAAACGTTTTGACTGTTTTTTTTTAAATATTTTTTTGTTAATTTGTAGTATTTATTTTAAGGACTTTTTGACTTTTTCGTCAATTATTGTGCTGTTTGTACTTTTAAATTGAGGAAATAAAAATTATCTTTATCTTTATCTTATCTTATCTTTAAACACTTTACTCAGGGTTTTTCGTGGTCACTTATCACAAATCTGAGGTCGAAATTAAAAAAATTTGAAATCCAAGATGGCTAATCCAAGATGGCGGGTTTAAAATGGCGCGTATCAAAATTTAAAAACACTAAAAATACGGAGAATATGCTATAAAATATATATATATATATATATATATATATATATATATATATATATATATATATATATATATATATATATATATATATATATATATATATATATATATATATATATATATATATATATATATATATATATATATATATATATATATATATATATATATATATTTTATATAAAAATATATATATATATATATATATATATATATATATATATATATATATATATATGTAAATAAATTTTGCTACAATTATTTGAAAAAAAAATAATGTTATGTACAACTTTTTTGGATACTTTGTATATTATTTATTGGTATTTTAAAATTGCCATAGAACATATATACTTTACCGTATTTTTAAATCTCTTTATTTAATAATAAAAAGCTATTAGGACTTAAGTTTTCAATTTTTTTTTAATATACTTATTTTCTTCTTGACTTACCCGGTACAGCAATAATATAGTTTTTAGAAACTATATATAAATATATACAAAAAAAATTTTTAATTTCGTTTTCAGATTCGTGATTAGTGGTTACCAAACCCCTGAGTAAAATGTTTTATCCATATTCTTCGGATTTTAAGTGTTTTTTTTTTATACCCGTCATTTTGGATCCGCCATCTTAGATTTGGAATTTTAAATTTCGACCATATATTCGTGATTGGTGACTACAAAAAACCCCAGTAAATGTTACATCCATCTTCTCCGGATTTTAAGTGTTTTTAAAATTTTTTTACCTGTCATTTTGGATTCGCCATTATATTTAGAATTTTCAAATTTCGACCTCATATTCGTGATTGGTGACTACAAAAACCACTGCGTAAAATGTTTCATCTATTTTCATGTATTTTTAGTGCTTTTTAAATTTTGATACCCCCATTTTGGCTCCGCCATCTTGAATTAGCCATCTTGGATTTCAAATTTTGACCTTAAATTCGTAATTAGTGACTACAAAAACCACTGAGTAAATTGTTTTATCCATGTTTCCCGTATTTTAAATGTTTTTCTATTTTGATACCTGCCATTTGGGATCCGCCATCTTAGATTTAGAGTTTTCTAAATTTTGACCTTATATTCGTGAATGGTGACCCCGAAAACCTCCGAGTAACAATATTTAAGCCAAAATATGAAGTAAAAATATGTTTTACCCAAAGACTCAAAATTTCAGCAGGCAGTTTTTTAAAATTGGGGCAGAATAAAAAAAAATAAAAAAATCCAAAAAAGAGCTTTGACAATCTTTTTCAAATTTCATGAGCTTTTCATAAAAAAAAATGAAATTTGAAGAGGTGACGTTCTGTAGCCATTTTTGAAACAGACTAACTGGTATCATGCCACTGTGCGGCTTCCAGAAAGAAGAAAAGATGAAAATATTAACTTTATTTTAAAAAGTCATAGGATCTTTTTAATATTTCAATAAAGAATATTAAAAAAATGTCCGGTTGGAAAATAAATTCTTTGCAATTGTTTAAACAATTTTGGTTTAAACAATATGGCACTAGGTTACCCCATGGCACATGTATTTATATCATCAGTAGGGCTATGTAAAGAGGATCGTATAACAAAATTGAGGTGGAACAGTTTTCGGTACTCATCGCCGATTTCTCCTGGACTAAATATACTTATATAGAAGAGACTTAATATTAAAACGTTAGACTTTAACAGAATATTTACTTATTGTGTTTTGGTATATCAACTATTTATTATAAACCATTTAAATTTCCTAATTTACCTTTCTTATATAAATTTAATTCATTCTGTTGGTTGTAAAAATGAATATAAAATTCTTTTATTAAATCTTGTATCGAAAAATAAAACACTTTCAAACGAAATAAAAATAAGATATCCCGTAAAACAATGTTAATTTCATATAATTTGTTGTATCAGTTTAAATCGTTTTCTTCAGTATCCTTTTAGATTTTAAGATAAAAAAAAACACGATGGCGATTTGACATTTCTGTTTAATACGAAAAAGACAAAAAGATGGCCCTGTTTAATTCTCGTTGGATAATTCTGTACATCACATATTTTACCTTAATATAAAATGTAAATTAAAATATTTAGGGCCCGTTTATTGAACTTTTACTATACCTTCCTATTAATGTCCCCATCTTACAAAAGCTTCGTTCTCTTGCTCATCCACAAGCTGTAGAAGACCTGTCTTTTTTATAGGTTATATATATATATATATATATATATATATATATATATATATATATATATATATATATATATATATATATATATTCGTGTATAATAATTTTAAATTTACAAAATTCAATAGTTCATTGACATATTATATTATTATATCTTTACTTTACCAAGGAAAAAAAACCTTTTATAAATGGATTTTTACAAAATATTTGTAACCAACTTACATAGGCTTGTTCTTCAATAATTTGTTTAGTCGTAAAATAGTCAGTCCATTGAGGTGGTGTATCATTTGATCTTCCACGTCAATTATAGAGTAACATTTTCTTTTGGAGTAGTTGCGTGTCCAGCACCGTCCTGGAATTATCAGAAATAAAAAACATGATTTATTTTGAAATTATTTTTAATCGACGGTAATCGCAAGAGAATAACACTCTACAATTATAGACCATTTTATCGAAAACATATTTAAAATACCGATGTTTACGTAGACGGACAATATCAAGAAAGTCTACTATACTACATAATTTCATCGCTGTCTAAAGATATTCTAATAAGTCCTCCCACTTTTTTTATATCGTAAAAATACCGCCGTTGACCTTGAACACAACCGGCCAAGGGTGACCACGGTGCAACAGACGAATAACGCGTACGTTCAATATGAATAGTCTAACTCCCGGTTGATTAAACTTTTATACGGGGGGCGTTCTATTGGGAATATATAATAATAATATAAGTGGGATGTATTTGGTATTTATTTTTTATAAACAATTATTGAAAAATAAATTACTTTGGTAACAAAGAAAATAAAAGACAGTGGGTTAAATTTAGAAAAATATGTAAATTACAAATTTTACAGATTTTTAAATATCTTAAGTTTTGAACTCTTTGGATTTTTAAAAATTACCTTAAATAAAACATGTTCCGTCTAAATCCTTTATTTTTACAAAATTGCCTAGAATTTAAATAGTATGATTATATTTAGAAATTAAAGTTGTGATATATTTATTTTTGTTTTTAATTTAATAATTTTTAGACTAGTAAATTGACTTAAACTTTTAGACCTCCTCTACATTTTTTCTGGCGGCGGCCCTGTTGAAAACAGTACCTTAAAGTTTGTGACAAATATATATTCTAAGGACTGTAAATAATGGGGGTACGCCAAATTTACCTTCATAGGCTTTTAATTCGCAAAACAATGTAGATCTATTACTTTCAGAAAAATTACAATTATTTACACAAATAGCACAAGTGTTTTTGAAAGACATTTCTTCAAAAAGTATCCACCAACAGAACCCAGAGCATTGCCCTTTTTAGTTTCTAAGTTTTTATAATCGTTATTTTGAAGTTTTTAAATGTAGTGCATATTTTTTCTTGTTTAAAGGGTTTTAACGCGAACATTTTTTCAAAGCTTTACAGGATTAGATTGCTGTTAAATTTCTTGCATTTTCACAAGCATTTCTTTGACCGAAATAATTTTCAAGGCAGTCCTAATTTAAATGACGAGTTACTAAAAATCGGTTGTAATTGTTTCCATAAATGTAAAACTGATGAAATAGTTAGTATCCATCCATATATTATCTTAAGAGTATTAGAAAAATTTTTGTTAGTTTTGTCAAAAACTTTTAAATTTGAAAACGAGGTGTCCATTTTATTTAAAAATTCAATCTGCTTTAGAATACCCATAAAATCTTGACATGTTTTTAAGTTCCTAGATTTTATAATTTATTAATTTCTAAAATAAAGTTAGCAGTTATCTTGGACTCTTGCGAAGGCTTTTTAAAATGTATGTAGGTGTGCAAAGCAACTGCTACCGAATGGCTAAATATTTGAGCTGCTAGTTTGACTTTCATTTTCCTAAATTATTCGGTTAGGTGTTCATCCGTAAGTTTTGGTTAAGACTAAACATTGTCTTAAAGAAGCGTTTTTCTGTTGTTTCATTTTCTATTACAAATATATATTTAAAAAAGGCATTTCTCAATAATTTTAGTAAATGCGACACATCAAATAAATAGAAAATTAATGATTCGTCAACATAAAAATATGTTTTTTAGCACTCAGTTTTAAATACACTTTTTAAAAAGTTTTGCCCTGGTCGAACGTTACTGCTAAAACGTTAAGTTCTACCGATTTTAGTTTTGAATTGACTCGAATATTATTTCTTTCAAATCATTAATATTTGTTGAATTTTTGGTAAAAAAAAATGGGCGATAGGTATTTTCCAAATGTGCAATATTCCCCTCGCCATTGCCACTAAAGCATTGGTAACAATATTAGTGGAACTTTTATTGGGCAGTTCTTCCAAATAAATCCAATAATATCATCTGTAGTTAGATTATAAAATAACACAATCACGTGTAGTAACGCAACAGTCATCAACAGTACACTAAGAAACACTACGTTTAGCCATCTTAACCAAAAAGATTTTTTTAATAGTGTATAACTTAAAGTGTGCAAAAACGATTCCGCTAACATAAATTCACTCCGTCAGGACCCGATAACACTTGCAAAAACTAAATCACGGTTAAAGTCGCGTTTACACGATGCTAGTTGAGGATACAATTATTTTCGGGGCCAGTTGTCTTGGGCCAGTTACGTGAATGTCTGAGGCCAGTCCAATTATATGAGAACTTGTTCACACGGCGAAACTATTGCCACGGCAGTTGGTGACAAAAAATGGCGGAGTCTTCGCCGTCTGTTGTGTCTCGTGATGAATTGAGAGTAATGTGTGATGATCTTTGTCAGGAATTTATCGCTGAGGCTTGCGAAGTTCTCGAAGAAGAGGTAAATAAGACGCACATACGTAGACGTCTGGACTGACAAAGGCAAACTGGGCCAAAACGAAATATCTACTACCCACCATGTTTACACGGCGCCAAATGTCAAGACAACTGCCGTAATAGAGTGGTGGGGGGCGTCACTGCGCCCAGTCAATTGTCCTCTGTTTACTCCTGGAGACAGTCGAATTTCAGGAAAACCGGCAGGGCAGTTGGCACGCCAATTGGCCAGAGGTGTTTACACGTAGCCAATAATTTTATATCAGTAAGCTGTCCTCTGTCAATTGTCTCCTCAACTAGCATCGTGTAAACACGGCTTAAGCCGTGAGACTGCTGGGTAGCCGATAGGCGAGGGATCGTGCAGGCAGGAGGGAAATTTTGAGCGTCACGCTTGGTGAGCGGACCTTATTAGAAAATCTTTAGATTCTTTAGACAATGATTTCATCAAATCGTATGTTGTCTTTTTATTTTAACCTCTTCATTATGTCGGTTTTCGCCAAAAGACGTTGTATTTTTGTAGCATGTCATACGGCGCATTATCTATAACGACTATTCTTTGAGTCTTCCAGATGAAACGTGGACTATTATATGGATAATAAAGAGTCCACAACCCTTACAGAAGAATATGCGGTTTAAAACTCAAAAGGATATTTTGGGTCTAAAACTATCAACATTTACTTTAACCTTGATTTTGTTACGTCACAAATGCCGCCCAATAGGAAAATGCATTTAAAAAATATTTCTTTAAAGGTTAGACAATGTTATGGTTTCAATAACACTAAAATCTTGGACTTCCATTGCTTTTTGTTAACTGATAGTAGGTTTCGGTTGGATGTATCTCCAAACGTTTTCAGTGTACTGAACACTTGACAACGGTTGGACATCCCTAATAACCGAAACGTTGTATCAATGAAACAACATAACATTTTGTAAAAAAAAAATCTAATAAATTATAATTATACTATAAACAACCACAAATTAGAAAATGTCACTGCAATCAAAGACCTTGATGTTACGTTAGATAGCTAGTGGTCTTTTGACCCCATTTCGACAAAATAGTGGCTGAGGCCAACAAACCTGGGATTCATAAATAGAACATGAAACGTTTGAGACTCAAGTACTTTCTTAACCGGTATTACGCCTATGTTGTAGTAAGTTGTCTTTTGCATCTGTTATATGGAACCCACATTATAACATACACTCAAAAAGAATCGAGTCTATTCAAAATAAGTTTTTGAAAATATTGGCTTTTAAATTAAAAAGACAAACTGTAAACGTTAAAAATGATGATTAATCACAACTAATTCCCTTGGCCCATAAAAGAATTATTTCAGACGTATTTTTTATCTTTAAATTAATGAACCATACCATAGACTCCCCCTTTCTTTTGTCTTGTCTCCACTTTAAAGTCCCTGGAAGAGATCTGAGACGGTCCGACCTATTCAGTATACCTTTCTGTAGGACAGATTTGGGACAAAACACACTATTAATAAGAATGCAGTCTAAATTTAACACTCACTGTAAGAACATAAATGTTTTTCAATTACCCTAAACGTATTAAAAAAAACTCATTTCTTGAATTATAATGGTTAACAAGCATAGCTTATTAAACTAAATTATAAAACACATTCTATCTGTTAATTATAATGTAAAATGTTAAGACTCTGAACACATTTTTTTTGGAAACCTTTTTTGCAAACTTTGTTTTAAGAATAACTGTATATAGTGAATACTTTTTTGGAGCTCTAGTTCTATTGTATCCTGAACTTGTAAGTAAATAAATAAACAAATAAAGACAATAGAAGTCCAAAATTTTAGTGTTAATAAAAAACTGTTATTACGGCCCCCACAGATCTCGTTCTTTTTAAGGAGTTTTAATCGTGGTGATCAATAGCGTCAATTAAAATTGCCAATTTTTGGGCGAAAACTGAACATAACACCGGCGCTTAAAATTTGTCCGTCTTCATTTAAAAACGAAGTGTGTGGTGCATAACATTTTTAATCGTCATTTATGTGAAAAATAAACACTCTTCATTTACGTTTTTTGGTAAACGACTGCAGATTTTGGCTTAAAACAATTTAAAATAAAATTAAGTGTGGGGAAATAAAAGTTTAGTTAGTTTTGGTCCGACTGAGCAGTCTTAGTCGGCGATTAAGAATGTTAAAAAGAACTATAGTCTGTGGGGCTCTTTAGATGTTTGAAAGTATTTTCTATTTCCAAATATGGTAATTGTTTAGATATGTGACGCCACTCCAACATGATTCAATTGTTTTTTAGTTGTCAAATATTTCTTAAAGTTTATCAAAAAGGGAATAATTTAAAAAAAAATCGTTTTTAATAAATGGTAAAATGGTAATTTTACGTTTAAAAAAAAATTGACAAAATGGATTAAAAACACCCCGTGCATATTTACTTACAAAGTCATAGAGATAAGCCATAATTACGTCTTCGTTTACGCAATCTACATTATCCTAATATTTTCATTGAGAAACGGCAAATCTTCCATAGCGCGATTTGGTAGGGTAGGAGGGGCTATGGGTCGACCACAGTGACAATTAAATCGAGTAATTACAATTCTATTCTGCGACCAAAAGTATAAATAATGGGTAAAGGGGCGGAAGATGAACTCAATGGCAAGTGACGCTTTAAAATCAGGTAAGTGTTAATTTCAAAAATGTTTGTACTTTAAATGTAAAAGTTCTGTAAACCGAACCGTTTTTCATAATGGTAATGTTTTTTCAAATTTTCAGGTAGTAGTTAAATTTCCAAAAAACTGATTGTACTTAAAATATTATAAGGGTCTGTATTTTTTTAAGATGCGGACTTAAAAAGGTGAATGCCGCCGCCAAAAATTCGGTATCAAACGGATGACTTTAACAGGATTTTTGAAGAAATTAAATAAAGGTTGTGTTTTATCCATGGGTTATGCAACGATGATGATTATTTTTGTCTGGTTTGTTGCGAAGCCTATTCTGAAAGTTTACCAGGAGAAACATGGGTCCAGTTTATGCGTCAGGTGCTGGTTTTAGTTTTGTTTGCTCCAATTGCAACAGTAACCACGACGATTAAGTTTCCAAGATTTTATTAATATATTTTTTTATAATATAAGCTATATTGATAGTTACATAAACATTAAGACTTAATCTAATCCTAAATTTAAGCTTAAGATAAGTTGATGTTTTGTTAATTCTATTTTCTGTTTATTATTCAAAGAAAATTGATTTTAGTTTTGTTGTTTTGTCACTAAAAGACTATAAATAAAAAGTTGATTGTTACACAGAAATTTTATTTCATGTCTAGTTAACATTAAACCCATGGTTTGGGTAGACTTTTTAAGTGCTCAATTTGCCCCATACTCTTGCTCAACTTACCTCACCTATGGGGTACGTTGAGCATACTTAACTTTCCGCATTTACACAGCGGAAGCTCTTAAATTCGACTTGTTAGAAATAAATTACTTTGGACACCTTTGCAAAGGGATAAATTGGTAATCCATAAGCCATTAGGACGTTTCGTTAAGGAGTTATAACCGCTCAAGTGAAAAATTGCTCAACTAGCCCCGCCCTACCCTACTATCTGCCTGTAGCATCATTAGATTTTAGCAAAATTTCATAAGGAATCAGATTTTCACCATGTTCCTCCAATTCGTCAATTTTACCAAAAATGATTGTAAAATAACACTATTTTTCAACTGACGTTACTTTTTACCTTGACATAAATAAAAACAGGAGAGTTGCGTTTTCTGAAAATATCAACGTAATCTTTTCGTTAAATTTAAATTTTATGTCAGTACTGACAATATTTCCATCAGTAAACAAAAATCTTATAATCCATTTCCAAAGCAGACAATTAATTATTTTGTAGATATACGAAGCCGGTTAAAAATACCTTTTTATTTCAAAACATACATTTCGACAATACAGTATGAAATAAAATATTGTACATTATTCGTCCGACAAACCTTAATGATTGTAAAATAACACTATTTTTTAACTGACGTTACTTTTTACCTTGACATAAATAAAAACAGGAGAGTAGCGTTTCCTGAAAATATCAACGTAATCTTTTCGTTAAATTTAAATTTTATGTCAGTACTGACAATATTTCCATCAGTAAACAAAAATCTTATAATCCATTTCCAAAGCAGACAATTAATTATTTTGTAGATATACGAAGCCGGTTAAAAATACCTTTTTATTTCAAAACATACATTTCGACAATACAGTATGAAATAAAATATTGTACATTATTCGTCCGACAAACCTTAATGATTGTAAAATAACACTATTTTTTAACTGACGTTACTTTTTACCTTGATATAAATAAAAACAGGAGAGTTGCGTTTCCTGAAAATATCAACGTAATCTTTTCGTTAAATTTAAATTTTATGTCAGTACTGACAATATTTCCATCAGTAAACAAAAATCTTATAATCCATTTCCAAAGCAGACAATTAATTATTTTGTAGATATACGAAGCAGGTTAAAAATACCTTTTTATTTCAAAACATACATTTCGACAAATAAAATATTGTACATTTTCGTCCGACAAACCTTTACAATATTCGTTTTGAAATTCTAAACTCGGCTCTTTTGTTGCCTCGTCCGTAAACATCTCACTTGTATAAGTTCATTTTTCCGACTTATAACGTAAATATCTATCATTTTCATCTTATAGTATAGTTAGTTTTGGTTGGTTCTGGTTAGTTAGCACCTACCTTTGCTTGAACATTAAATGAATAGAAAATTTTTGTTTCGTAGTCCAATTCTTGCTTAGTGATGATATGGACGATTGTAGTATTCTCATTATCAGCAATTGATTTATCAAATACAAATTCAAATAGTTTGTCTTCTATCTCCTACAAAGATGTTAGTGTTTAGATTTAAAGTTAGTAAATTCAATTAGGATTTTTGTGTACACAAGTATTTTCTTGGATAAAAAATAATGGTAATTATTCGGTTTTCTGCTATTGTAATGTTTTTATAAAAATAATTGATACTGATTTTTGACACTCTTTTAAATAAAACGGCAATGCGCTAATCCTAAATATTCAGTTTTTAATTAATTAAGGGGAAACGAACTTGCGGGACCGGAAAGTGAATAGGGGTGCAAGGTAGGGTAAAACACGTAAAACGAGTTACTGTACAGAGTGTCCCAAATTCGACCCTCCTCATTGAGATCTCGGAAACTTAAAGAAATTTGGTGGAACAACTTTGCTTTTATTTAACCAACCTCGTATCTCTTTAAGTTACCAAGATCCCAATGATGAGACTCGAATTTGGGACACCCTGTACGGGGTGTCCAGATTTCGTATATTTGGCGGGATATCCCCCTTATAAGTAGAGATAGAGGGTTGCGGTTTGCACAGTACCGTGCTACTTTTTTGCAAAACGAAAGATGCAATAATCAAAAGTTTTATGGCTCTGTTAGTTTCACCAAAACAAGGCGAAATTAAAAAAAAACCTTCATTCTTGGGCGCCGTCCGTACCTCATACATCACATCTACTATTTAAAAAAATAATAAAAAACTGATTATTATAGATTTTTTACAAAAAACCAGCGTAGTCGACCATTTTCTAGATTATGTTTTTTTTTAATGGGATACGGTATATATTTTTAAATATTTTTTTAAAGCCAATTTTATGCTTTTTAAATATAAGTGACTCACCTACTTTTTTGGCAAAATAAATTATTAACTCTTAATTTTATTAAATTTTACGTATTATTTCATACTATACTATGACAAAAAAGAAATTAAACAAACGTTATGTATTTTATACAAAAAATTTATAGTCAATTTTTTTTTAACATGATAAAAGAACACTACCTGGGCAAGATTTTTTTATTTCAAAAATTTTAATAAAATTCTGTTATTTCAAATCTTGATCCAAAATTACAAAGAAAAAAAAAATTATATATATATATATATATATATATATATATATATATATATATATATATATATATATATATATATATATATATATATATATATATATATATATATATATATATATATATATATATATATATATATATATATATATATATATATATATATATATATATATATATATATATATATATATATATATATATATATATATATATATATATATATATATATATATATATATATATTATGGCGTACTATAAAATAATAGGTGGAATCGTCAAAAACATCCTTTAGTAACTTATTTTGCAAAAACATTGGTGGGTTGTATACACAGCTGAAACGCTTAAAATGGACCTAATAAAAGTTTAATAAAAATAAAGGGTGTCTCAAAAAAAAAACCAAGGTGAATTTTATATCTAAAAAAAATGTTATCTAGAAAATGGCTGACTACGCCACTGGATTCTACATAAAAAACCTATAATAAACTGTGTTTACTTTTTTAGTGGGATTTATGGAAGCTGAAATACGGGCGGTACCTAAAAATGCAATTTTTTTAATTTCCCCTGTACAGGGTGTCCCAAATTTTATTCTCATCATTGGGATCTCGGAAACTTGAAGAGATACGAGGTCGCTTAAAGAGAGCACAGTTGCGCAATTTGATGCTGATCAAAATGCCACCTTAAAAGTTTAAAATGTTTTAATACTTTCGAAGATTTTTGGAAAAAAACGAATATTCGCTATTTGATTATTATTTTTCTATTTCTATTTTCTATTTAAATAGAAATAACAAAATAAATTTAACATTCCTATTGCTACTTTTTCTGTTCTACAAGACAGTGTTATTAGATTTACACACCGACGTTTTGTATTTAAGCTGCCATCATTAACTTTGTTTTTTTAAATACGGTCCTGGATTTTTATTACGGATTTTAAGAGCTTTTAGGATCCCAAAACCAATGATGTATTACACTTATTCGGAAAAATCATTTTAATGTTTTGCTACCAAAAATATATTATCTGTCTCTTTCTAACACATGATTTCTTATGGAAATTGCCATTATTATCATTTTCTTGAATAAGTGCGACCCATCATTGGTTTTGGGACATTAAAAGCTTTTAAAATACGTAATAAAAATCCAGGGCCGTATTAAAAAAACAAAGTTGACGATGGCAGCTCGTAGACAAAAAGTCGGTGTGTAAATCCAATAACACTGTCTTGTAGAATAGAAAAAGTTACACGAAGAATGTCAAATTTATTTTGTTATATCTTTTTAAATGTAGTCATAAAAAAATGAAAATGAAATCGCGAATATTCGGTTTTTCCAAAATTTTCAAAAGAATTAAAAATTTTAAAATCGCATTTTGATCAGAATCAAATTGCGCAACTTTGTTTCCATTTAATCGACCTCGTATTTTTTCAAGTTTTATTGCATCTTTCGTTTCGAAAAAAAGTAGCACGGACATGCAAAATGCAACCCTCTATCTCTACTAATAAGGGAAACCATAAATTTGGACACTTTGTACTTTAAGATCACACACAAAATTAAGTGAATATTATTATTTTCCTTAATATTTTCGATAAGAAATGAGAAATTTTGGACAAAAAAAAACTGAAATTGAAATTCATAACCCAAAAGTGGGCAGAAATTATAAGTAAACGTAACATATACGATGTTAAATACGGAAAGAAAACGGCAACATTGCAAGTATGTCAAATCAATTAAGCAATTTCGATTTACATTTAAAATGACTAGTTAGTTGGGGTAGTTTTTCCCTAATTAAACAGTCCAGTGTTTTTCTCTACCATACTGAATTAAAGGATAGCATTAAAATACAAAAATAAAGGCAACTTTTTATTTGCAACAAATAAAAAATGCGGTACCACTGTTCTGTTCGGTTGTTTTATTAGAGAACAATAGAAATACCTAAATGTATGGACTTGAAATGGAGAAATTTATACAGTGTTGTCGATTGTCTATGTTAAAAGTGGACAATTTTTAAAAATATATTTTTTTTGCCATTTTAAGGTAGTCCACTCGCGGCAGTCGTAGACAAAAGTATCGCGTTATAGTAAGTAAAGCCTGGCCCATCCACAAGTCAAATCGATATTTGCACCGGGTGACCATTCGAGAACTACCACCTCCCTTGACTCTTTTATTTGTAGTTTCTCAAAAAATGTTTAATATGAAAGTTGTAGGGGCAAATTTAAAGAGTTTAAACATAATTTTGGATATTATACAGGATGCATCATAAAGACGTGGCAAACCATAGTTATGATTTTTTAAATAGGACACCCTTGATATTTCAATTCTGCTTTACATTCTAAGCATTTTTTTAATAAAAAAACACTATAGGCCTAAATTCACTGGTTTTAAACTAGGAAAGTTTAAAAGTTGTATTACTTGCTTTCAAATGCAGTAAAAAGTTTGCAGTAGGCCATATCTGTCGTCATGACAGTTTAAGGTAACGTGTTTTTTCTTGAAAATTTTGAATAATTTGTATGAAAAAATGGTTTATTCGACAAAAGGAAAACAAGAAATTATTTTCTAATTTATTGAAAATGCGTGTGTATGCAGCCCGACAGCCTTATGGAGCTACATTTCGTGGAAAACCCCAACAAGTCAGTTAGAGCTGCTTGAAAAGACTTGCAAGGTATGCATGGACCACAAAAACACGGGCGCGAGTCATAGAGTTGCCGCGAGACGAGACGAGACGAGATAAAGCCTTGTCTCGTCTCGTCTCGAAATTTCGAGATAATATATTTCGAGACGAGACGAGACAAGGGTCGAGACGAGACGAGACAAACGTTTGTCTCGTCTCGTCTCGTTTTGTCTCGTTTGTCTCGAGTTGTTTTGGTTTATTTCAATTAAATTAATTTTAATATACAGTGCATTAGTAATATATAGGATAATTTTAATAAAAATTAGTTCGGAAGTTTAATAAAAATACTTGGACCCGACAATTTTTATTTTTAGGTACATGTTATGTCTGCACAGTGCACAAGGTGGTGATAAAAAGACATATTTTTTATATGGAACACACATATTTTATCATTACATTATTAATTCCAATGTTTAATACTAGAAATGTTTATTCTTAATTTTTTTAACCAATTTTTAACTTTTTCAATAATAATTAAGTATAACTTTCTGGGTATAGAATATGAAGTTGGTATAGGAATTTCTAGAATAAAATAAATAGAATCCAAAACTGTAAAAATATGAGTAGGTATAGGTATTTTATTTTAAATTTTAAAAAATTACTTTTGTAGCACCCTAATACTTTATGGACGTGTCCTGTCTAATTTAAAATATAGTTTAAATTTAACATACTATTTAACCATATACTTAATACTTACATAAGCACATTATCTACACATCTTTCAAGGCATTAAATTACTTACTCCTCGCCATCGTTGACTCACCCTGTACACTATATACCTACAAACTATTTGCAAAATCTGCTGCAAACTGGTATGTATTTTAAGAAGGGTGCATTGTGTTTAGTTTAAATTAAAACTTTTTAAAACGTAATAGCGGCAAATCCACAACTAACAGAAAAACGTTCAAAAACAACCCTCTGCATAGGAATCAAAAAGTGCCGCCGCCTGTATACTTTGCCGACACACCGTTTTATTCGGGATGCGGCAATAGTTTTTGCATGTTTTTTACTATTTAAAGATCTATAAAGCGGTTGCCTTTGTAAAATGTTTTGACATTTTTCCTTAGTTCATTCTTCTGTTTAAAGCTCGTAAGAAGTAAGAAGGTGAATTAATATTTTTAAAATGGAACACCCTGTATAAATGCTTATATTTTTTATAACACGCCTTGTAAAATAAAAGTTGACGTGATTGAGCTTTTCTTAAAATTGTGTAGTTTTCTCAAAAAATTGGTGATTTCAGACTTTACGGACACCCATAATATGCAACTAAAAATAAAATAATGAACCTAATAATTTGTTTTTTAATTTAAAATAAAAATATAGAACATATAAATGACATAAAAATGTCCACAAAATAGAAAAAAAATCTAAAAGATAATGGAACATAAGTCAAAAACTCTATTACAAAACACAGGTAAAATGTTTTCTAGAAATTTTTCTTACAGTTATACAGGGTGTTTGAGCAATAGTTTTGAAATCTTTAACAGCAGTTAGATCTTGCAAAAAAAGGCTCTATAAACATAAGTTCGGATATGTATCGTTTCGAAATTGGAAATACGCAGCGTCCTAAAGTTAAAAAGAAGCTTTAATTGTACATAATTTTTTAAAACAATTATTTTGATAAAACAACTTAAAATACAACTTATCGTTATTTGAGTTTTTTTCAAAAGTCAAAGTAAAACTGCTACTTTTCAAAAGGGTATAAAAAAAGAATCGGTTTTAATTTTTTTCTTGAAAGCAAAGCAAAATTTAAAAAAAATCAAGAGACAAAATAGTTGTATTTTAAGTTGTTTTTCGGACGTGATACCACGAGTGCTTAAAAATTACCGATAATTCTTTACGATAGCGTGTTTTCTCATAATTTCACGAGTCCGAGGGACAAGTGAGATTTTTAAAGAAAACACGCATGAGTAAAAAAATATCTGGTTAATTTTAAAGCACAAGCGGTATTTAGGGAGAATATTTCACGAATCAAAAATGTAGATAAACTTAAAATTAAATATTAATTTAACAAACCGTCATTATTATTTAAAAATTTCATATTGTAAATTTGACAGTAAGTGGAAAAACCACGTTGCCTAGACGACGTGGAATTTCCGCTGTAATTTTTCCATGATACCACTTCTCTTATGGGAAAATATGTATACATGTAAAATATTTAAAATAATTAAAAATTAATAAAACCACAGGGTGATATACTTTTTAAAGCAATTAATCTTAGCTTCTTTTTTTTAACACCTTGTTTTTCTGAAACGATGCATTTCTTGACCTATGTTTATAGAAACTTATTTTTGCAAGATCCAACTGCTGTCGAAGTTTGTAACACTAAATCTTAAACAACCTGTATAATGCTTAAGAACTAGAAATATATTGTTGGAGATTTATTACAGTTAGTTCACTTAAGTTTTAAGTCATTAAAATTTTCGTCTCGTCTCGTCTCGTCTCGAGCTTGTCTCGAAGGATTTTATCTCGTCTCGTCTCGTCTCGTCTCGAAATTCGAGACAAAATGCTCTCGAGACGAGACAAAATGGCTTCGAGACGAGACGAGACGAGACGTCTCGTATCTCGTGTCTCGCGGCAACTCTAGCGAGTCAATACGTAAGGGTTTAAAACAAGTAAGTTTAAACCTTTTTAATACCATAAAGTTCAAAAACTCATACAAGCTCAAAAGGATCAAAGACTAAATTTTTGCAATTTGATATTGAACAGGCTAAATAATAACAGATACTTTTTTAAAAATATATTATGGACCGATAAATCCAGTTTCTCGACAAGTGGAATGCCAAATAATCCAAATTTCGTGCGAGAAGTGCAATTTCAAGGTCGACAGACTGTCAATGTGTGGTGCGGCATATTGGGAAACCAAATAATATGACCATATTTTTTTTAAGGTAACTTGACAGGTGAAGTATATTACGAATTTTTGAGGAACGAGCTTTCAGGCGTGCTGGAAAATTTGCCGCTAAGGCATTATCGCAGTTTAGTTTTCCAACATAATGGATCTCAAACACATGTTGTTTGACAAGTAAAAAACTTTTTAGATGAAAATTATGATGAATGGATTGGACGGAACGGGACAATTCATTGGCCAGCTAATAGTCCGGATCTGACACCAATAGACAACTTTTTATGGGGATCTATAAAAAATTTAATTTACCAACAGGACCTAGGTAATGCTGATGTCATAAAAAATATTATTAGGCAAGAAATTAACTTACTAAATCAAACAGATTCTCACTTCATAGAAAATTCACTAGCACATTTGGAAATTTGTTACCAAGAATGCGTGCAGAACCAGGGGGATAACGTAAAGTGTGAAAATTAATATGTTATCTTAAATTATTACTGTTTTATTGTTGAAGTAAAAATTGAATTTGTTACACCAGCATTTATTATTTCAATTATTCAATTTTTAAACATCTTTAGTTCGAAAACGAGTGAATTTAGGCCTATAGTGTTATATAAAAAAAATGGTTATAATTTTAAGCAGAATTGAAATATCAAGTCAAATACAGGTGTCCTGTTTAAAAAATCATAACTATGGTTAGCCACGTCTTTATGATGCATCCTGTATAATATCCAAAATTATGTTTGAATTCTTTAAATTTGCCCCTACAACTTTCCTATTAAACATTTTTTTGAGAAATTTTAAATAAAAAAGTCAAGGGAGGAGGTAGTTTTCGAATGGTCACCCGGTACATCTTTTATCCCGTCTCTTCCATGCCATCCGCGCAGAATTCGCTTATCTCTCTCTAACAAAAATTGATTGTTGAACGGGCCGGGGCTCCCTTGACTAGTACCAGTACGGATCATTATATTTTTTCCTATTGAAGTTTAATTTGTGATTCAGTATTTTGAATGGACCACAAATTTAGCGCTGTTTCAAATAAGATCGAATACGCTTTACCAGAAGTTAAAGGTTCTCAATGCTTGAAAATATTATTTTTGTAGGAGACTGTACACAACACATGAGGTCTGTTCGTTATTCAGTAATATTTTACACTATTTTACACCTTTTGGACCCACCTAGTCCTAAAATGCACATTCCAGAGCGATTACGTAAAAAAAGAATAAAATAGTGTTTACTATTTCTTTATATCAAACAATATTAAAAATCAATATCTTTTTAACAAAACGATCAAACAATACAAGTTTTTTTTAATTTTCCAATACTTTTATTTATACTGCATTGGTTTTTAAAACATATCGCAATAACGGTTTTCTATTTCTTTTTATTGGATGACGCTTTTATTAACCCTATATTTTAATTTCATTTAATTCCGTTTTACGAGTGAACTACCTTGAACAGAAATACCAAATAATTTATAAAGACGCCATTATACTATTAATTAAAATAAGTAAAAGATAACATGTAAGTCAAAAAATTGCGATTTTTAAAATAATCTAGACCAAACCGCTTATGGCATAATAACCAAAATAGCAAAAAAATTATCATAAAAAACAGTGTAAGTAAACTTAAACACAAATATTTAAGGAAAATATTCCAATCTTAAAATTACTTACTAAATCTCTGGTGGCAGCAGGATTGCTATTTATAATTTTAAATTTAGTTTTACTTAACCATCCATCAGGATCCTGCAGGGTACAATTACACGTACTATTTTTATCATCATATATAAAGTTTTCCTGAAAAAAAAAACAATATTTGTCTGGATCGGAACAGTGTTATAAAATCTGTATTAAAATAAATCCTTGAAAACTTTAACAATTAACAATATTTAAAATTTTGTTTTGTAACAATCAAAAACATATTTTTTGATAATATAAAAACAATATGGAACATTTATCTAAAAGGATTTTTAAATTTTTGTCTAATTAATCTAAAATTAAACATAACACAGCCCTACAAAAAAGTTTTAGATCACAAATTTGGATCCAGCGGTGACATGTACATGAGAATACCACCGTTGGGATTCCGGCGTGCAAAACTCGATTTTTCACCCCTCCCTAGGGGTAGTTTGGTCCTATGGGGTGAATTTCAGCAGGAGCAAAACATTTTGACCACTAATTCGGGTCTAGCGTTGAAAAGTACATTGAAATACCGTGGTTGATCATTTGGATCCAGAAATCCATCTTCCACCCTTGCTAGGGGTGATTTTCGGCCTCTGAGAACGGATTTGGAGTCAGCGTCGAAAAATACATGGGGATATCATGGTCCGACCCACGGATCTCGAACTTTTTTTTGTGGGGCTGTGTAATTTTACGTTTGTTTCTTTAAGTAATCTCAATAAATTAAAATACTATATGAATATTAAAATTTTGGTGTACTTCGAAAAAAAAACAGCAATAAATATTTTTTACAACAGGAAATTTTCTTCTATTAAATTACTATACAGGGTAAGTTAGAAAAGTACGTTTTATTCTTAATTTTTAAATAGGAGGGTCTGCTTTTAAATTATGCAAGAGAACTATTACTTTGCAAAGTTTAAAAACAATTGGTCGAAACCTATTTTCCATAGGAAAATTGCGTGGTCCTTTAAAGTGCGTTTATCTCGAAAACAGTTGCTCCTAGAGACCTAAATAAGGTACACATTTTTGACGCAGAGGTAGTACCTTCTTTTTTAATAAACAGACCAATATACTAAGCCTAAAAAAAGTTATACCATCTAAACAAGTGGGGTAGGCCGTAGCTGGCACCCTCTACTAGCAGCATCAAAAGTATGGACGAATTTAAATTTCTCGCCTCAAGGAACTCTCAAATCTGCAATTTTGTACCGCTATGTCTTTTAGTTGAGAAATTTTTACGAAAAAATAAAAACAAAATTAAAAGTTTGACACCCTGTATAATTAAAACGACGCCCTTTAATCCATTCACTTCATTTCATTTTATTTTATTTCAAAATAAGAGGACAAATCCAAAATTTAACTTTTTGTAATTTTTTTCCAAGTAAGAGGAGAGTTAAACTTAATTTATTATTTTTTTTTGGTAGTATATGTTGATAGTATAAACCCAAATAGTATAAATTGTAATAAACCAAGCATTTAATTTATATAAATTTCAGAAGAAATAATTTTTGCGAAAAATACCTAATTTTGACTCTTAATAACTCTGGGTTGAAAATAAAAATCTAAAATTTAGATAAATTGCAGTTCTTATGTATATGTTTCCAGAAAATTTACAGAAATGCTATGTACTATACATAGAAAGTTATAACACCTTAAAGATAAATCAGTTCAGAGCGATATTTTTTGGCACAATAAAATGCGGCTAGAGCTTTCAAATTGCACTTTTACACTTAATCTAATATATTATCATGCATTATGTTGCTAAAACAAATTTTAAGTAACAATTTATCTTTTGGTTTCATGTAATGTTAGCCTTGAAACCATGTCTGGACAAGAAACTATCTTGTTAAGACACGTCTACTGTTTTCTCAATTTTAATGGTGGAAATAACTTTAGGGCAAGCCCTCAGTGAAATGATATATATTTCAGCATCATGAATTTTCTACACTAAGACAACGGGGGTCTACAAACATTTTTGTAGAGGTAAAAGATCTTAGAATTCTTCAAAGAATACACGGAATTTTTTTCAGAATTTTTGGAAAAATTTTAAACTTTTCTCATTTTTTGCATTTTACAATTGCCACAAAATTTCATCCTCCGCAAAAAATAAAAAAAAATAAAAATTTCCATGTATTCTCTAAAGAATTTTAAGATCTTTTACCTTTATAAAAAAAAAATATAGAACCGGTTGTTTTCGTGTAAAAAATTCATAAAGCTGAAATAATGGTCATTTGTTAAATTCAATTTTGCCGGCATAATTATTTATTTACAAAAATTTGCAAGGGACAAAATTTTTAAACAAGTTTGAAATGCCGGGAACATGTCCAAATTGAAAAAAATTCCAAAGATGCCATAGGGCAATAAAAACTACACCTTTTTTTCAATTTTTCTGTAACCTCAAAAATTTTTTTCGGTCATACCATTCGAAATAAAGCGCCCGATCAAAAATCATCTAAGGACAAAAAATCCTTAGAATAGTTCCTTAAATTTTTGCCGCATGTTTAATAAACACCCTTATATATATATATATATTTAAATATATATATATATATATATATATATATATATATATATATATATATATATATATATATATATATATATATATATATATATATATATATATATATATATTAATAGAAAACCGAAAAATATTATGACAAGTTTAAAACTTTTTTCCAAGCCTTTCCTACAAAATACAGGTCATAACGGACGACCCTGGAATTCGTTTTTTAAAAAAAAAAAATACTAGGCGTAATTTTAATATTTTTTGATGGTTACTAGATAAGTCTTCCTAAAAAAACCCATTAAATCATATTTGGCTTATTTAGTTTCCCAGGGCGGACAAACTCGCAAATAATAGAAATTTTTTTTAACACCCTTTTGATGGGGTCAACAATTTTTTTTTAAAACTTTAACTTTTAACTTAAAAAAATATATTTGTGATTGAAATCGATAAAATCAGCTGTTACGAAAATAAGATATCATGGTTTTTTTTTTTTTTACATTAAAGGGTTTTTTTCAAATTTTTACGTCAATATTTAAAAAATTTTTTGGGTTCTTTTAAAAAGACAACTTCTATGAACGTATTCCTAAACGTTTTAATTTTTTTGGTAAAGGTGGTAAAATTTTTAAAAAAAAATAATTTATTAATAATATCTGTAATACCACTTTAGATATTTTATTGAAATTTGGCATACAAAACTATGTATCAAGGGCGTTTTAGTGTACACATTTTTATTTTCCCCAAAAAGGCAGGTCAAATTTTGTACAAGCCCCTGGTGGAAATAAAAAAATGTGGTGCACTAAAAAAAGCTTCTTGATTCAAAAAATTTTTGCCAAATTTCAAAAATTTAAAGTTTTACAGCATTAATAAAAAAATTTTTTATTTTTAAAAATTTCCCCTAAAACTTAAAATTTGGTTTTGGACATCTTTTAAAATTTTTTTTTTGGGAAATGGGCCCCCCAAATTTTTTTAAAATTATACAATTTGAAAACCCTTTTAAGGTAAAAAAAAAATTTCCCAACCGATTTTATTTCTCGTAAACGTTTTTTATCATGACAATAAAAAACCTTTTTTTTGTTTAAGGTTAAAGCTATCCAAAAAAATTATGTTAAGCCTTTATCATTCAGGTGTTAAAAAAATTTATTATTTTTTCAAGAGCCCCCAACAAATAACATATGATTTAATGGGTTTTTTAAGAAGACTGTAACCATCATATTAAAAAATATTAAATAAAGCCTAGTATTTTAAATTATTTAAAAAAACGATTTTTGGGCGTCCCGTTAGCCT
>JAHBCN010000531.1:256844-271844 GCA_019359885.1 Listronotus oregonensis
GGGAGTTTTGTATTTTTACCAAAAACCACTTACTTTAGATTTGTAATCAGCGCCTCTGTATGCAAAAAGTCATCAAAATCGGCAAGGGTCAAGAAAAGTAAAAACTTACCATATTTTAAACTGGTTGTTTGTGTAATGTATTTTATAAATGTATAATTTGTATAAAAGTACAATAAAATAGTGTTACCTTATGCAGATAACAATGACATATTTAAAAAGAAGTATAGAATTTTTTACATAAGATTTTTTTTTATAACTTCAGACAGTCCACTAAAGGCTAAAGCTTCAATACTAATACAATAAGACGAACAGATCTTTTTTAAATGGAACCAAGAATGATAAGAGTTGTAGGAAATAGCATTGTAAAGAGAGTATACAGATTAGACGGATAGAAATACTTACTGGCTTGAAAGAGGAATCCAAGCTTTTTTAAAGTAGCTGAGGCTATGGATGTAATGTGTTTGTGTCAGATAAGGTTGTTCCCAAAAGTAACGCCAAAATGATTAATTTTTTTTCGCGACACCGAACATGACTGTGTCTTGGAGCATTAAACTGGACAAGATTTTTGAAGTCCCAATTCAAGATTAGTTTATGGTTTTGTGAAAGTGATTTTGAGTTGTTAATTAGGGGTATTTCGGGTATGTTACCCCTGGATTTGCAAGACAAAACCATACAACTTTCAGACATTTTGTTATATTTTAAGTAACAAACAATAAACCCAAAATTCTAGTTACAATTAAATAAACCAATAATCACTAAAATATGAAGGTTTTTATCAATCCAAAAAACTCTGCAACAAAAAAATAGAATCACACAAGGCAAAACAATCGAAATTAATACTTTGCAAACGACAACAAAACATTTAATTCACAACGGCTCTGTCAAAAGGTAATGTGTTGCCTACCTACAAACTGTGTATCGGTAGGCATCACATTACAATATTTTGGGGAATTTTGTTACTGCGCAGAATCGTCGTGGCCGCTCATGACAGTTATTTTCATAGTGGGCTGGACATTTTTTGATCGAATGGGCCATAGTATTGGGCTTCCATAAACCTTCAAACTTCCTTGTAAATAGCACACATCCCCACTTTTCGTCATTAAAGTATTTATGATCACGGGCAAAAGCTAATCGTTAAGCACGATGGGCTGCAAGTAAAGCTGGACAAGCTGCTGGTCTTCTTGACATAAATCCCTGTTCACGTAATCTACGGCGGACTGTTCGTCCAGACACTCTAGTGCCACGTACATATTCAAGTCGACGACTAATAACATTAGACGTTACTTCGCGATCCCGTAAAGCAGTTAGAGTAGCAAAATAATAATTTCTTTGGTTTGTGACCCGTGGTTTTTCTCAGCTTGGACGCCGCATTACTCACCGGTCTGGCGGAAGCTACTGATCGCATCGTGTATTGTGCTCCTGGCTCTACCCAAGAAATTTGCAATGTAACGTATATCACTACCATCGTCGTTCAATGCAACAGCTTCAGCAACATCTTCAGGTCGCATATTAAAAAAATAATACTAAATGACTATACAGTGGCACTTTTTATAAGGGAAAAAAACAATATAAACAATAATCGTTACGATAATATGCAACGTAATGCAAAGGTACCTTGTTTGAAATTTAATGTTTTAATTTCTATTATTATTGTAAATTGCTTATTTTTCTTTAAAAGTGTGTGTTTTCTCTAAGAATAAATATATGGATATGAATCAAAAAGTTAAATGTTAAGAAAAGAGGTGGCTTACCAATGTCTTACAAAGATTTATCATTATGTCATTAAATTCTTCCACAGAGTGTTTTGAAAAGTAAGGCAAAATTGCACTTTTTGGTCTTACCTTGTATAACACGAAGACCATTCGAAATTCTCCAGTCCAGTATTAAATGACAATCAGGATAATAGTGCCTTGACACAAAATAATTAAAATCGATGGAAAATTAATAAAGTTATTTAAGATTGAATTTGAACAAAATTTTCTTTGTCCGGTTTTTTATGTCCAGGAGTGTATACCAGATTCTATGGGCCCCAAGGGAAACACTTTGGTAAAAAGTTTGATTGATTTTTTTGAATACACCCTCCGAAAAAAATTTAAGTTTTAAAAGCGAATCCTCCATTTGTAGTTTTTTCGTGGATTTGAAAATTTATAAGTAATTTTTTTAAAAATGGCTAGGGCTAAAAACAGATAATTTTGCAAAATTTGGGATTTGACGATAATATTTTTGATTCAATTTACAAAAAAAAATACAAATGAAGAATTCGCTTTTAAAACTTAGATTTTTTCGGAGCGAGGGAGGGGGAAGGATTCTTAAAAAAATCAACTTTTTTTCGCAAATCCTAAAATTATTTATTTACCAAAGTATTCCTTTATAGCCAATGACCTCTGGTATATATTTGGTGTGGGTCCCAGGTTATATTTTTAGATAAAAAAAAATTAAAGTGCTAGATACGGTTATTATACTTGACGGCAAGTTTTCTGGGGCGGCGAAGTTGCTTTAAAAAGTGCATTTGTGTTGAAATCATCTTTATATTATGACAAATAAAACACCTTTTTTTTAATTAAGATAATGTTTAGTATCATTATACACTTTGCAATTTTATTAGCAAAAAGTTTAAGTGACTCAAATTTTATAAATTAACAAAAGTGTGTGTATAAAACTGTACACAGGTATAAAGTGAAACTTCTTTAAAAATATCATTTATCTGCACAATTTTAAAACACAGTTACTGACAATTCTCAGATTTTTTTTTCGATTTGCCTTATGAAAAAAAATTGTATCCTAAATTAATCCAAAATGTAATTTGTTAATAAAATATACTTCAATAAAAATATTTTAAAGAAAAAAATATATAAAAATTAGTCCAAAGAGTAATAGAAATGGTAATTATACTAAAAAAAACAGAGTTAAAATTATGCAGGTTAAGTAATCTAAAATAGGACAAAAAAAATTATTTAACTTTATGTAACATAAATCGGTACGATTTAAGCAAAAAAAAATTAAAGTAAAATGGTTGACCCAATAGGCCATTCCTGCAACTTTCCGCTAATTTCAAACTTACAAATAAATTCCACGGGAATTTTTCTAGTGCCATAAGAAAGCCTTCTGAATTTTGCTCAGAATTTTTGAAAGATGTGAAGTGGTCCAAATATAAGAATAACCCCAAAAATATTGATATAATAATTTTTTATCAGTCTTGGGGGGCATTCAATGGTGTTAATTTGTAAGTGAGTGGTGGGGAGTCGTCCGATGCTTTTATTTTTCCCAAGAAACTTCCTGAATGTACAAGAAAGACCCCTAAATTTGCCTGGAATTTTTGAAGGGTGTAAAGTGGTTTAAATATAAAAAAACACTTTTTTTCAAAAAATTTCACGAATTAAACGAATTAACCAATTTTGAAATGTTTAGGATCGGTCGACTGGTTTTCTTTAAGCTTAAGGGCTGATTAGCTTTAGAGATCGGTCGGTACAGCCGTTTAAAAGTTATTTAAAAAAAATATTTAAAAAAAATATTTTTGGGGTTTTTCTCAAATCGTTTCCAATAGTATAGGAATTTAAATTTGGTGAAACCCGTTTCGATACAAGTGACCAAGGTAAGGTATAGTATTTTTACTGAGACGGGATAATGACATGCAATAAAGCCATAAAAGTATTAGCCGTGACAGGGTCGTATTTATTTTGTTGTTGGCGTTTAAGAGATTATTACCTGAAAACTCTATAAGACTTTTGGGTCATAGTACAAAAGAAATCTCTATTTCTAAAATACTGTTAGTTATTAAGTTCTGCGAGCGGTGATAGTGTGTTTGAAGATGTCCAGTGCAAAAGCCGTTTCAGGCAATAGCCGAAAATGTTTGCCTGTTGAAGCAAAAATAATTGTTAAAAGTGTTTATTTAAAGTTAGTAGAGCGAGGCCACGAAAACCATTTTTTATTAAAGGAAACATTAACTTTAACCGGCGTTCCTTCCTCAAAGTACAGTGTGGAAAATTATAAATAATACTGTTAAGCCTAGAAAAGTATAAAAAGACAGTGGTGCACCTAAATCTGTTGATTAATGCAATAAAGATTTAATTCGTCGGAAAATTTATCAGATGTACGAAGAGCAGAAAGTTCCCACATTATTATCGCTCTCAGCGAGGCTATCCTAGGATGATTGTGACATAAGTTGTTCTACTACACTCTTCGTGGTTGGGGGTTTTTATTTAAAAAATAGACAAAAGGCAAGTTATAATGGAATCACACCGCTTGCAACAACTTAGAATATCTGGAAAAAATAAATAAGGCTAGATCGGAAAATCAAACGATAATATACCTAGATGAGACATGGTATGACATCCATGACACACCAAGTAAAGGATAGACTGATAAATAAAAAAATGTCACACTAAAGCTCCGTCAAATAAAGGTAAAAGAATAACAATTCTTTATGCGGGGTCAGAAGTGTCACACTAAAGCTCCGTCAAATAAAGGTAAAAGAATATCAATTCTTTATGCGGGGTCAGTAGAGGGCTGGGTACCAAACTGTTTATTTTTGGGAGCCAAAAACATTTCGGATTCCAGCTTAGATTACCACTGCGATACAAGTGCTGAAGTTTTTAAGGACTGGTTTTAAAACAAATTATTATCGAATATACCACCAAAGAGCAGTATTGTGATGGATAATGCATCCTACCATAGTCGCCAGTTAAATAAAGTGCCAAGTTCCACCAGCAGAAAAAAGGAAATACAAGACTTTTTGTCTGACCGTGACATATATTTTCATGAGAGTTATAATGTTAAGCAATTGTTCGAGGTTTTAAAATGTTGCAATTTCAAAAAAGAATACGTTTGTGATAAAATTGCAGAGGTAGTAGGTCACGAAATAATTCGGCTTCCGCCATATTACTGCATTGTCAATCCAATTGAGTTGATATGGCATAAACTTAAGTCTTATATACGCGCGCACAATTACACCATCTTTAAATCCTAGTGTGATTGTACAAATAAAAACAGAAGTCGAAAATGTAACCGTTGAAAACTGGAGAAACTGTACTAAGCACGTTAAAAAAATGAAAATTTGTATCGCTCTATGTATACAGGGTGTTACAGAATGTTGTGAGGGAAATTTGGGGGCAGATTCTATATGTAAAAATATGAAAAAAAGTTCATATAATTATGGGTCCGGAAATGCTTTGTTTTTATGATACGGGGTGTTTAAAGTTTTTTGCCTTTTAAAGTTTATTTCACATTTCTCGAAAACCTATGGAGATATTAAGATAAGTTTTGCTACATGCAAATATATTATTATAGGTCACATTTACATGTACAACATTATTTTTTAAGGGTTTTAGAGCAGTGGCGTTCATGCCGGTAAGTTCTTATTTTTAGCGAAGAAAACTGTACGCCACTGGTTTTCGCAAAAAATAGTATTGCTTTTTTAAAGCCAGTTTAATCCTGCTTAAAAAGTACCTTTTAGACTTTTTCGTCCTGGCTTACCGTTTTCAAAATAAAAATTTATTTATTAATCCGTATCTTTATAAGCCGTTTTCGCTGGAGTCCTCAAATATTTCGAAGGGGCAGAAGAAATATTCGAATGTGATTTACAGCATGCATTAACGCAGAGGGAAGCCATTTACAGAATTTGATATAAAGTTAAAATCGAATACATTATTCCTGAACAATTAGTACAAATAAAATAAAATTATAAATAAAACATGAAACAGCTAAGTTTACTTTTAGTTTTATTTCAAAAACGGTAAGTTAGAACGAAAAACTCCAAGAAGTACTTTTTAAGCGTTATTTAAATGGCTTTAAGAAAACAATACTAATTTTTGGAAAAACCAGTGGCGTTTCGCTAAAAATAAGTACTGACCAGCAAGAACGCCACTGATCTAAGTGCCTTCGAAAACAATTTTGTACATGTAAATATGACCTATATTTATTCATTTGCGTGTACAAAAACTTATCTTAATATCTCCACGAGTTTTCGAGAAATGTGAAATAAACTATAAAAGACAAAAAACTTTAATCACCCTGTATCATAAAAACGAAGCATTTCCGGACCCATGTTTATATGAACTTTTTTTCATATTTTTGGATGTACAATCTGCCCCTAAATTTTCCTCAAAACATTCTGTAACACCCTGTATAAATATAAATAGCCTAGAACCTGTAAAAAGAATAATTATTAATTTGGAAGATAGTAGTGATAGCGAAATTGATTTAGAGTAAGATATGGTGTGTTTTATTTTGTTTTTAAATGTAAGTTTTATTATATACTGTTAAAATATAGTATTACTGCAAATTTTTGTTTGTTTATTTAGTTCCCAACCAACTTTACACATTAGTAGAATTAATAAATTGTAAAAATTAATTTACTTAGTACTTTATCTTTTTCATCAGGTATAGTGCGGCCCTTCACGGTAAATCCGAAAAGTTTTATGGTTTTATTGCTTTCCAAGCCCAAGTCAAGTCAAGTTAGCTTCTTAGGTCGTAAAAAAATATAATTTAATATGCCCCACTCGCCTACGGCAGCCGTGATGGTCGAGCTTAACAGGAAAAGTGTGCCGATTTTTATTAAAGTTGCTATAAAATTTCTCCCGCACGTGGATAAAGAAGTTTATTTCAAAAATTGTATATTAAAACTATAATTTTATTAAAATTCTGGTTTAGGGCGGCATTTTCTTTAGCGCCCAGAGGCGGCGCTAAAGTTAGGTCCGGCCCTGTTGACAGTGACGATAAAATAAAGCTCTTTTTTAATTTTAAAATGATTGCTTTTAACTTTACTTTAATGCATAGTTATTTTACCGACTTACCTTCATAGAGCACATTGGAGAAGTTAAAGTTGGCGGCTCATCATCAATGTTGATAATATTAATCAGTACGACGACCACATCACATAACACTTGGTACTCTCTATCTTGAGTTTCATAGTCAAACGTCTGGGTCGCATTAATCGCATACCGTGTTTCAGAAACCTTAGATATATTATATTGAAATGTGGATGGATTCAGAAATTGAAAACTTGGTTGTGAGGTTACTGAAACAAAATATCAGTAAAGAATAAAGATGTATTAAAAAGTAATAGTTAAATGTTATAGAGTACCTGCGTAAAAACTGGTAGCGCCTCTCTTGTTAGTTTTGTAAGTTCGTACGTTAGGACGAGCTGTTTATAAACATGCATTTTAATATTCACTCACAAATCATGTAATATTTATTAATTATTTCTTTGTAATCTTTACAAATTTAGTACATAAATAAATTACAATAACTTGTTAATATGACAGTTCTAAACTATATAATCGTTGGGCGATGCGTTTTGTTTACAATAACTCTCCCGCCATCCCTTTTGATTGTATTAAAGCCACACAGTATTTGTTTGTCTTAATTCTATTTAAAATTTCGTAAAGAAATAGTTAAAATAATAATAGTTGTTTTAGTACCTGCGTAAAAACTGGTAGCGCCTCTCTTGTTAGTTTTGTAAGTTCGTACGTAAGGACGAGCTGTTTATAAACATGCATTTTAATATTCACTCACAAATCATGTAATATTTATTAATTATTTCTTTGTAATCTTTACAAATTTAGTACATAAATAAATTACAATAACTTGTTAATATGACAGTTCTAAACTATATCATCGTTGGGCGATGCGTTTTGTTTACAATAACTCTCCCGCCATCCCTTTCGATTTTATTAAAGCCACACAGTATTTGTTTGTCTTAATTCTATTCAAAATTTCGTTAAGAAAAATAGTTGTTTTTAACCATGTAATCTTAAGTTATTTAATAAAAATAATTTTAAATGTGAAGTGAATAAAATAAATAATTTTACATTTATATCTGGAATCAGTGTAGCCGTGGGAAAAAGTACTTTCTCCACGCGACACGCCAGCGATGCATACAATGTGATCGGAACACCGAAAGGAGCCGAGCGATGCCGAGGTCTTCCCCCAGATTAAAAAGAAGTTTTCTCCTACCACGCGACGCGGAGAGGTAACGCACACAACGCTTGCCGACGTCCGTGGAAGGGGAAAATTTCTCCTTAATTTGGAGGGAAACTTCGGCATCGCACGGCTCCTTTCAGTGTTTCGATCAGAAGGGACTGATGGGAGTAATTTTTTCCCACAATCCGGCTGCACTGTCTGAAATAGCCTTTTTGGGTAAGTCGATAAAATCTAAATTTTATTAAAAAATTGACATGATTTGACACATACTTTAAACATCAAGGCTTAATTGTATAATTGTTTTAGAAAGAGAAATGAAAAATAAGAAAAATAAAATATATATATTATATATATATATATATATATATATATATATATATATATATATATATATATATATATATATATATATATATATATATATATATATATAAAAATCTGAAACCAGAGTAGTGGAAATGCAGTCAATTGAAAGGCCACTTTAAGTAATTAACTCTTTATTGAAAAAGTCGAGCTTTGGAAAACTTTTCCCATCATCAGGACAATCTAAAAATAAAAGAAAATGATTCTTGTTAGTGAAACCAACAAAAATAATTTCTTTTACAAAGTTCTTACCATATGTGAGTTGAAACATGAAACAGGTTTAATAGCAAT
This sequence comes from Listronotus oregonensis, assembly GCA_019359885.1. NCBI lineage: Eukaryota > Metazoa > Arthropoda > Insecta > Coleoptera > Curculionidae > Listronotus > Listronotus oregonensis. The sequence continues at coordinate 265,419 of JAHBCN010000531.1, forward strand.
GAAGAACAAAACTTCATTCACATTCCTCTTTAAACTACATTGACTTTAACTTAGTTTTTAGCACGTGGATCGTTGCCACCGTGTTACTAACAAGACTTTTACGGAGTGAAAGAAATATAATAAAAAGCAAAAGAATTTATAGTTAAAAACTAAAAAAACAAGTATGGTTTAAAAACTTAACGACCAATGAGAGCTGTCAGTTGAACAAGAAGTAAGAATTTTGATATAATGATTTTAAAAAACTTTGGATTTTCCATTTTTAAGATTTGGACCTCACAGGCCGCATCTTGCATGTAAGCATTTTATTTACTAAAACTAAAACTCCAATAGATAACAAAGAATCTTATAACGTAGTGTATCAAATTCCATGCCGTGAATGTGATCTAGTCTACATAGGACATACATGCAGAAATCTAATTGGTCGTATCACTTCTCATAAAAGTGACGCCAGAAGAGGTGTTCTTTCTTGTGCACTCTCTCAACATGTAAACACTGCTGGACACGCTATGGACTGGCAGAATGCAAGAATTTTAGATAGAGCTGACAATTGGTACAAGAGAACTTTCCTAGAAATGGTCCAAAATCTTAGCTCCATTTATAATTATATTCTCTCGTACCAAAAAAACAACAACAATATTTCGTTAGATTCAATAATAAGCATCTGAACTTTGCATTTTGTAGGTACATACATATTACATTCTATTAATTTTAAACCTTTGTAAATGGTATTCATTTTTTAAAATACAATAATGTATCTGCAAACTCTTAATTGTGAGCAGTGTATAAATAATTACCTTAATTGTGAGCAGTGTATAATAATTATTAGGCACCACGACAGATGGCTCTGTCAGTTATGCAAGATGCGGCCTGTGAGGTCCAAATCTTAAAAATGGAAAATCCAAAGTTTTTTAAAATCATTATATCAAAATTTTACTTCTTGTTCAACTGACAGCTCTCATTGGTCGTTAAGTTTTTAAACCATACTTGTTTTTTGTAAGTTTTTTAACTATAAATTCTTTGCTTTTTATTATATTTCTTTCATCGTAAAAGTCTTGTTAGTAACACGGTGGCAACGATCCACGTGCTAAAAACTAAGTTAAAGTCAATGTAGTTTAAAGAGGAAATGTGAATGAAGTTTGTTCTTCATTGCTATTAAACCTGTTTCATGTTTTCAACTCACATATGGTAAGAACTTTGTTAAAGAGAGAATTATTTTTGTTGGTTTCACTAACAAGAATCATTTTCTTTTATTTTTAGATTGTCCTGATGATGGGAAAGTTTTTCCGAAAGCTCGACTTTTTCAATAAAGAGTTAATTACTTAAAGTGGCCTTTCAATTGACTGCATTTCACTACTCTGGTTTCAGATTTTTTTCTTTAACTAGTCAGTCACGACTACCCTTCCTCTTTTTATATATATATATATATATATATATATATATATATATATATATATATATATATATATATATATATATATATATATATATATATATATATATATACACTGCGCAAATTATTTAACGCACAATTAAAAATTTGTCTTTGACTTATGTAATTTCCTTATTTTTATTGATTTTTTTGTTAGTTTGTAGGTTTTTCTCTTAAGAATTTCACTACGCTAGGTGTTTTGGGTAAAAAAGTTTTTTTTTGGTTTTATACCGAGTGTTAATAAAATGGTATTTTTTTGGAAAATTTGAAACACCCTGTAGCATATATTAGCTAATTCAAGTTACTTCAATTATAGCTAAATTAAAGCCTTTACTTTTATTTACATTGTCTTTTTTATTTTTTTTTTGTTTATCTCTTTTACTTCATAAGAGATCCAATTTTTTGTTATACATGATTTTTATTAAATTATTTTACTTTTACTCATTACTTATTAAACTGAACTAATCCCTCATTTTGCTTTTTTATTTCCCTTGATATATGAGTTACTGCGAACGAGTCAAGGTGTTTAAAAAAAAGTCATAATAAGACATGAAACAAATTAAAAAAAAAACAAAACCTCAATTGTAGGAATTGATTTAATAAACTTAAAAAACAAATTTATTACAGAATCAGTATCTGAGGTTTCTACCCCTGCAGCGAATGACCTCTCGACATCTGTTATTCATGCTTAAAATTAAGGTTCTTATTATATTTTGTTTTAAGTCATTCCATAATTCGACCAGACGTTCGGACAATGGGAATGTTCACTAATTTTCAAATGTATTGAAAATCTTTAGATTATACACTATATAAACACGTAAACACTACCAAATTGATTTAAAACGCCTTTTTGCTGAAATAAATGAAAAATAAAAATCATATTTTTTCGAGGCTAGAAAACGACTCCCTTCGGCGAGGCTACCCGTGTGACGTCAGCTCCTTGATTTACCGTAAACAACGCCATAGTGTACGTGTCACAATATTTAGATTGTGATTTTTGTTCTGACTAAAAACGGTAAAAATGAGTGCAAATAAATGGTGTTTTGTTCCTAGATGTACAAATACTTCAAAAAATAATCCTAATAAGATTTTTATCAGCGTTCCGAAAAATTTAAAACCTAAAAAGAAATGGTTTGCTGCAGCTAGGAGAGATTTAAAGGACGTTTCAATAAAAACCACGTTCTATTGCTGTGAAGATCACTTTAATGTAAGTTTAATTTAATATAAATAGTTTTATATACCTAAGTTTAATATAATTATTTTCTTTTAACTTGAGGAAGACATGGAAAATTATGTGGAGTATAGGTTAAGTAAAGTTTCTGCTCGAATGAAATCTGAAACAGTTCCCCATATTTTTTTGTGCCAACCTGATAGAAAAGAAAGTGATGTACTTCGAACGACTAGTGAGAAAAGAGCCAAAAAAAGGAAAATTTAAGAAATATTGACGGGCTTGGAAGTGCCAGTAACTAAAACCATAACGGCAATAGACGATCCGCAACCAAGTACATCATATCAGACTGAAACTGTAGATGTAACTGAAATTATAGAAGTGTCAGAACCTTCTAAACATGATTTTAGTTGTCAAGCTTATCCTATTAGTTACCGTAGTAAAGGAACTCAAGTGGCATTCGACCAAAAAAAGACATTAACGAACATTGCAACATCACCATTAAAATTTGCCCTCTTTAAGCCCATCAACATTGCAACAAAAAATATTTTCATAGAATTTATAGTTTGATAGTGACAGTAGTAGTAGTGTAGAAGCAGTGGAAATTTCTCCTAATTTAGACATTTGGCCACCTTCCCAGGAAAGTAGTGAACTTGTAGAGGATAAATAGAAAAAGCAGTCCCAATTTCGAACGTTTGTTGATATCATCGAAGAAAAACTACGGATGTATACTGGTGTACCAAAAGAAAATATGGGATTTCTAAACATTTTACAAAACAAATCTAATTTAAAGAAACATTTCATATATTTAACATTATATAAAATCAAAACTAATGATTCATTTGAAAAAATTGGTAATTTATTTGGTCTATCAAAAACATATGCAAATAATATATTTCACAAGTCATTAGTTGTTATTGCTCATTTAATGAAAAAACTTATTTTTTGGCCTTCTGCCCTCTCTGTAAAAAAATCTACCAATGCAGTTCAGAATTACATTTTCAAAAGTACAGTCTATTATAGATTGCTTAGAATTTGAAATTCAGAAACCAAGTGCAGCGAAACATCAAGCTTTAACTTGGTCAGAATATAAAAAATGTAATACTGTGAAATATCTTATATCAACAACGCCAGATGGTCTTATCAATTTTACTTCTAAAGGATATGGTGGTCGTACTAGCGATGCTGTTATACTTAAAAACTGTGGATTTTTAGAAGTACTTCCTCAAGACTGTGTAGTGATGGCAGACAGGGGATTTAAAAAAATCGAAACATTTTTAAATAAGAAAAACTGTAGTTTAGTGAGGCCTCCAAGTGTTATTAATAAAGAACAAATGACAAAAGATGATGTACTACTTACAAGGCGAATAGCAAATGTTCGGATTCACATTGAACGTGTTATAAAGCGTGTTAGGGATTTTAAAATGCTTGGTCCACATGCAACTGTAAATTTAGATTTAGTTCAGAAACTTGACAATATTATAGTTATAGCTTGTGCAATAATTAACTTACAGTAGCCCATAATAAGACAATAATCTGTACACAGTTAATTTTAATACTTTATTCATTTGCAAATATGAACATACATAGGTATCTACTAAATAAAAAATCTATATATTTTATGAAAATGTGACTTTTTCCTAAGACCACCTATGGATGTGACAAAAAGCACGGGTAACTTGGCTCGAAAGTGCCCAATATCACACACGTGCTGAAAGTTCCATTTTTCATCACGAGTGTTGAAAAAAATTTTAAACAATTTGTCTCTTTGACAGTGACAGCTTTACAATATATATGGCCACCTATCTAAATTTTTAGGTTGTAAGCATTTAAATGTTACTGATTTTTTTCAGCACTAGTGTTGAAAAATGGTTTTCAACACTAGTGCTGAAAAGACTTCAGCCACATAATAGAAATTTGGGTAAAAGTTCAATTATACTCTTGTGGCCGTAGGAGAAATAGTGTAGATATGAGACGAGATTTTCAAACTGAACAATTTCAGCACTCAGCTTCCGTTGTGCAAAATTTTTCTGTTTAAAAATTCCTTGTCAATATTTGTTATGTAATATTAGGCATTTTTTTACGATAAAAATAATAAAACACTGACCTAACACAATTTTGACCAATCATCTTTTCCAATTTTAAAAATTCATTATGGCAGAGTGGCAAACCCCAAAAACAGTTTGTCAAATTGCCTAATACTATTGTTCATAGGAAAATAGGTACATTACTCGTATGAAAGTAATTTTCAAACTCGAAGAATTTCGCACCGCCCCATGCCAATTCTCCTCGTTTGAAAATCCACTTTCAACATTGTTATGTATTATACTATTATTTTATTATTTACAGTTATTATATAAAATAGGAAATACATTGGTTTTCCAAAAATAAAGTGCATTTTCAATGATATTTTGTGTAAATTCAGCATCATAATAGACTTCTTGTATAGTACATTCACTTGTACTTTCAAAATTTGGGTGTGCAACACAAAAATAACCTTTCAACACATTGGTAGCTAACATTTATAAATTAATTTGCGCCAAATATTTTTTATTTATTTTTTTATTTTTATTAATGTACCTCTCAAAAGTCTTCTCAGGGATGGCATTTCACTTCAATCACAGCATCTTTTGTCATCCCATCCGGTGATGCACCAATAACACCACATATTTGAAGTATTGTAAAATCACTGCCTTTTCCAATTTCTTACTTCTATCTGTAGCTGGGGTGTTAAATTTTTTTGCTACTCCTATGATTTAGTTCACCAACGATCCACTTGATGTTTTGCACACTGCACATTTCATATAGTTTTGAGGCAGTTATTCGACCATATCGCAGCTCAAACCATAGTGAGTCGTCACTCTGTTCATGGCTCATCCTCGAGGCTCTTTGGCTTATTTCTGTATCCATATTTATTTTACAAAAGTTTACAAAACTATCTGGTGTTTGTTCTAAGTCACTATTAATAAATTCTATCATGAGTTGATGGATAGATAGCCTTCGAACTGCAGCCAATTAATGTGAATTTATGGGGCATGCATAATTTGCTGTACTTGTTTCTTCAAGTACTTCTTCCAAAAATCCTGAAGCATCTGGCATGGTTAATGGATATTTCTTTGTTTTTTTCCCAATATTCTCAGCTTCAATGAACTTTTCTTCTGAATCTACTTGGGACAAAGCAGCTTTTTTCCAATAGCAAACCACTTCTGTTGGAGCAGGCTCCTCTGAACGACGATGAAGCCACATTAAAAATGCGATAGCATGTTTGCATCCTCCCTGAGAGGCAACACAACTAATGCATGAAACTTCTAAAATGGTTTCGGCTTCCTCATCAATACAAGCATTCACAAAATATGGCTTATCTCGAACTTTATGTTCGGGACAAATCCTGGCTTTCACACGGCATTTACTTCCTGTCCTTTTAACCTGAACATAGCCAATGGCTGAGTTCCCATAACTTGCCCGTGCAGATCTAAAACAAAAAAATATTATTTTTTTTCATACAACCCAAGCAAAATACCTATAAGATGAATATGAAATTATTTACGTACAGAAAAATATTTTATGTAGGTAGTCATAGAAAGATTAAATTCATGCGAAAATAGTCCTAGGTCTGAACTGTAAAAAGCCTATTTCGGAGGCATATAAATAATGCAATATTGGAATAGCATATGTTATTCGAAATTTAAATGATAGTGATTTAACATGTAGGTACTTACTGGGTTGTTTTGGCTCCACTCGTTTGTGGTTGATTAAAGTCTTTATTTAAAATTATGAAATCGGATACCATCGTTAACATCCACAGTTGGTAGATTATGCGAATCGGCTT
>JAHBCN010000531.1:276844-299550 GCA_019359885.1 Listronotus oregonensis
AACGTCTGCAAAATATGAAAATTTACGGGAATAATAAATGAGCTACATAAGAGGGGGAGGTGAGCGGGCAGGACCGGAATATATATATATATATATATATATATATATATATATATATATATATATATATATATATATATAATATATATATATATATATATATAATAATATAGAAAAATAAAAACCAGTAGGAAATGAACACTCATTTAGAATAACTTTTATTGGAAGTGAGTCTTTTCACCCAGCAATTAAAAATAAAAAAAAAATTTATTCTGTTCAGCAACAAAAATTCTCCATTGAGTTGAAAACATGAAACAGTTATAGAAAAAATATTTTTAAAAACTTGATTTTTAACTTTTTTAAACGGATTGCCCCCAAACGAAAACATATTTTTAAATGAAGAAAAGAAAAACACAAAATTAGAGTTCCCACGACAAAAGGTAAACAAAATAGATTTTGAAATTTTAAATTTTGATTTTTTATTTTTGATTAAATTAAAAATATTTTTTCATCGACAGAATGCCTGTGGGTTTTTGTGGATATAGATAATCAGAGAAGACTGCTCACAATTGGAATTGATTTTAAAATATTTACAAAGGTTTTAAAATAATAGATTAATAAAAAAAGGGGAAAAAAAATTCAAGTATTTTCCTTTTTTTTACGAATTAATGGAGTTTAAAATTTGATATCAAAACCTTTATCGATTTTTTTTTCAAGTTCTTCAAAATTTCAAAAAAATTTTCAAAAAATTAAAATTCCGAAAAAAATTTACAGTTGAAGAGCGCACAAGAAAAACACTTTTCTGCACTTTTGGGGAAGTGATCGACATTAGATTTCAGATAATCCTATGTGACAGATCAATCGGCAAAAATTTATAAGTATTCGATCTATTGGTTTAGTTTTATCATATGGAAACCCGCTATCTTGTTTTTTAATGTCATTATTATGCCAAAAAAAACCTTATTTTAGGTGAATCCTGTTGAATAGAACAAAAGGGAAATTTCAGAAATTTCAATTTAATTAAAAAGATTTCCCCGGGATGCAGAAAGTGACTTTGCTTGGCTTTCTCAGGGGTTTTTATAGTTTATTATAATATGTTTTTGATTTCCCAAAAATATTTCCAAGGGGGAAAGGCTCAAAGAAAAACTGTTATCGCCAAGATTGATCTATTTGGGAAGTTTAAATATAAGGGTTTAACCCCCCCGCGTTTTCCATACCCCGGTTAGACAACCGGGTACCCGCAATAGGGCGGCACTTACCCACGGTAAATTTAGGGTCTGGTTATAAGAAAATTAAATTTCTAGAGGTTTTTTTAAATTAAAAAATTCTAAATTATGTGGATTAATTAAAAAGATATTTTCCCAAAATCCCCACAATCAAACAAAACATATTTAGAGATAGATTTTAGTTCAATATTTTGTATATTATTGGGTTTAAAAAAATTTAAATAACAAAAAAAAGAAAGGTTTTAAATAAAAATCCCTTTCGCATGTGTCCCACACTTGAGACTACAATAATATTTTTGGTTGGTGAAAAGTAAAAAGAAACATAAATAAAATACGTCTGGATTTAATGTTTATAAATTAAGTGGAAAATCTTAAATTACATTGTTAAATTATGGTGGGTAAGAATTCTCTGTTTTACCATCTACAATGAAGAAACACCTCTAAAAATGTGGTCTTTGTAGTTTTTTTGGAGCATTAATTAAATTGGTCATTTTTTTAAATAACCCTTGTCCATACTCTTGTCTCATTAACATTTGTTGTTTTAAATAGGAAGATTTTTTTCAGTCAAAGAAAAATTTTGTTAAAACTCTAAAAGATGTTTGGGTTATTAATTTTTTTTTATCACGTATTTTAGAAAAAGTTTAATTCTATAAAAGATTTTAAATAGAGTAAAAATTTTGAGAAAGTGGTTGCCACTTACCCCTATTAGAGTTTTTTTCTAGAAACAATATATTTGGACACTAATTTCTTTAACAGTTGACAAAGCAAAAATTTTTTAAACATCTGTTTCCAGCTGTTAAAGAAATTATGTCTTTATACTGGAACTGAAAGAATTATAAAAAAAACTTAATGATTCACAGAGAGATTTTATTCGTTAAGTGTACAACATAATAAAACCCTTCCATAAGAACAACAACATTAAAACCATATTTAACCCAATCTGTTTACAAAAGACAACTTTTTTTTCAAAATTCTGAATTGTACGTTGTCCGCAGTGATAAAGGTAATGTAACTGTAATCATGTTACATTATTTAGACAAAAGCAACAAAACTCTTAACGATGTAAGAAACTACAAAGAACTAAAAACCTACCAACCTACAATTTAAAACAAAAATAGTTAAAAAAAAAAAAAAAGGACAAGAAAAGGAAAGATTATTTAAAAAATGACCAACTATAATTCAATAGCTTAGTTTTTATGCCTTACCTAAAATCATAAGGCCACATTGTTTTGAGACCCATTGTTTCTTCAATTAATAGCCCAAAATGGACGACTGGCTTCTCACATGACCGAAATTTACCCATGCATTGATTTTAACAATGATTATTATATTAAAGATTCGTTCACTTTCAGTGAGTTTATAAACAATATTCAAATCCCAGACGGTCATGTGATTGTTAGTTTCGATGTAGTTTCCCTTACTAACCTACCTATATTGCTGGTCTCTAAAATAAGGGACAAAACAGACTTTTTTTAAAAAATGTTTGGGGAACATTAAACCATATAACTTTTTTATCCAAATGTGTTTTAAAAAAATATTACAACAAAAAGGGGAACCCAATGATCCTCTATCTCACCATTTTTTGCAACTCGTTCTTGAGATGGTGAGGGATTCCCCTGAGAATATGCCTTCAATTACCTTCGAAACGCTATGTGGATGATCTTTTTTTTTATGTATTCCACATAATAGAGTAGATAAATTTAGAAATTTTTTAATCTTAAAAACCAAGATCTTCAATTTACGTGGAGATGAGGTTAAAAACAGCCTACCTTTAGATATGCTTGTTGTACGACCCACAAGGTACTCTTAAACAACCTGAAAGAAAAAACCCTTTCTGTTCTAAAGGTATAAGCTACCACTCTTTTTCATCCAACAAACATGGGAAAATCAATCTTATCTTAGCGATGAAAAGAAAAGAGCTGTTTTCTTGTACAACGGGTTACGAGAAAAGGCACTAAAACAATTGGAAAATATTCTTGCAGAAATTTCTACCCAAAACATATTATAATAAATTTTTATATAAACACAACAAACCAGAAAATTTTTCCATGATTTTAAACAATCTTTCTTTCTTGATTTCAAGACAGATATAAACAAATTAATTCCCGGTGAATTTCAAGAACGAATGCCTTTTTTTTTTTCTTTTTCCATATAGAGGATTTAACACCTAAACTTATAAAACCCATTTAAATAATGACATTAAAATAGAAATGCCTCAAAACTGTCATTTTATTACTTAAACTAACTCCAATAGATAACAAAGACCTATAACGTAGTATCAAATTCCACTGAATGATCTAGCCCCCAAGACACATGCAGAAATCTATGGCGATCACTTTCTAAAGTGACGCCGGAAGGGTTCTTTCTTGCACTTCTTTAACATGAAACAAAGCTGGACACCAACTGGCAGAATGGAATTTAGATATTTACAATTGACAAAGAGGGAAATTTTCCAGAATGGCATATTATTACAACCCCAAAAACTATGAAAAAAAGATGAATCCAAACTAGCTTATAATAATTCCTTTTTAAAAAAAAAAAAACAAATTTCGTTGATCCCCAAAAATAAGACCCGAACTGCATTGTAGACAAATAACATCTATAATTTAAACTTTGTAAAAAGGTATTCATTTTTTAAAATACAATAATGTATCTGCAAACCTTAATTGGAATTTTATAAAAATCTTGGGTTGTGAAGTGAAATAATTACCTTTGGCACCCAAGACAGATGGTCGTCAGTTTGCAAGATGGGTTTGGGGGTCCCCAAACTTAAAATAAACCAAAGTTTTTTAAAATCATTATATCAAAATTCTTACTTCTTGCCAACCCGACAGCGTTTTATTTCGTTGTAAACCATACTTTTAAAAAATACCATAAATTCTTTGTTTTTATTATATTTTCAAAATAAAAATCTTTAGAAACGGGGGGCAACGATCCACGCAAAAACCCGTTAAACAAAGGGAAGAGGTTTTGAATGAAGTTTTTCTACCATAAACGTTTCATGTTTTCAACCAAAAAATAAAAAACTTAAAAAGGGGAATATTGTTTTTCACTAACAAGAATTTTATTTTCTTTTTTTTAGATTGTCCTGATGATTGAAGGTTTTTTTCCAAAGCCGACTTTTCAATAAAGAGTTAATACTAAAGTCCTTCAATGATCATTCACCACTTGTTTCAGATTTTTTTCTTTAACTATCATTACCACCTCCTTTTTTATATATTATTGATATATAATATATAATATATATATATATAATAATATATTAATATATATAATATATATATGATATATAAATATATATATATATATATATAATATATATATATATATATATATATATATATATATATATATATATATATATATATATATATATATATATATATATATATATATTATATATATATATATACAGCGTGTCCCACGCAGTTCTTGCCATATGGGAAAATTTTTTACTGACAGTCGAAACAAAATCATTTTGATGTAGAAAAGTTCTGCTTATTTAAAAACTAAAAATCCCTACGCAAAAAGTTTAAAAATACCAGCAGTATACAGAGTAGCGACAAAAACGTAAAATTTATCCAAGACTAAAGTACCCTTATTTTGCAATATTCAAAGAAAAGTTATTTAAAGGAATTATTTAGAATTAATTTTTATATCTAATTACGAAATCACAGCCACCTACGAAAAATATATATTTTGTATTTCAGTAAATCAGAACGGAATAAAAAGTAAAAGCTTTAATATAAAACAAATTAATGTATCACTTATAACAAAAGAAAATTAGTATAATTCAAATTTTAATATAGCCACCTTCTTTTTCCATGCATTTTTCTGTTAACTTGGAGCATTTTGAAACAGCTTTTCTCAAAACAACTTGAGGGATTTCTCGAGCACACTGGGTTATTATCCTTTCTAAGCTATCGATATTTTGAAATGGTCGGTGAGAATACACGTTTTCCTTTAAATATCCCCAAAGGAAGTAATCCAGTGGGTTCAGGTCGGGTGACCTCGCCGGCCAATGAATTTCTGAAAATCTTCCTATCCAACGCCCCTGGAACATTTCCTGAAGAAACTCGTTAACAGCTCGAGAACTATGGCATGGCGCACCATCATGCTGATACCACAAAGTATTTCTAATGTCACGTGGAAGGCATTAATAAAGTCAGACAACTGATTTCCCAAGAAATGAAGCAAACATCCGACGTTATATTACCCCGGAAGAAAAATGGGCCTATCAGTTGATTATCTAAAATTCCGCACCACACATTTTTTAAAGAAAACTGATCCTGACACTGGATAACAAACCGCGGGTTAGCTGTACTCCACCATCGATAGTTCTGGGAGCTAACAACTCCATTTGACGTAAAACAAGTCTTCGTCAGAAAAAATATTTTTCTATAAAGATACGGGTCGTCTTCATGCATACCTTGATACCAAGCTGAAAAATCAAACGAAAATCAAAGTCTCCAGAATGCAATGTGTGGACAAAGATGGGTTTATAGGGATGAAAATGATTTGCTTTAAGAACTCTTCCAGCAGTAGATTTACAGACTGAGCGTCTTTCATTTCCAGGAAGTACTTTTTCCATATTTCTCAAGGAAATCTTGGGATTTTCAACAACGGCTTGGATAATTTGCAGTCAAAATCTTCATCATCTTCGACCTGAACTTGATTTTTTTATTGAATCTGCTTTCACACTTCCACTACCTTTAAATTTTGCCATAGGTCCAACAGTTTGATGAGATACAGATATTTCAGGATGCCTTTCATTGAAAATCTCAGCGGCTTCTCTAAAGGTTTTGTAGTTGTCACCCACAATTAAAACAATTTCAATCTTCTGTTCCGTGGTTAGTTTTGGAGGCATAATAAATCAAAATGATAAATGGATAAACTGAATTTATAACTGTACTTCTGACTAGAAATAATGTCAGTGTTTATGTCAGTTATTATTGGCATAGTTACCTTCAGGTCCGATAATTACCTTTGTTAATTTTTGACAAATTTTTTTAATGTAAAATAAAAAATACCCTTTTTTCGTAGGTGGCTGTGATTTCGTAATTAGATATAAAAATTAATTCTAAATAATTCCTTTAAATAACTTTTCTTTGAATATTGCAAAATAAGGGTACTTTAGTCTTGGATAAATTTTACGTTTTTGTCGCTACTCTGTATACTGCTGGTATTTTTAAACTTTTTGGGTAGGGATTTTTAGTTTTTAAATAAGCAGAACTTTTCTACATCAAAATGATTTTGTTTCGAGTGTCAGTAAAAAATTTTCCCATATGGCGAGAACTGTGGGACACGCTGTATATATATATATATATATATATATATATATATATATATATATATATATATATATATATATATATATATATTCGTACCTATTTAAATACTTTTTATACATGGTTAAACCTTATGGAAATACAGCTATTCTAAAATAATCGTTTAGTCTTGAATTATTTCATAATACGGCTAGTGCTTAGCCATTGTATAAACTCCGATCAAATAGGAGTCACATTCTCAAATAGATGATTTTGATAAAGAAAATTTACAATTTAAGAAGTGAAAACCTTAACGACAACTAACCAGAATTAGGCAATAGTTGTGTAGATTGAATTATGTGTTTGGTCCCCTCAATTGCATCCATTTGGGTCAAGTCCACGTAATATACATTTATTACCACTCAAATAGGATGCACTGGGGACCGTAAACAACAACTTTCAAACTATTAACTAGTTCTGGTTAGTTTTTGGTTAGTTGACGTTAGCTGTTAGTCTCTTTGATGAAGGAAATGTTTTTGGAACTATCCAGCTAGTTTTCGTGAAATAAGAAAACGCTTCCACAAACTTTCCGATGAAACACCCTTGTTGTTCTTGTGTTTTATTTGACTCTGCCTTCAATTTTAATTTCACAGAAAAAATCTCCTCCGATTTAAAATCTAATTTCTCAATAAGACCACAATTTTCCATTATAAAACTCCCCAAACTACATTTGTCCACTATTTTAAAATCTTTTGCCACTAGCAGAAACACAAACTAGGTATGTGTTTATCTTTATATATGTATAATATATTTCGCACCCTATTTTGCACTATATTAACTGTTCCCTTTTACTTTTAAAATGACCTTTATTCTACTTAAACCCTTACTAACTAGTACGCATAGCAACTGACAAGATCTGAATAATATTTAATATTATTGCATCATACAGGGGCAAAAGGTACAGAGCAATTAAATACATACGGTTCGCAATCCTGCATTTAAAACTATACCCGATCCCAACTCGGCTAGTGACGTCACACATGCTTAAAAGAGGTATATTTTAGAGAGATTTAACGCCTATTTCTCTGTTTGAAAATATACCCGACGCCAACACAGCCACTGACGTCACGCGCGTTGTGTAAAGGTATAAATTCCAAATACGCGTCGGCGTCAAACACTGGAATCCGGCAAACAGTGTAGTAGCCCTATTATTACAGTGTTTGACCAACTTTTCAATTATTCCCTTTAATGTCTAAATCCGTTTAAGGAAAACAGCGTTATAATTATTTTGGACTCATTGTTTGCCCAGGCATTACACGGAATGACTAAATGTTAGTTCTTGTTTGTCGAATAAGGCTTTTACGCTGTTTGTTGGCAATCCATGTACTGACTAGTTAACAGGATATGACGAATTTCAGTGTTTAACGCTAACATAGATATATTTTTTTTATGGGGACAGTCCACGAAGACTTAAAGTCCAAGTTCTAACGTACCGTGGGTGTCTCAAGTAAGTAAATTATCGTGTCATTATTTGTATTTAAATATATTAAATATCATACCTGATTTCATGAAAATTGGCATAATTAATAAATACCATGCTATCTCCATGTCTAAAACAAAAATAATTTTTTATCAGGATATTTTACTAAACTAAGCTAAAATACATTCATTTTCAAAAAATTAGTTAATGTATAGATGAAATACCATGCATCAAACATATTCTTAATACAGTATTAGAATTTAGAATGTTTTGTAAAGAAAAGCACTGTATTTATATAATAATTTGTAATTAATATTATTAAACGAAGCTAGTATTGCCGCGAGTACAGACAAAACGAGAAACACCATTTCCTTGTCTCGTCTCGTGGACTCGAGAGAAACTGACTCTCTTGTATCGGCGAGAAAAACCTCTTTATGTCCTCCTTACGTCGAGAGGTCACCCTCTCGCTTCTCGACACGTCTTCTTTGCCTCGTAATAAAACTACTATTTATGAAAACACATAAATCTAAGTGGTTCCCGAAAGTAAATATCATAACTTTTATATACACTGCTCAAAAAAATGAACGGAACACTTTTTAATAAACTTGCAAAATATTAGCTTGCTGTTTTTGAACAAAACGGTTATACAGGGTGCCACAGATTTGAGTGGGGATTTCGGAAACCGTAAGAGATACGAAGTCGGTTAAATTATTGCAAAGTTGCGCATTTAGGTGCCTAACAACATGCCGTTTAGAAAGTTGTAAAAATCCGAGTACTTCCGGAGATATCCGGAAAAAAACGAAATTTGCCGATTTCGTTTTTATTTTTTTCTGACGCTATTTAATGAGATATATAAAAACAAAAGACACTTTCTTATGGCCACTTTCTAAGCTCTACAAAATAGAGTTATTTTTTAAATACGGCACTCAATTGTTTATTGCATTTTTTGAAGCAGTTATAATCCCAATTACAATGATGTATAACACTTAATATTTTTCTTGTTAAATAAACATATTTTTCATAAGAGACAATGAGTTAGACAAGAAACGCACATTATTTCATAATGTGCGTTTTTGCGTGCATATTTGTTAATAAATATAAGGTGTTATACATTTTTGTAATTGGGATAAAAAGGAGTTCAAAAAAATTAAATAAAAAACCCAGGTCTGTATTTAAAAAAAAAAAGTTGATGATGGTTTAACAAAAACGAAACATCGTACGGAAAATCTCTTAACGCTGTTTTGTAGAGTTTAAAAAGTGGCCATGTTTTTCCATATCTCTTTAAATAACGCCAGAAAAAAATAAAAACCAAATCGGCAAATTTTGTTTTTTTCCGGATATCTCCGGAAGTACTCGGAATTTTGCAACTTTTTAAAGTGGACATGGTTTGTTACGCAAATAGACAAATTTGTCATAATAACCGACTTCGTATCTCTTACGGTTTCCGAGATCCCCATGCATGCACTCGAATCTGTGGCACCCTGAAAAGCTTAAATTAAAGGTCTTTTAAAAATACATAATTTATATCAGATAAAATTTCTTGTAGCTTATATAGTTTTTGAGATATTGACGTTTAAAATTTTAAAAATAATCGTTAATATCTCAAAAACTATAATACAAAAAATTTTATGAAAGAAAAAATACAGCTTTCTAAATTGTCTATATAAAAAATTATAAAAATATTTTTGATAGGATGAATATAAAAGAAGATATATTATATATTTGACACTTTGTCCAATTACAGAAGACAATGTCTCAACTATTTGTTCATAAAAGGTTGGACATTCTCTTCTGCATTAGACAACACGTGATTAATATGGAAGGATCTGAATGCAGTAGATTTTATCACAGTAGGAGGGACAATATCTTCTGTTACTTGGCGCCATCATGTCGATGTTGTTTGTTTTAGTTTGTAGTTAAGCAACATCATCTAAACTTGCTCGCACATTTGCGATGATTTCACACTGTTCCTATCGTTTTTGTAATAAAGTTTTATCATATCTCGTTTTTCTTCATTCTTAAAGGTCATTTTTAGCAACATAGTAATTCACAATAAAACAAAATGGATTCAAATGTGACAGATTAAAAAAGTCAAACCCTGCTATGGTATAAAATAATTTCCTTTAATTTTTCGGAATTTTGGGGCTACACTTATTATATGCCATTTAAAAGGCAATAAAAGTGGCTATTTAAAAATGCAAAAATTCGCCCATAAAAAAAATACAGTTGATGTTGGTTCAAGAAAAAGAAAACGTCGTAAGCGATTTATGATTTTGCCTAAAGATGCAGCTTAACAAATTCCAAAAAGAATGTGTTTTTAGATGTTTTTTACCTTTTGAAATAAGCTCGTAAAAAAAACAAAATCGCAAATTTCAGTTTTTCAGCCATGTTTCCGAAAGTACAAAAGATAACTTCAATTTTTCAACGGTGTATTATTGAGCTCCTCAATACGCATGTTTGCCCCAATTTATACTTCTTTGTATCTCGTATAGTATTTTTCACGATCTAAGAAACTGGCCTGGCCCGAGACGGGATAATGACATGCAATAAAGCCATAAAAGTGTTGGCCGTGAATAAGAGATTATTACCTGAAAACTATATAAGACTTTTGGATCATTCTTATTAATTGATAGTAGGTGGTAGAGGAGCTTTCCTCGCCTGAGGCGGTACCACCCCACTTGCCCTTTAAAGGACTCGTGAAGTTTCAGGACGTTTCGAGTTCTGGGCGGTGAGTCAGTTTTCCTTCTTCCTCTTCCTTCTTCCTCTTTTAGTTTTCCTTCTTCCTCTTCTTTCTTTTTCTTCTTCTTTCTCTTTTTTTTGCACTCTACTAAAATTTGGAAATAATGATGATGGCACACCCGAACGTAAAGTTATCCGGAGGTAAAATATCCCTCCATTCGGTTCTCCGGGCGAGGGGTACATTTGGGGGGCCACCATCGAAAAGTCTAATATCCTTCACAAATATATGTGGGCTTAACTCCAACGTAAACTCTGTTCACCATTATCTTCAATCCTCCAAACCCCACATACTATTTCTCACCGAAACCCAAGTAAGTCCCAAAACAGGTTATGAACTCATTTCATCTTTTCGACCCCATGGCGGCGTTTGTGCTTACGTTCGCAACGACCTGGCTTGTGCTAGGTTTTCTAACCTCGAATCGGGTAGGCCTGATATTCTTTGGCTTAAACTTTCTTTCAGATCTTCACCAAATTATCTGCTGGGATATACCGGTCCCCGTCCGACAATTCCTACAACGGCTCTTTGATTCTTTCAATAAAGATCGACAATATTATTTCCCAGTTTCCATTGGCCGAAGTAATCGTTCTCGGGATTTTAATGTTCATAATAAGGATTGGCTAGGATCCACAAAAACGATACACAAGGCAGAGCAGCAGAAAATTTCGCAATCAGCAACTCGCTCACCAATCTAATTATGGAACCTACCTACTTTCCTAGGGTTCCCACCCATAATTCTAACCCCCTAGATCTCTTTCTTACTTCCACCCCCGAACTCTATCAAGCATCAGTAACTGCTCCCCTTGGTCGCTCTGACCATGGTTTGGTCACCGTATCTTACCCACTCATTTTGAGGCAACTGAAAGCATACCGCCACGAACCGCCTGGCACTACAATTCGGCCGACTGGGATGGTCTGAGAGATTTCTTTGCCAGCTACCCTTGGGATCCTACCTGCTTTTCTACTTTCGATCCTTCCGAAATTTGTAAACAAATTACCGAAACAATTCAACTAGGCATTGAGACCTATATTCCCCACACTAAAAAGAACCCCATAACTTCAAATCACAAACCGTGGTTTTCTAAATCCTGTGACAAAGCCAGACTGTTAAAAATTCAAGCCCACAAAAAGTTTCTTGAAAACCCCAGTCCCGAAAATCGACAGGCTAGCATCGAAGCGAGAAATCAGTATAATCAGACCATCTCAGAAGCAAAAGACCATTTTAACAATCGAATAAAAGATAAAGTTCTCTCTTGCTCAAATGGCAGTAAAGCTTTCTGGTCCTTTGCCAAAAATATTAGTCAGAACTTTTGCACAAATTTTTTTCCACCCCTAATCTCTGAAGATAGAATTGTCTCTACCTCCAAAGGAAAAGCCGAACTATTTGCCAAACAATTTGCTGCCAATTCTACGCTTGATCCTCCTACTAATCTTCCCCTTCCAACAGTTGTCCCTGTTTCTCATAAATGTCCGATATAATTTTTAAAGTTAAACAGATCAAGCGTATTCTTTCTTCTCAATACTAAAAAATCGTCTGGGCTGGATGGCATACCAGCAATCGTCTTAAAGAAATGTGCTCCCGAGCTTGCACCCATCTTAACTCGCCTCTTTCGAATCTCTTACGACACGGGCATTTTCCCGAGAGTTGGAAAGCTGCACGTGTGCAACCTGTCCGCAAAAAAGGATCCAAAAGTCTTCCTTCCAACTATAGACCTATATCTCTTCTTTCAGTTGTTTGCAAAGTAATGGAAAAATTTATTAATTCCCAAATCTTAAAGTATCTGGAAAAACATAAGATATTACATGATAGACAATATGGATTCCGTCACAGTAGATCCACAGCTGATCTTCTTTCCTTTGTCTCACACAACTGGAACAAGTCCCTTGAGTTTCTTGGTGAATCCCAGATCGTTGCTCTTGACATATCCAAAGCTTTCGATCAGGTCTGGCATGATGGGCTTCTTAACAAACTTCCTTCTTACGGTCTTCCACCTAAGCTTTGCTCTTGGCTTTCCAGTTTTCTTTCTAATCGACGGCGACGTATATCAGTTAGTGTAGATGGTCATTCCTCCAGCTTCTACCAAATTAATGCTGGGGTGTCCCAGGGCTCAGTGCTGGCACCCACGCTGTTTCTTTTACACATTAACGATCTTCTCTCTTCCATAATCAATCCCATTCATAGTTTTGCTGACGATAGTACCCTCCACTCTAGTATTCAATTTCTTAAGCCACCGTGTAATCCTGATTTCGAAAACAAGCGCAGGTCAATGCAGATATCTCTTTCACAAGACCTCAAACTTATCTTGGATTGGGGCGCCAAAAATCTTGTTCAGTTTAATGCCTCGAAAACACAGTCATGTTCCCTGCCGCGAAAAAAGTCTGAGAATGCTCATCTCTTACATATGAGCGGGCAAGTTCTGCAGAACAAAGAGTCGTTTAATCTTGTCGGCGTTACTTTTGAGAATAACCTCAACTGGCACAAACACATTTTATCCATAGCTTCGGCAGCTTCAAAAAAGATTGGATTTCTCTTCCGAGCCAGAAAATATTTCTCTTCTTCCAATTTGTACACTCTGTATGTATCCCAAATCAGACCCTCTTTAGAATATTGTTCTCATGTCTGGGGAATGGCGTCCCCTACAACACTTAGCATTCTGGACTCTATTCAAAAGAAGAGCCGTTCGTCTTATTAATGATCCAACGCTCACAGAAAGGCTCCCTCTTCTTGCCCACCGTCGAGCTGTAGGGGATCTGTCGCTCTTCTATAGGTATTTTCACGGCTTCTGCTCAGAGGAGTTGACCAGTATAATTCCTTCTCTGGCAGCTCCAAACAGAGCAACACGTAGTGCAACTTTTATGCATCCTTTTACAGTTCAGTTAGAGAGGCCCCGAACTTACCGCTTTCTTCGTTCCTTCATCCCTAGAGTGTCAAGACTATGAAACCTGCTGCCCGCAGAAGTTTTTCCTTCTCCTCCCAATCTCCAAAAATTTAAGTCCCGTGTGAACAAACTCCCTCTCACCACACTGAAGACACCCACAGTGCGTTAGTACTTAGGCATCAGCCTTCGTGGACTGTCCCAAGATAAAAAAAAATTGTACCTGTTAGTATATATATATAACATATAAGTATAAAATGAATCTTTATTTCTGAAATACTTTCTTTCTCCGTAGCACTACAACCCAGGGTGGGTCTTGGCTGCCTTGACTATCTGCCTCCACCTAGAACGATCATGGGTCATCTCTCTCCATTCTTGAGGGTCTACTCCAAGGATAGCCAGATCTTTAATGATGTTATCTCTCCATTCATTAGGCGATCGTTTTGGCTTCTCTGCAAGTGCCCTGCCCATCTTAGTCTGTCGGACTTTATCTCCTGAATGATGTCAGGGCTTTGATATATTTGAGCAAGCTCAGCATTGCTTCTCATTATATACTGACCGGTTTCAGGATTTCGAACGGGGCCATATATAATGCGCATAATTTTTCTTTCAAACCTTCTTAGAAGCTCTGTGTCGCGACCTGTCAGTGTCCATGTTTCACTGGCGTACGTTGCTACTGGACGTATTATTGTTTGATAAATTACGGTTTTGGCTTTTCTTATGATAAATTTTGATTTTAGTAGCTGTTTTACTGCAAATGAGCATTTGTTTGCTTGTGTGATTCGATGCTTAACTTCTTCTTACATACTATTGTCTGCCGTTATCACTGCGCCCAGGTATTTGAAAGTTCGCACAAGCTCAAAGTTGTAGTCGCTCATTGTGATATTCTGCCTGACTCTGTCACGGGCGGGGTTGCGGGAGACATGCATGTATTGGGTCTTTCCTCCTCTGAGCTTCTGTTTCAATCTTTATAAAGTTTTCTTTCACACTAACTGTTCTTTCTCCTAATGCGCCTTCTGCATAGGCTAAAATAAGTTTGGGTCCACCTGGTCCAAAAATCTCTGCCTTCACCGATGCTGTTCTTACCGCTTTTTCTAGTGCAAGGTTAAATAATACCGGCGACAACGCATCACCCTGCTTTAGGCCTCTGTTAATACAAAATGCTTGGCTGTATTCACCATCGATTTTGACGCGGCTATTTGCCCCCTCTAGGAAATATTGTCAGTTATTAAGTTCTGCGGTGATAGTGTGTTTGAAGATGTCCAGTGCAAAAGCCGTTTCAGGCTATAGCCAAAAATGTTTGCCTGTTGAAGCAAAAATAATTGTTAAAAGTGTTTATTTAAAGTTAGTAGAGCGAGGCCACGAAAAACATTTTTCATTAAAGAAAATATCAACTTTAACCAGCGTTCCTCAAAGTACATTGTGGAAAATTGTAAATAATACTGTTAAGCCTAGAAAAGTACGAAAGGACAGTGGTGCACCTTAATCTGTTGATTATTATCGCTCTCAGCGATGCTATCCGAGGATGATTGTGACACAAGTTGTTCTACTACAACCTTGTGGCGTCCTCTTCCTCGTTTGGGGTTTTTATTTAAAAAAATAGACATGAGGCAAATTATAATGGAATCACACCCCTTGCAACAACTTAGAATACAATATATGGAAAAAATAAATAGGGCTAGATTGGAAAATAGTACGATAATATACCTAGATGAGACAGGGTATGTCACCAATGACACACCAAGTAAAGGATTGACTGATAATTTTTAAAGAAACACTAAAGCTCCGTCAAATAAAGATAAAAGAATAACAATTCTTTATGCGGGGTCGGAACAGGGCTGAGTACCAAACTGTTTATTCTTGGCAGCCAAAAATATTTCGGATTCCAGCTTAGATTACCACTGCGATACAACTGCTGAAGTTTTTGAGGACTGGTTTCAAAACAAATTATTACCGAATATACCACTAAAGAGCAGTACTGTGATGAATAATGCATTCTACCATAGTCGCCAGTTGAATAAAGTGGCAAGTTCCACCAGCAGAAAAAAGAAAATACAAGACTTTTTGTCTGTCCGTGACATATATTTCCATGAAAGTTATAATTTAAGCAATTGTTAGAGGTTTTAAAATTTTACAATTTCAAAAAAGAATACGTTTCCAATAAAATTGCAGAAGTAGCAGGTCACGAAATAATTCGGCTTCCGCCATATTACTGCATTTTCAATCTGATCGAGTTGATATGGCATAAACTTAAGTCTAATATACGTGCGTACAATAATACACCAACTTTAAATCCTAGTGTGATTGTACTGATAAAAATAGAAGTCGAAAATGTGAACAGAATGAAAATGTAACCGTTGAAAACTGGAGAAACTGTACTGAACACGTTAAAAAAATGAAAATTCTTATCGCTCTATCGGCCGAGTGATGATCGCGTTGTTAAATTTAGCAATGGACTTAGCAATTGTTAAAAGTTAACAACGGTTTAGAATGTTTAACAAAATGTCAGATTTTAACAGGTTGCCTACTAAAATCATTGAATAACACTGACAATGACGTTTTGTAAAACATTCTAAACCATTGTTAACTTTTAACAATTGCTAACTCCATTGCTAAATTTAACAACGCGATCATCACTCGGCCGTATGTATATAAATATAAATAGCCTAGAACCTGTAAAAAGAATTATTAATTATTTGGAAGATAGTAGTGATATATATATTAATTTGGAAGATAGTAGTGATAGCGAAATTGATTTAGAGTAAGTTATGGTGTGTTTTATTTTGTTCTTAAATGTAAGTATTATATACTGTTCAAATATAGTATTACTGCAAATTTTTGTTTGTTTATTTAATTCCCAACCAACTTTACACATTAGTAGAATTAATAAATTGTAAATATTAATTTACTTAGAAATTTATCTTTTTCATCAGGTATAGTGCGACCCTTCCCGGTAAATCCGAAATGTTTTATGGTTTTATTGCATTCCAAGCCTAAAGGTATGTTTCCTTCCACGCGGCCGCCGCATGCGGCTAACGCACTACGTTAGCCGCAAAGCACTCCTACTCATGTTTTTAAATGTGCCTGGTTTGTTCCAAGCGGCCGTCGTATGCGTCCGCTGTCAACGACTGCGATTGATGCGACTGGACTGCTGAAGAAGCAGTGTAGCCGCAGTCGTGTCTGCGACTGATATTTTGTTTTGTGTGGAATGTCCCGTTTTTTTTTAATTGTTAAAAATTTAAACTTTATTTTTTAAATGAGGTCCTGGATTTTTTATTACGTATTTTAAGAGCTTTTAAGATCCCAAATCCAATGATGTTTCGCACTTATTCAAAAAAATCAGTTTAATGTTTTCCCCAGATCCTGCCAAAAATATATTGTCTGACTGTCTCTAACATATGGTTTCTTATGAAAATTGCCATTAATATAATTTTTTCGAATAAGTGCAATACATTATTGGTTTTGGGAACTTAATAGCTCCTAAAATACATAATAAAAAAATCCAGGGCCGTATTAAAACAAAAACAGTTGATGATGGCAGCTCAAAGACGAAACGGCGGTGTATAAATCTAATAACGCTATCTTGTAGAACAGAAAAAGTAGCAATGGAAATGTAAAAGTTATTTTGTTACATCCATTCAAATAAAGTCACGAAAAAATAAAAACGAAATCGCGAATAATCGTTTTTTTGCAAAAGTAAGTATTCGAAAATTCTAAGGTGGCATTTTGATTAGCATAATATTGCGCAACTTTGCCTTCATTTAACCGACCTCGTATCTCTTCAAGTTTCCGAGATCCTAATGATAAGACTCGAATTTGGTACACCCTGTACAGATTTACCTTAATACAATGGCTAATTTTTCCTCTGGGGTTATTGGATATTCTACTCTGTTGTCTGGCTCGGACTTTATATCGTCTTTTATTAAGTCAAGAATAAAACTAAACTCTGCTTTATTTAGTCTAAAATATTTTCTAAATTTTACTTTATCCTGTTGCAGGTGTCGATTTATTAATATAGTATAACAACCCTCATCGCGTCTTTGCTGAAATATTGGATTTATAGGGGCATTGCTATGTTTCAGGTTGGCTAATTGTAATAGTATTTTGTCATCATCTTTTTCTTCTAATAATAAATATATTGCTAGATCATCTATCACGACTCTTACCAAAGATTATTCCCTTTACACTTATAATTTTGCTATCACGAGTTTGAGCCGCGGTCCTAAGAAAACACCTGATTAAACGGCGGCCGCATGCGTTAGTCACATTGCGTTAGTCGCATGCGACGGCCGCGTGGAAGGAACCACACCTTAAGTCAAGTCAAGTTAGTTTCTTAGATCGTGAAAAAATATACCATTTCCAAAATCCCAAGGGTGAGAGAAAACTGCGTCAAAACGATAAATTACGGACAACTAGAAATAAGTAAACCCATCAAATAGTCCGCGCATAATCGAAAATCCAGCGTTTTAAAAGTTAAGGGAAAATACATTTTTTCGTTCATGTAATTTGAATTTTGTATCATTTATTTCGAGCGAATTTCTACATCCGCTAGTAACGGAAAAGTCCATTACACATCCTTGCTTTCCTGTAGCATATTCTTATTTAATTTCATTGAACCAACATCGTATTTTAATAATGACCAGGTTGTTTCGGACGAAGACTACATCATCGGCTAATTTATAAGAGTGGGATTTACAGAAATATAACGTAATTTTAAGTTAATAAAAATTGAAAAAAACACACTCATATTTTATTAGTAAGGGGGTATTCTAGCCTTGAAATTTGAAAAAAATCGATTTTTTTACATTTTGTTAGTATAAATATTTAAGAATATTTCCTTAAAAGGATTTTTTGGAATTCAAATTATTTTAAATGTTATAGCTAAAATTGTTGTTCAGCACAATAAAGCTAGAATCGAAAGTTAAAACTTTAAACCCCGTTTTACTCGAAACTACTTTTTTTGACACGTTTGTCACAAAATCTTGTTCTAATTGACCGATTTACTTAAAAGTTAACTTACATTTTTTTATATGCCCCTCTATGGTGGTAACCAACAAAAAATCAAAATGTTTAATTTTCACTATTTTTAAAAATTCGGAAAAGTTCAAAAACCCTACCTCTATTTTTGAGAAACCGCCATTTTGCGATAATTTTTTTGATTCCTTCCATAATGACATCATTTGTACTGATAAAGAATCTATTTTTTAAATGACCAGAAGAGACGAAATCGTGACAAGATGAACACGCTCTGTTTTACCCCTCTCTACTTCAACAGAGTGTAACTTTGTGAAATATGTTTTTTTGGTTGAATTTTTTTGTGGATTCTTAAAATATAAATAAATAAATGATAAACAAATGTATAGCCTAAATATTATTAGTTTTTTTATCGACCGTCAAAAAATGCCCGAATTTTTGGCTCCTAGACTAGAATACACCCTTATAGTCTAGTCGAGAAGTGTTTTTCCTGCAAAAAATAGTTAGAAGGCTTTAAAAAACATGATCGATAGCCCATTCGACGCAGAATGCAAATCTAATAAAGGCGTTTTAAGAAGATTTTCTGCCAATAAAAATTGCAATTGGTATTAACATAAAACGAAATAAAAAAAGCCATTTCGATTTTTAATGATAATTCAAAAACCGTAAGAGATAGCGAAAACTGCAAAAAAGATCCTTGAGAACAAGGAAATTTCCAATAAAAAAGTCCCAACTCCCGGTGGGTTCTATCTGCAATATTTATAATTTTAATTTAACGCTGAAAATGGGCCACCGCGCGACATTTTTGGTTGCGCTCTCGGCGTCAAAACCGAGTTCGTGACTTTAAATATTTTTTTTAGGGTATTAAATATTAATTGAAATTTTTTAAAAAATTATGGTTTATTCCAAACACTTCAAAAAATTTATTCCCGTTGAAAATTTAACTTAAAGTTAGTTTTTTAACAAGTTGACAATTTTCAATTCACAAAATTGTTTCGAACTTTCGTCCTCATTGTACATTTAAAAAAATGCTTAAATAATTGTCGTATAAATTTTTCGCCTTGTAAAGCCCTTCTTATATACATACTTAACAAGATAACGCCATAAAGGTTTTAAAAGGTTTATTCCTTGTTTATAATAATTTTATAACTTTGACAAAAAATTAAAAATCAGAGTAATATTGTCAAAGGTATAAAATTATTATAAACAAAACATTAAAATTTTTTAAACTTTTATGGCGTGTTCTTGTTAGGTATGTAGATAGGAAAGTCTATACGACGCGAAAAATGTATACAATTATTAAATTTTTTTAAGTACAATGAAGACGAAAGTTTGAAACAATTTTGTTAATCAACAATTGTTTAACTTGTTGAAAAGTTAACTTTGAGTTAAATTTTCAAGAGGAATAAATTCTTTGAAATGTTCTTAATACACCATAATTTTTTAAATTTTTTTAATTAATGGTCAATGCTCTAAGAAAAATTATTTAGTGTGACGTATTCGCTTTTGACGCCGAACGCGCAACCAAAACTGTCGCGCGGAGGCTCATTTTCAGCGTTAAATTAAAATTATAAATAATAGGGATAGAACTCCGGGAGGCATATTCAGTAACAGCAGACGTGCTAAATTTCCGAATTGCTCCGAATCGGCAAATACAGTCACGGCAGACGGTTTAGGTCTAGAACGTCTGCTGTTTCTTACTATCAGATAATTTCCAATTAGATAAGACTGAGGATAAAAATATTTTAATGTATTTAATACTGAGGAAAAAAATACCTCTTTGATTTTGTCATAGATTTATAATTGATTAAAAAATAACAAACACGGTAAACTTACCCCCTACGCCTTTATTTAGATTAAATCATTCTTGTAAAGAATGGGATGCTTTAGACTTTTTTTTTTCCCAGCTGAGAAATATTTTTTGCCACCCAACGCCGATTTTCTTCTAGCTGCACTTGTTGGCTACAAATTTATTATTTTCCTTTTCGTATACCTAGACGTTTTAATTTGGGAGTTGTTTCATGATACTTAAAGATATTTATGCAACCCTGATATTAAGAAATTATTACTTTTAAATTTCTTGTTAATTATAGTTATTTGGTAACAAATCAATTTTTGTACATTAGCTATCACGTAAAAACGGTAACACGACTCAGTATATATGTAGTACGTCTGCTATGTTAAGTCGAAACCGCGGCCGTGAAATCCGAAAAGAGCCGAAGCGTCGCTGGAAGTCTAGCACGTCTGCTGTTACTGAATATGCCTCCGGGAGTTGAGACTGTATCATCGCAAATTTCCTCCTCTTCAAGGGTCCTTTTTGCAATCTTCGCTATCTCTTATGGTTTTTGATTTATCATCAAAAATCAAAACGGCTTTCTTTTTATTTCGTTTTTTGTTAATAACAATTGCAATTTTTATTGGCAGAAACAATCCTCAAAACGCCTTTCTCAGATTTGCATTCCGCGTCGAATGAGCTATCGCTCATATTTTTCGAAGCCTTTTGACTAATTTTTGCATGCAACACACTTCTCTACTAGACTATTAATCCTTTACCAGTTTAACTGTATCCATAAAAATAATATTCGCAAAAAACTGAACACAAAAGACTTTTAACTTGTTAAGCCCCCACACAGGACTGTCGGTTTCTACTTAAGCTACAAAAAGTATCTCTGTGGGTCATCGTTCTTTCTTATTCATGTTTAAGTAGCCTTTGTTAGGTTAGTGATTTGCTCAGTACTGATTTTGAGAAAATTGTTGTAAAAATGTATGAATTAATTAATTTAATCTTAATGATAAACTATTAATTACTAACTTATAGTCTACCAAGGTATATCAACCCTACCATTTAAAACGTGGTAATTTAAATGAATATAAGACAAAGGAATTTAAAGGTTGGTGTTAATACAAAGGCTCAAAAATGTTTTGAAAATATTTTTTGATATATACAAAGACCAGTCGATTAAATACTTACTGTTGTTTAAAATTCTTCGTCATGCGGTACTAGTAAACCTATTAAAAACACCAAATTTAAGAACTTTTTTTGCACAATTATACACAAATCAAAAGATCGCAGAAATGATTTAAATATTTTGTTATCTACTATACAAGTTTACTTAAAACTATTCTAAGACCTGCAACATTGGCTCTTTTTTATCATCTGGAAAACGTGTTTTATAATCTTAACAACTTGAAGCAAAAAATTGCTTTTGCTCTTCGTCCTTTACGATACTTGATGTAACTTTCGTTTTTATTCCAGGTTGCTGGGTCGCTCTTCAAAAATTCGGTAGAAAATTTCATTTTTTGAAAACATTTTTTAAAGATAACGGATATAAAGTCATAAATTTGTTTATTTTCTATTTGATTTTAATCCCTTACTATTATCCGTTTGATGCCCTCTTCGTGTGACATTGGCTTGTTTAGAGCCTTTACCATTTCCTTCTTAACATCAGTCGAAATATTTTTATCGAAGAATGATAAGGAAACATTTTCAGGATTTAAATACCCCAAATGGTTTTTTATTTCACCTCAAGCAGCTCTAGATATATTATCATCTATGTTTTTATATTTTATTAATTCAACATTGCATTGCTTTAGCTTTAGTTGTTATTTTACATTAATTGATTAATTATAATATACCTTATTTAACAAGACGAGCCGCCTCTGGTTTTATGGATAAGATTAGAAAGTATTTTAAGTTTCAGAACAAATATTACTTTTACAAGCTTATACCAAATTTGGATTTTTTTTATAAGTATTTAGTTAGCAAAATAAGTTTTACTGATAAAACCTATCACAAGTGTCACCGCTGTTATTTGCGTCGTAGGTAGCAGTCAATACAAACTAAGCCGTTAATTTAAATTTATTATCCAATTTAATAATCAAAAAATGACTAAGACAGGTATTGCAATGATAAAAAAAACCTTGATTAGAGCCGGATTTAGCCTTAGCGCCGCCCCTGGACACGAAAGAAAATGCCGTCCTATCCCCGAAATTTTACACGTAATTATAGTTTTAATATAGAATTTCTAAAGTTAAACTTCTCTTTTGACGTATGGGAGAAATTTTATAGCAATGTTAAAAAAAATCGTCACAATTTTCCAGTTACGCTCGACCGTCACGGCTGCCGTAGGCAGTAGGGTGGCGATG
>JAHBCN010000532.1:0-173881 GCA_019359885.1 Listronotus oregonensis
TTTTTTTATTCAGTTGGGGGGGAAAAAAGTTGGAAAAAAAAAATTTTTAAAAAAAATTTTTGAAGTAAGGGGAAAATTGAATTATTTTTTTTTAACTTTTTTCTTTTAACTTTTCTTCAAAATACTAGAACTTTTCTTATGGCGGCTGTGATGCGATGAAACCCCCCTCATTCGCCCAGGTCCTGAACCAGAGCTGATAGTCGTCTGTAAGTGGTTGCTGTTTGTATCATTGAGAATATTCAGTTAAATTTTTGGTGAAGCTCGGAAAATTATGTGCTGTTTCGTTGATTGCCAAAAAAAATCCATATTTAAGTGGAGCTTTTGTTTGGCCCCCTTTTTACCGCCCCGGAGGGGAAAGGGGCCTGCCCGATCAATGTGTTCATCAACACAAAGGTTGAAGGTCGTCCTAGTCCTGCATCCCCTTGGGGCCCCCTTCCTTTTTAAAACTTTAAATCTATTAAAAAATTGTTTTTTTTTTAGAGCAATATCACCGTAAAACAAATATGGAATTTTTTTGCGTTTTTTAAACTTCCCAAAAAAATTTTTGGCGTTTCAACGTTTTGAATTTACCGAGAACAGTAAAAATACGCTCAACTGAAACCAATACCGAAGTACCCGGCTCGACTAAGCACCAAGGGGGGTAAACTTAACAAGGGTGCTGTTTTTTTTGTCCCGATATGGGTTTTACCACCTGTTTTTTTCCCAGAAGGTGATTTATTTTATTAATTTTTTTTTAAATTTCCAAAAACTTTTTGGGATATATTCCCATTAAACGAATGTATAATTTTTTAAAAAATTGGGGGTTTTATACTCGGAAAAAAACAAATAAAACGAATTACGTCAAAATCCCGAATTGACTTTAAACTGGCGTATATTTAATGGGACCCCCAAGCCCCAACGATTTTCCCTTGGCTCATAGCCTGTCGGCTGCATTTGGGGGGACGGGACATCGCGTCACAGCCCCGGTATTTAGGGGGGGGTTTCTAATTTTTAAAATTCTTTAATAAAGCATTTTTTTTGGCTTTATTTCGACCTGGGTCATATTTTAAATTCAAATGTATATATTTAGAAAGTAGTTTTTGACTTTTTCCCCGAACCTTTTTATCACTCCAGTTTCTTTAACCGTTTTTTTCCAACCTATAATTCTAATAATTTACATAACTTTTATTAAATTACCGTTCTTATTTTTGTTTTTTTTTGTTTTTATTATTTCAATAAAAGAAGAATAAATACATTTTAAGAATATTAGCACCCCCAAAACCCATATTTATCCCCCTTTTTTTTTTTGAAAAATGGTTAAAACCGGGGAATTTTAAGTTTAAAAAGATGACGAAAAAAAAGATTGTACTTTTTCAGAAAATTTTCCCGGTTTGTTCGGGATTTTTTCCCCCCCCGGGAACCCAAAAAGTTTTCCTTTTTCTTAGAAAGCGTTTTTCGTTCAAAAAGAAATCGAATAAACCCCCCCTTTTATTGCTCTTTTTTTTGTGTTTGTGGGGTTTTTGTTGTTACGTTAAAATTTTCCTTTAAGAGGAAATGGTTGTTAAAAAAGGTTAAAATTTTTGTGTTTATTTTTTGATAAAGAACGTTCCCGTTTTAGGAATTTAAATTTAAAAAAATTTGTTTTTGAATTAAATATAATCCAAAAAAAAAAAATATAAATAGTTGGGTCAAAAAAGGTTTTTTATTAAAAGAAATAATGAAAAAAAAAAAAACCCAACTAAAAATTGTGTTTTGCGGTACAGTCCCATAAGGGTTAGTTGAACAGAAAGGGGAGCAGGGTTGAATTTTTTTTTTTTCTTGGCTAAGTTACCTGGGACTTAAATAAAGTAAAAAGGGGAAATTTTTTATCATGGAACTTAGAATTTAAGGGGAAAGCAAGTCTTTGGCTTTGCATTTGTGTAGTTAGTCTTTTATTATATTTTACTGAACTTAAATTTTTCGAAACAGAAAAATCTTTTTTTTTTTTAAGTGTGAAAGAATTTTTGAAGAGAATCAAAAACAAAAAAATTGGGGGTACCTTTTTCCCCGGGGCAGTAAATTGATCTGGGATTCATACAGTGTTTGGGGGCTGAAAAAAATGCAATATATATTTTATATTTGTTTTATTTTTTTAAAATTGTAATAATGCGTTAATTAAAAAACTTGAAAATAATTAAACCCTGAACTGTAATTAAGGTTTTAAAAGGTTTTTTTGGGTTTAAAGTAGATACCGTTTTAATTTAGTACCTTTATGTTTTAATTAGATATTATATCCAAAAAAAAATTTGCCAAGACCTACAACTAAATTAAGATTTTCTTAGAGGTACTGGACCTAATTTATATATGGCCAAATTTTTAGTTGTCATATTTTAGAAAAAGTTTTTTTTAATACAATACCCAAGTTTGTTGGACCATCAAAAAAAAAAAGATTTTAAATTTTTAAAAAAAATTCAAAATTAACAAAAATTTTCATTATATGTAAATCAAATTTTTTTAAAAAAAAAATTTGGCTCTGTTTATTTGTTGCATTACAATAGTTTTTTTATTCAATAAACTTATTACATCGGTACCCAAAAATTTTTTTTTTTATTTATTTTTTTAAAAAAAACAATTGTTTTTTTATATGTGGAAACTGGAAATTTTTTATTTAATTAGCAAAAAAAAAATCCTTTACCCCTTTTGCAGATGCCGGTTAGCTCGATGACGCCATCATCAAATAAAAGGAGACACGCCAAAAAAGGAGAAAAAAACGTTTTTATGCGCTGTACTTGGGGAATTCCGCACCATGTCGACAAATTAAAGGGCCCCCCGTCGGGGTATCGGGTCTGGGGGGCCCCGGGGGGGTCAAAAACGGGGCGGTGCTTTTGAGTCCCTTAGGGCGATCGAAAAAAGAAAAATGACCTACTATGGGAACTTTTATTTATACATTTAAAACGATTATTTAAATTTTTAAATTTTTTTTTGACTTCGTTCATCCTTCTAAGCTTCTGTATCAAATGTTTGATACTAAACGTACGGGGGATTTTCAGACACCTTTATGTCGATGTTGGTATTCTTTATAAGGGGTAAAAAGTATGTGCTATCTTTTAATGGACGAAGTGGACTAAAAAATAAAAAGCCAAAAAATATTAAAATTAATGTTTTTTGAATTATGCCCCTTAAAAGTTTAAAATTTGGCAAAGCGTGTTTTTATAATAAATATCCGAAATTTTTTTGGGATGGCTTTTTTTTTTGGGGGGGGGGGGGGGGGGGGGGGGGGGGGGGGGGGGGGGGGGGGGGGGGGGGGGGGGGGGGGGGGGGGGGGGGGGGGGGGGGGGGGTATTTTATCAAGTATAATAATAAAATAACAATTAAAATTTGGTTTTACTCTAGTATTTTATAGGTACTCTAAAAGTCATTGAATAACTTGCCAGTGTTTACCTAAAGACAGTTAAAGGGTTAAAACGTTAATAATTTAAAATAGACAGTGCAAGTCGAAAATGCATCTTTGGTTGACTTGACCGCGTTATTAGGGATATCGAAAAAATTTGCGAGACAAAAACTGGTACGTATGCTAGTGGCATGATTTCTTTCTTATTGGGCACCTACTTGTAGGCCATATAAAAGAGTTTTCAAAAGAAACATGACGCTTTGGAACAGGATCTGTTTTTTTTTCGGAACTGGTTTTTATTTGGAACAGCTGGGAACAGGTATAGATCAGGTATAGAACTGTTCCGATTTCGCCAAAGCTCATGTAGGGACCTGGCCATCGACCTGCTTTGGCGTTCTCTCGCTGTTAGTTCTTGCTTTTTACAGCTGCCAACTGATTTATCTTGTTTGTGGCGGCGGCGAATAGATAACGCCTAAAGTAGGAAAGTGTATTTGTACTGCGTTGTCAATGTTTAATATTTTTATTCGCATACATAAACTGTTTATTAGCAAACAAAAATAAAAAATCTGGTGAAATCTCTGTGCTTCATTTATTTACTGAACGCTTTATCAGGCAATCTAGGGGTTTATGACATGAAAACTTCGCTGAATCTGGCCAACCAGGTGGCAACCGCCAACCTGGTTGGCAAGATTCTGGCAACCCAGTAAAAACAATGTTTAAAACAAAGATCGCAATGCAACGAAACAGACGAGCAGCCCAAAGCCAATATTGTTATGAAACAATTTGGTACTGGAGCAGTTTTCAGCGTAATCAAAATGTAACAAAGTAAAGTTCAAAATGTAACAAGTAAAGTTCGGAGCAAAAATGTTTTCGAAACAGCTCGGAGCAAGTATGACTCCGGAACAGCTCGGAGTAAGTTTGGTTCTGGAACAGCTTCGAGCAAGTATGGTTCCTGGGGCAGTTTTCTCGGAACAGGTATTTTTATGATCTGGAACAGGTTGTACCTATTCTTTAAAACCTTGTTTCGACCATCTGTACTAACCTCTTAATTAATATTTTTAAAAAAGATGTTTTTTAAAATTATTGTTTAGTTTCGCCTTCGCTATTTTAGTTTTTAGCAGTATTTTTGGTGTATTTTTTTCTAATGATATAAGTTTCGTTCTCATTATTTTTGTCGCCTAAAATCGGAATCCCGTATCAGATTTGTCTATTTTTAATTAAAACTTACTGTTTAATAGTGTAACTGACAGCTAAATCTTAAGAGCGTAAAAATTTCAGCAGCAGGAGTTCTTTCAATCATAGAAACGCATTAAGTATAGCCACTAAAGAGACCCATTGATTTTTAATTGGCTACCAGTTTAAAGCTTTAAAAAAATGGCTGTTGATTTGATTTCTTTAGTGGCATACATACGCTTTTTTTTACCTGCATATGGAATGACATTTCCATTTCTATAATATTTAACTTAATGTAAAATATTTTTTTGTCATTTATTATGTTGGTTATTATTTTATTCGTTGAACTCAAACATGTTATGTTCCAGCCGATTTTAAATAACGTAGGCCCATTATTTTATAGACCATATCTTATTGAAAGTCTCTCCGGATATTTGAAAAAGGAAAATCGAGATATCGACGTAAAAATTCGGCTACCGCAATATTTAGAAAGGATATATTACTACCACCTAAGGGGCCTAATGCGAGTAGCTTCTTTGTTTTTCGTGTTTTATGTTATCGTAAAATATTTGCTTTTTTAATGGAATCAATTATTAAATATATATCATACATTAAGCATTATATTTACATATATAATATAATATACATAAAGACAGTTTATTTATTATTAAACAAGGTTAGTTCATTTAAACAATTTAAATAATGGGCCATCACTGCACTTCGAGTTAGGCTTTACCACTTATAAAAAATAAAACTCGTTTTTTATCTTTAAAGCCACAAAGATTTGCTACCTAGGTGTTAGGACTGAAGATTTGGCTTTTTCCTTTTTTTTTTACTTGTGTAACTATTAAAAACTGTACGTAGGGCGCTAGACAAGTTCGCATGATCGACGCAAGAAGAGACTTGTTTAAGGGTACTATGATAAACATTAGTTCATATGATTACTAACAGTTGCCGTTTGATCCGCGTATTGTGTTTTCATAATTTATAAAAAAAATAAATAAATCACTGTGATGGCTAAATTGACGCGACTTGATGTTCGTGTTATTATGTTGTACAATTTTGGTGGTGGTCTTACAAAGCAACAATGCTTTGAAGAAATGAATGGTGTGTTGGACGAGACTTTAAGAACTGTAGAAAGGTGGTATTAACAATTTCAAAGGGAAAATTTTAACTTAGAGGACTAGCAAAGATCTGATACGCCGATTGAAGTGACGACTGATAAAAATATTCTAACCATAAAAAAACTTATTGTGGAAGACAAGTGCACCGACTATTCTTTATATTCTGCACAACGAATTAAAAGTTAGAAAAGTATGTTCACTCTGGGTACCACATTTGATGACCGATACTCTACGGGAGCAGAGAGTAAAGTGGTGCAAACAAATGCTCAAAAAATTTGATGACGGTGACTCTAATGTAGTGATGAGCAAAACAAGACCAAGACCAAGACCGGGCTAGTCTTGGTCTTGGTCTTGGTCTTGCAAGCCTGGTCTTGGTCTTGGTCTTGCACTACCCGGTCTTGGTCTTGGTCTTGGTCTTGCTGCAAGAGTCTTGCTGCATGGTCTTGCTTTTTTTTGGTAGTAATAATTCAAACTAAGCAATCTTGAATAAAATATATCTTTTTAATTAATACTTAAATATAAATCAAGATGGGGACTATATTTTTTGCTTTAAAATTTTAAAATATACCAGTTTTAATCTTAAACGTACATTTAAATTATTTGATTAAAAAGCATATTTTTAATGAAGGCGTTTATTTATTTATAGCGCCAGGGCCGGATTTAATTTTTTCCGCCCATAGGCTAATACATTTTTGCCGCCCTAATATGTCAATATTTTTTGAATGTAAACTACACTAGTAATTCTTATAAAAAAAATATTAAACAAATTTAACAAAAGTAAAACATACAGAAAATTAATTAACAATTCTTTAAAACAAACAAATTTCAGGATTTTTATATCTATTCGCTAAATATTAAAAAAATATATTAATTTACCATTACATTTTTTAAAATATTAATCGTAAATTTGCCACCCATAATATTTGCCGCCCTAGG
Source organism: Listronotus oregonensis (assembly GCA_019359885.1). Classification (NCBI taxonomy): domain Eukaryota; kingdom Metazoa; phylum Arthropoda; class Insecta; order Coleoptera; family Curculionidae; genus Listronotus; species Listronotus oregonensis. Next base: position 6,583 of record JAHBCN010000532.1, read on the forward strand.
TTTCAGCCTACTCAGCCTTTGCATAAATCCACCCCTTTATAGCGCTCTATTTTTGGTTAAATTAAGACACAACCTTCTTTTATATATTTGGTGGCATATAGAAACATTTTAGAGATTAGAATTATATACATTTTCTTTGAAGAAGCAGATAAAATTAAAGCAAATACAAAACTGTTTACTGTGTGAGAAGAAAAAAAAGACTTTTAATTTCAACCAGATGTGAAATATATGTGAAAATAATTCTGATATATAATCATCGGTTTCTGATTCAAAAAAAAAAGTTATTTAAAAAACTTTTCAATTAATATGGACTTTTTACCTTTAAATTGGTTAAGAATTTGTCGTACAAAGTTTGTAGAAATACTTTATAAACAATCTGCACATACAAGGGGGCCCAATAATGTGACAAAGCTCGATATCTCCTAAATCGTCCATTATAGTAAAAAACTAAAAATACAAAAGTTATAGACAAAAAGGGCATAAAATGTAAAATTATTTTCTATTCCAGAATTTTTGTATTAATCCACTGCCACTCAAGAAAACTCCCTTATTTTTAGCTTTTCCCCTTAAATAAAAAATTTATGGCGAAAAATCTATTTAGAAAAAATCGCCACCCTGTATATTATGCTGGAAATTGTTGTTATATAGGAACAATGTCGACGTAGATGGTTTTTAAATATTATTTTCGGTTTTGACTTTTCCGTCTAAATCGGAAGTGATTTTTACAATCCATTTATATAAAAAGTATTCCTTTATTACATGGCAAATATATTTTTTATTAATCCATTACTTTCACATTATCTTAATTTTAAGAAGCAATCTAATGGTGCTACCTCTTACAGTGTGAAACAAAAATAATGTATTTCTGGATTTTGGAGATTTTTGATCCACCCTGTAAGTGGCATCACTTGATAGCTAATTAAAAAAACATTGAAATTATGAAAGTAATATTCAGCTTTCATAGCTTTTGTACCCCTAGTTTTTCTCTGTCGTAAACGATTTTGGAGATGTCAAGCTTTGTCGGACCATTGAGTCACCATCTCATTATTTTTCAAACATGTTATTAAATTTATTCGTTATCGTTGTTAAAGAACTATAGAACTAAAAGAACAAAGTGATCGTTTTAATTATTATTTTATTTAAGAAACTCTTACTTATTAAATAATCGCCTCTTTTGACAGTTCTTGACACAGTTTTTGTCTTGTCTGTATGAAATGCCTCTGTATATTAAATATAACAATAAAATATTACAATATCAAAAAAAGTTTCAGAAGTGCAAGAGTCTTTCAGGTCGGTCTTGGTCTTGCGTAGTCTTGCACACCCCGGTCTTGGTCTTGGTCTTGGTCTTGCATACCCCGGTCTTGGTCTTGGTCTTGCAAGCGAAAAGGCAGTCTTGGTCTTGGTCTTGCTGCAAGACCAAGACCGCAAGACCAAGACCGTTCTCGCTCATCACTACTCTAATGATATTAATTCAGTCATCACAGGTGACGAAACCTATATTTATTATTACTTAACTAACTAAATCTCAGAGCAAAATGTGGATATTTGAGGATAAAGAACCACCGACATTAGTGAAACAAGCTCGTTCTGTGTAGAAACTAATGGTGGCACTTTTTTTTTAGTAAGAGGGTTTTAGCGGTTGTTTCTTTAGAGTCACAAAAGACTGTCACAGCATCATGGTACACAAATAAATGTCTACCAAAAGTTTTCCAAGCCTTAAAAAATGAGCTACCAAACGCGAGACTCGATAGCTGGTTTTTTCACCATGATAATGCACCTTTCTTGAGAAATCTAAAATAAAATTACTTAGTCATCCTCCCTATAGTCCGAACTTGGCGCCATGTGATTTTTTTTTTGATCCCCTATATAAAGAAACAATTAAAAGGGCGAAAGTTTTCGTGCAACTCAGAGCTTTAAAAGTACAAAGATATACAGGTTTAGTACAAAATGAAAACTGCTTAGCAGTAAAGTACCTATATTTCAAAAAATATAACAAAATGTTAAAAAAAATGTGATTTAAAATCATAAAGTATGCTTAAAAACCCAAGTTACGGTCTCCTATTCCAATTTTTAATTTTTATTTGAAAAATTTTGAATTATCCTGTATGATATATATTTTAATAATTCTATTTGATATTTCTTTAAAGTAGCTACAAGCAAATCACTTTTGAATGACTTTTATCTCATTAAAGCAAATTTGTTAAATTTAACTGGATTTATATTTTTTTAACTACACACCAACTTGTTAGTTTTTTTACAACGACATTTAACGGAACTTCAGACATGTTTTAAAAAAGCAAATATATTAATTATAATGTTCATATAAAAAACCCTTATTTAACTATAAAATTTTTATAAAAGTGTTGAACAAATATTAACAAAACGTACTAAAATTATGGCGGATGGAAATGAGAAAAACAAACAAGAAAAATATATAATTTAAAACCAATTAAAATAGAACACAAATTTTTCAAAGGTCTGTATGTTCACCTTCCCTTTTAAAATATTGTATTAGGTTGTAAATAAAATTGTACAAATACGCCTCAAGTTGATAAAAGGTATTCCAACGTGATTTGGTTTTAGGTAATTTCAAAACGTATTAAATTAAAACAAAAAAAAAATAGATATTATACGGAGGTAATTTAAAATTTAAAAAAATCAAATAGAAGGCCATGACCTGGTATTTAGGCATAACTTTTGATTCCTAATAAATCCTCTTTTTATCATTTTGTTACATTTTTAAAATAATGGGTACTTTAGTCCTGGGCAGTTTTATTTTTTTTACTTTCTTTGTATATTCTTGCGACTTTTAATAAAACTAACTACTGATAATATAGTTTGGGACCATGCACTAACTTTAATAAATTACACACGTTAAGGAACTAACTGCCTATTTTAAAATGCATTTTAGAATGGGCTTCTTAATGTAACTATTAAAAATTTTATCAATACTTTTTCGCATAAATTAGTGACTTTGGATAAATTTCCCTGGGTATATATTTCAGAAATCCGTTTAAACGGGCGTTTTCTTGATATATAGTCTATCTCAAAGTATATCGTTATGGCTTTTGACGGACCATACCCCAATAAACCTTTATAAATTTTATTACCTATTGTTATTGGGTAAACCCATTTGTTCATAAGGGCAGGGGTGGGCCAGGTATTTCTTGAGTATTAAACATTAGGCATATAAATATTTTGGCTAATATTTTAGTGGCAGTGTTAAATAACCGTTTTTACTGTGCGTTTCGAAAAAGTTGTTTTACGAGAATATAACTATGTTGCGTCGAAATCATTTGTCATTAGATGCAAATCACGTTGTGAAAAATGTGTATGAAACTTTAATCAGTAGAGGTGGAAAATATATTGTCTTTATGAAAGCGGAGTTATTCCTACCTTGGATAAACTGAAAAAGAAGCTAGACGAAGACGAAACCAATATAAATATTAGCTGTGCCACCCTCCATAGAGTTGTTTGTAAAATGGGATTGAAATACCACAAAATAGACAAAAGACAAGTAGTAATGGAATAGCACAGATTACGCACTTGGAGATTTAATTACCTTCAAGAAATTAAAAGATATAGGTTAGAAAACAGATCCATAATTTACCTTGATAAAACATGGTTCGATACACATGACACAGTATCCAAAGGATGGGTTGATTCCAGTCAAAACTGTCAGACGAAAGCGCCTTCAAATAAAGGAAAACGCATTACCATAATACACGCTGGTTCAGAAGACGGATTTATCCCAAACTGCTTGCTGTTGTCTGCAAAGAATATTAAGGATTCTAGCTTGGATTATTATGAGAATACAAGTGCAGAACTTTTTGAAAACTGGTTTTAAAATTATCTTTTAAAAAATATTTCAAACAACAGTGTTATTGTCATGGATAACGCAAGCCACCACAGCCGTCTGCTACACAAAGCACCAGCTTCATCAAGTTCAAAAACTGAAATCCAGGAATATTTGTTAGAAAATGATATTTACTTTGAATTCAGTTACAAAAAAAATGCAACTTTTGGAAGTCCTAAATTCATATGCAATTAAAAAACAATATGTATGTGATAATTTGGCTGAACAAGTAAAATCAAAGATCAGAGCAGACAATGTTACACCTACTTTAAGTCAGAGTGTTATAATTTTGATAAAAAATGTAATTACTAACATACCAGTTAAGAGCTGGAAAAATTCACTACAGCACATTATAAAAATTGAGGACTCTTACATTTCGATCCAAGACAACATAAATCCTATTGTAATTAATCTCAATGATGACTCTGATAGTGAAACAGAATTAGATTTGAATATTTAGTTTAAAAATGTAATTATGTATAAATAATTCAGTTATAAATTTATTTGCATATATTAAATTTCTTAATGTAATTTTAAGATTATACTTACCTAAATAAACAATAAATTATAAATCTTTATATTATTAAAGTCCGTCCCTAATGTTCTGTCCTTTAATGCCTACCGATCCGCAGTTTTATTGCTGTCGGCAGGTATAATCCATAAATGAAGGCAAGAGCTAACACGGTATACTTTGAGACAGACTATAACTAGTAAAACTTTTATAACGCCAAAATTCTAATAATAACAGTGTGAATTCCCGCAAGTGTTAATGCACCAATCTACCGATCGCTGAGTGGCGGTCTCCCGGGGGAATTTCACGATCGGCTTCCATAGTAAAAGGTTTCTGCGGCGCTTTTAATAAAATTTAAGGACATGTCCTGAAGTCCGTGTAAAAGGTTCCCTGGCGAAACGTGTTTGTACCGAAATCCCCCTTTGGGGAATATTCGCTTTGATTTTGTGTTTTTTGCATACATGTTAAAGCAGCTCTTGAAAAAAGTACGCGCGTGTTTAAGCGGCTCTTTAAATGAACTTACTTCAAGGTATAAAGAAGAATTTAACAGCTCCTTTTTTGATCACGATTTTGAAGTAAGGATAATTATTACATTATCAATCAAAGGCTGCCATATACTCCTAAACGAGATAGTAAAGTTTTGTTAAACATATTTGACGATGGCCAATATGTTGTCCTTTTATAATATACGGGATTATTCCTGTCTTTTTGCAGATAGGAAAAGCAAAGTTGACGTATATATAATCAGTAAATCGGCCTACCTTGACGCATATTTTTCTTTTAAAGCATTATGGGTTTTCACTCTCAATAAAATGTATATTTGCTCATCTGTTCTCAAAATGACTTCGTAAATACTTTTGAGCGCAGATTACTCTACGCACTTGGCTCTGCTAAACACTTTTTCTTTACATAAAATTTTATTTTCTGGATACCATGATCAGAAGTTTTGAATCTCAGGATTGCCTTGAACAAAAATGGCCCGAGATCTCGTAATTTTTGGGATCATTATCCCCCTAGTTAAAAGTTAAAAAGTTTTATTTTATTTCCCTATCGTATAAAGACCCTTTAAGTTTTGTTAACGAAAATATTATTTGACCCCGTTGGTATTAGGCTAGGAACACACTAGCGGTTGTTTAACGCGCATTTAAAAGTACGTCGTGACACCGTTGCAGCATTCCAGAATGGAAAATTTCACCGAGCACTCATTTAATACGCGTTGAAGGCTAGAGACACATCCGCGTTTATTAAACGCGTATCACGGCACGCGTCATGATGCCCGTTTTAATAAACGTTGGTGTGTTCCTAACCTTAGCGTCGAACATTATCTCAGTTGGCATAAACGCATGGCATAAATAACTTCTTATAGCCCAGTCTGTAGGTAAAAATAAGGACTGTTTATGACGTTAATTTCTAACAAGTTGTAAGGTGTTAGAAGTTGTAGAGGGTGATTACCTGAATATGACTTTATAGTTTTAGACTCAAAAAAATGGGCAGGGGTGGGGGTGGAGGGTTAAAACTGCTAAAAACCTGTCTTTCGCTTCTGCAGGCGCCATTGTTAATTTTAAAAGAATACGTTCAGAATGTTTTTTTAGGTATTAGAAAAACCTATAATTTGAGCCCGGCTAAAATTGATTTGTTCCATTTGTTTATGAAAAAACCGTTAAAAATAGCCATTTTTTGAAATGTTAATAATTATTGCGAAAATATTTTTTTATCCATTTCTGTCATTGCAAAACAGGTTTTTTAATTCTTAATTAAATGAGAGGTTCTAAAGCATGATCGGATAATTTTTTGCTAAGGTAATTGAGTTTTACTAGTTTTAGAGCCCTAATCTAGTAGACTATAGCTTTTTTGTTTATAAATATTTTAGGTATTACAAACTGTCTTTGGCTTTTTTAAGACTTATATATTTTACTAATTTGGATCAACGAAATAAAAAAAATAATAAAAGGTACTTTTTTGTTAATAAACAATTGGAGCCAGAGCGACCCTTCCATAAGTTAAGAATTTTAAACTAAGAAATATGGAAAGCTGGCTTTAAAACAATTTTTTTTTGAAAAAAAGGAGTTATTTTATTTATTTAAATTTTAAATTACTTAAAATTTGCAATAAACATTCAAAAATAAAAAAATATTAATTTTCAATTTTTTCCAAAAGCATACCTAAAAAAATCAAAAATTAGGTTATTTGATTATAACTTGAAAAAAATGCAATTAGATGAAAAAATTATATTACTTAAATTAAAGGTCTTATAAAAATACATAGTTTATGTCCAATAGGTTTTGTATATCGTTAATAGTTTTTAAGATATTGACGCTTTACATTTAAAAAAATCTTTAATATCTGAATTTATGCCTTTTCTTGATTATTCGCTTATTTAAATCCCAATTTTTACTTTAGATTTGTGTTTAGCGGAAAAAAATACTCCAGGAAATCCTATACCCACACTCAGCACACACCACTTTTTTTTGGGCCTGTGTAATTAATTAAATTAGCGATTCCGATAACAAAAAAAAAGCCAAGAGGTGACAGTCGTGGGTACAAGAAACACTCATGCAAGTGGACCTCCATGTTAATTTATGCAGTATTAAACTTTTAAATTGATTTTTCTTTAAAAAACCTTTTTGTGACATGCATGGTTTTCATTTTATATATTTTTAAAGTGAATACCCTAAAAATACACTGGGTAACAATACAAATACAATTTAAATTACAGTATATTACATAGCTTTATCCTTTGTAGAAATTTATCGATTTAACCTCGTAAAATTGGCCCATTAGTGCAGTAGTGCGAATATAATGGGTAAATACTTCATAATACCAAATCACTTATCAATAGATTAATTGCCTTTTATTTAAGTTCATCGTAAAACCATCTCGGTTAGGCTTGTGCTCAGGCTTTAACCCTTCATAATGATATACAGTGTGTCCCAAATTGGGCCTACATGTATTGGTAACTCGGGAAGTTTTAGACAATTTAATTGCAAAATTAAATCTGCTTTCAGATTTTATTTATCTTTTATGGGTTTTGAGATAATTAAGAAAAACCAAAATGGATTTTTAACTTTTGCCTGTAGCTCGCAAAGAAGAGCTCTTCAAGAGCTATTCATTGATGTATCACAAGTCTAGGTTTTCAGATTGCTTAAGCTCTAGAAACGATAATTTTTGTTTATTTGATAGTAGGCTTAGACTAGACTGCGTAATGGCCGCCCCGTTTCATAAAAAACAAATGATACGCATCTTATAATTTAAATAATGTAAATGTCAAAATTAGCGTGCATCTTATTTCTCGTTTAGAAACGCCTTCAACAAAAGTTCAAGTTTTGATTATTTTAAGTATTTACAATAATGGCTTTTATTTATTCCAATGATGAAAAGGTGGATATGCTAGAAATTTATTTTAAATCTAACAGAAATACAGAAGCTGGAGCAGTTGCATACGAAGAACAATTTCCGGAGTTAAATTCTTAGTTACGAACTTGTTAGCCTATGGATCTTTTGTGAAACCGAATCCCAAAATTTATACAAAAATTAATGAAGCAAGAAAGGCGATTATAATGGAAAACGTTAGAGATGATCCCACAACATCGGTTAGAAAAGTGGAAGAAAAGACAACAATTCCTAAGTCATCTGTGCATCGGTCTTTAAAAAAACACCGTTTTTATCCATACAAACCACATATTGTCCAGGGTCTTCAGGGGAATGATTTCAATACCCAATTTCCAATCCAAGGTTCTCTGGACACGAAACCCGGTTTACAAATTGTGGAATTTTTAATAGGCGCAATTATCACTGCTGGGATACAGAAAATTCACATAATTTAGAAGAAAGGCGGCTACAAACAAGGTTTAGCTTTAATGTCTGGTGTGGCATCATAGGTAATTTAAAATGCACCTTTACTTTACGTCTCACAATTAGATAAAACATTTATTTTTCTGTTTTAGACAACCGTTTAATTGTACCATTTATTTTTGAAGAAACTCTGAATGGAGATAGGTATTTGCTACTCCTGCAAGAACAGATTTTACCGGCCATTAGAATTACAGTTTCGTCAAATAAAATGAATAAGTTGTGGTTCCAGCAAGACGGATGTCCAGCGCACAGTACCAGGGAGGTGATGGAGGTCCTTAAAAATACCTTTAATGACAACATAATCTCTAATAATGGGCTAATTGCTTGGCCAGCTAGATCACCGGACATCACACCCCATGATTTTTACTTATGGGGACACCCAAAAAAATGAGGTGTACGAGTTTTCTCCGCCCGAAACTAGGCTGGAACTAGAACACAGGGTACGGTATGTGTTTGCTTTCATCAACCGAAACACGTTACGCCGAGTAACCCGCAAGGTGTTGGAAAAATGCGAGAAATATGTGGAAAATGGAGGAATACATGTACTGTGATTTTATTTTCTTGTTTACTATTATATTTTTGTTTTACAGTTATGTTTCATTATTATCAGTTTAAGTTAATATTAGGAAGTATTAATTTTTGCAAAAAGCATCACTTTTTTTGTATAAGTTTTGAATTTCGCTCTCACAAAAGATCCATAGGGTAACAAGTTCATCACTAAGAATCTTAAATATCTATGGTTAGGTTGATGCCGCTCCGGATGCGTATTATTTGTTTTTTATGAAACGGGGCGGCCATTACGCAGTCTAGTCTAAGCCTATTATCAAATAAACAAAAATTATCGTTTTTAGAGCTTAAGCAATCTGAAAACCTAGACTTGTGATACATCAATGAAAAGCTCTTAAAAAGCTCTTTTCAAAAATGTAAAAATCCAATATGGCGTCCGTATGAAAATCCAAAGTTTGGGTAAATATCTCAAAAACCATAAAAGATAAATAAAATCTGAAAGCAGATTTAATTTTGCAATTAAATTGTCTAAAACTTTCCTAATTTAACCAACACTGTAGCTTTAATGGTTCCCGAGTTACCAACACATGTAGGCCCAATTTGGGACACACTGTATGCCCATAAGCAATGATTTTAAAAGACTCTTTTCCGACTTACAAGACTGTTTTGACATTTGTTTGTCGTTTTCATTGTTAACTGCAGTGTTTATCGGCGCTATTTATTGTTAGCCACACCTCGAATGCCTTAATAGTCTAATCTATAAGCAAAACCAAACCAAAACCAAAAAAACCCGGACCGCGTGGGTCTCGAACATTACTATACAATTTGTATGTAAACTAAATGTGACAGGCTAAATACAGCTATTAGCATACAATGAGTGTTTTTGTTGTTCACGTGATGGGGGCTCTTAAAATACATATGTCTGGACTTAACAGTAGTCATGAGTGGCATGCATGCACGTATAGCATGGGCGTTTTTGGAAAAGTAATCAGATCAGTCGGAAAAATTCAATTATTTAATATCTATAAAATCTGTGTTATTGTCAGGAAGTGCTCTTTGTTTGTTTTTAATTGGTTTATGTTTTAGGAACGTTCAAAAACGTCTCGTTTAGATCCTAAGCTTTTTATAGGACATAGGTTGGTTATCATTTGACGGCTTTCTTAGGTTATTTTTATATTAGCGATTTTTTACTTAAGTCTCCGAGATAATAATAAATAAAATATAGCAAATGGTGCTATAACTGAAAAAATAAAAAATAAAGTTTTTTATTTTTCCAGTTATAGCACCATTTGCTTAATTTTTTATATAGTCACTATTTTAAGAAAAAGAAAAATTATTACTGTTGTATTCAAGACTTTTTTCTACCAATAAACAAGGTATTTCATGTAATATAAAAGGGGAATATTGTAAACTTTGACTGTCACTTGCTACAGTATAGCAAAACATGTTTGCATCATTTGTGTATAAAGTGTTGAATTAAATCTCGTTCCTTATTTTTGCAACATACACTGACATTATACAAGTAACTAAGGAACTACTACCTCTGAAGTAACACCATTAACGCCGGGTAATGATTCTACAGTTAAATGGGAAATCCGAACCACACAACAGAGCGCAGTGTTATTATGATAGTATACATTTTTTTAAAAACCGTCCAATTTTTATTAGTACGGCTTATGCTCTGAGAAATATAATTCCACCTCCAGCAGCTCCCAATAGAGCACGAGTAATGCCACTTTTGTGCATCTCGTTACAGCCTATATAACCAAACTTCCCACTTTCTATTCCTTTCATTATCCTTAAAAGGTCTTGACCTATTAGGGATAAACCTGCTGCACGCAGAGGTTATCTCTTTTCCTTCAAACCTCCAAATTGTTTAATACCCTGTTAATAAACTACCTCTCCACTTGGGACATTCATGGTACGTTAGTATTTCTTCTTCTTCTTCTTCCCTGGGAGCCGTTTGATTCACTACCGAAGGCAGCTCAGCCTAATCTCCCATTATCCTTTATACCAATCCTCCCATTAGTCTCGTTCCTTCCACAAGTCTGTATAACCCCGAGACTGGTTGGTTGATATATTCCTGTGGGCTCATTTTCGGTTGCCAAAATATTGCCTGTCTTTTGTGAATTAATGCTTCACATTCGCACAGGATATGGTAGGCTGTTTCTTTCCCCTCGTCGCACATTCTGCAACTTGGGTCCCCAATGTATGAGCCTATCTTGTGTGGTTGTCCTCTTGGGCTATCGTGCCCTGTTAGCAACCCTACCATTATGCGAAGTCTTTTGTTACTTTGTCTGAGTAGTTTTTCCTTCGTTTTTTTTGATGGGCCCCTTATGAAGCTTTTTCCATGTCTAATTCTACTGAGGTTTTCCCAGTATTGCTCGTGTTTGTTTCGGATCCATTCCCTGGTTTACGTTAGTATTTAGGATTTAAGCCTTTGTGGACTGTCTGTGAGATTAAAACAACAAACTCTTTACTAACATATACAATTAACAAAATATTCCGCTGTTTTTAAACTTAACAGTAACTCTGTTTATGTTATATGTAATAATAATAGAGTATTATTTAATGTTGCCCTAACTTAATCATACTCATGGATATAAAGACTTATCTCACAAAAAATCGAATTAAAAACTGTTGATTCAAACCATTACATTTATCTTTTCCTAAAACCGTGCCATATCGTTTTTTATTTTCGGTTTTGGTGTTTTAGTATAGTTAAAAAATGCTTTATCCCGTAAGAACAAATTCACATAAATTTATTTACCTGGCTAAAATATTTCTATGTAAGTTTTTTCTTAAGCGATAAAGCATTCTTTTGACCATAACACTGGGACACCAATACCAAAAATGAACAAATACCACTGGTGATGCTGGCTAGGTAGATTACGCATCCTCTGTCTTTCCTTGTCTTAAGCGGAATTTATATTTACGAGTATTCTGATCCGAGTTACCCTTCTCAGACTGAATCTCGGAGGTGTAAACGGTTACTCGGACTCGGATCGTTTTCCGAGTAGCCATTTACACCTCCGAGATTCAGTCCGAGGAGGGTAAAGCGTAGTTCATAAGCTTGCGAAATGCGATTTACGAATTACGAATTCGCAAAATTTTTCCGCCGGTTTTTTGGTATTTCATAGCGCTGCGACTGCGAATTTTTTAGGGATTTAGTGCTGGAACTGTTGGCAAGATGCAAGATGGAAGTATTGACGCTCTGTATTGACGTTTTAATTAATTTCCCTTCTTTAAAACTTTTTTGTGTTATTTATAATTAATTTTTTTAACAATATTGTATTTTATGCTAGGTTTTTCTCTGTGTATTGTTTTAATAAACATTTATAATGCTTTGGTCGTCAGTGAATAATAAGGATCAAGTTGAAAATTTTTACTGGTGAAGAAGGGCTATTGCATTTACTGACCTTCATAATTGCATCTTATAAGGTGGATTTATTAAAACAAACAACAACAAAAAATAGAATATACTTTATTCCCATAAAGTCTTTATACAGGCAAATAACATAAAATAAAAATAAGAAATTACATTAAAGATCACAACTTATTTTAACCTTTGAGCATATACTTATAGAGGAAGCCTTGCTACTAGGCAGCAAGCGAGAGCGATAGAAGAATTACAGTATAACCTTTTCCTCTCGCTTCTATGTGCTCATTGGTCGGTGAGAAGGGTATATATCCCACTCGTCGTGCTGATTCGTCAGCCAGTCCTTCTCGACCAATTAGCACGTTGGAGCGAGAGAGAAAGTTAATATTTTGATTCATCTTTCTCTCTTGCACGCTTTTTGGCACTGTCTTAACGGGTGAGGCTGAATCAGTAGGAATATGCTGGAAACTTTAAACTTTTTATTTTATTTTTACTTGAAATCACAACTGCATATTATGTGCTATTAAAACATATAAGAGAATGACAGGTTGTCATGAAATAAAGAATAAAGGATGGCTTTAATCCTATAAGATTATGATTTTATCGAAAAAAAAAACACCCTAGTTTTCTTTATTTTAGAACTTTATAAGCACACAACGATCCCCGCTTTATGTCTCGTAACCTTTTTCAAACGCCGCCCAAGCATTAAACATCACAAATTTACCAAAATTTTAAGCAATGTTTATCAAAAAATACGCACCTTCCCTTATGACAATGGTTTCAATAACAATATGTATAATTAATTTATTGGGGTATGGTCCGTCAAAAGCCTTTAACGATATATTTATATATATATATATATATATATATATTATAATATGTATAATATGTTTTATATACATATATAGTGCAATAAAATACGTATTCATTTTTTTATATATATAAAATTATATACAAACTCGTGTACATATTGATACCTGTGTTTCCTTTCTGTTTAATTAAATTTAATTTAAAGTAAAATATAATAGATATAATTAATATTTGCCCCACTTAATTGAACCTAGAAAAAACTTATTTTTACAACGAAAATAAAAACCGGTTAACCCTTTTAAATTTTAACTCCTGCTCGTGGTCTTCATTTTGTTGGAATTCCAAAAATCTTTTTTAAGAAAAAATTTTAAATCTTTTACTTGGCAAATTTTTACGAAAGCAAAAAAGCATTCCTCTTGGGCAACTGACATGTTTCAAGTCGACCAAATAAAAAATCCGGTGAATTATTCCGCCCCTGTTTTTAGTTTGAACGGAAAACTTATGAATAGAGACTCTCTACAATTACACATTTGAAATTGACAATCAGAACAGTTTCTGCAATTCGTTTAAATCGCATTTCCTCAAGAATTCGAATTACGCTTAACTCGAAACCAAATAGTCATAAATGTAAAATCTGCTTGAGCAGCCTCTTTTTGGTCTATCCGAAAAACATTTATCATACGTGCACCTGCAGATTTTCATGAAGATAACTTTATGGACAAGTGGTGCTTGAACATCGTTGACGAAATTGTTGAAAAATGTTTTAAAAACATCTAAAAATCCGGGACCCACGGTACCCATTACATCGATTTTATACAAGTCTTAAAGGGCAGTCCTAAGTCCACTACCGCTTCACTTACAGAGAACATAACCTTTAAATAATGTTAGCAACTGCTGTACAGAATGTCACGTATCCAACTCTATACGCTGAGAAGTTTCCTGATTGCCAATCACCTTACTTTATCAGTTTAGGACTTCTTATCACGTACGACATTTTATTTCAGCACTCGAAAGATTTTCCACAAGTTTTCATAAAGGTCTTATACGTTTTTTAATGTATCCCCCGAGTCAAACGCTTTTAATTTTATATCGCTGGGGTGCTTAAGAATTACTTTAGGGTACGTTTAGTAATTACCCGTTCTTGATGCCTTGTTGACTGAAAATTTACATGAAAAGGGTGAATAAAGTCAATGGGGGTAAAACTGTATCTTGATTTTTGCTTTCCCTAGCGAAGTCGCTGTTTAAAATATGCAAAGTATTTTTGGGGTGTTCTTTTGTCTTGACGTTTTTTTTTAATAAAATTTTACAACATACGGCTATTGTCACATCAACAAATTGCTAAAGTGCTTTATTTATAGTTTATTACCTAAAATATGTTTAGTTTACATTTAAATAAACCTACAGAAGATACCCTTGAAGTGGGCGAAACACTTTAGCCGAAAGAGATGATAAATCACACTAAAAATAGTTTTGCTTTAACTGTTTGAAGAGGGTAAAACAGATTTTAAATATACCCCTAGACAAATATATTCTCATAAAAAGCTAACTTATACATAAAACCTAAAAAATACCTGGCTCTACTATTTCTGCTCATTAAAATGAATTCCCGGTCTTTTGAAATGAAATCCATTTTTTACCCTAGACTTTTAAATATTTTTTTTATAGTGGTAAATAAAATAAATAAATAAAAGCAGTTTTCTTATAAAAGCTACGTTGATTTAAAAACAAAAGTGGTCGAACGGTGGTAACAAGTTTGTGAGCTTTAGAAAATGTCTTTTGACATCTTTATTCTACTTTAAGATACCTCTTTAACATTGGGTGTGAGGACTAATTTTGAAATACTTTTCTTTAATTTTCGAAAGTATTTGCTACATCCAAATAATTTATTATATTTGACGTCACGTCTCAGCACATAATAAACATTAGGTGCGTAATAACATTTTTATTATTTTGTGTTTTATGTAAACATTGAATTCTAAAGTGTATAAGTGGTGTGCGTTTTCTCAGTGTTATAACGGATCAATAAAAAATTCGGGCACAGTGAGATTCCAAATCTGTTTCTCCAAGCTCTTCAATTTATTTCTGTGAAGACTTTATTTTATAAATTATAAAATAGTGTGATGTGCATACCTAATTCTCTTGTCCTATGTGTAAAACTTAATGTTATAATAAAGTGGGATCAACATTTTGTTGCAGTGTTGGATGTATGGGTGCTTCAAGATGAACCAAATCGAACAATGAGTACTTGTTCGTGCTCGAAGCACATAAAAAAAAGATCATCCGTTTTTTTGGAAAAAATTGGTCACTTGGTAACAGTGCCTTTAGTGGAACACGTAAAATGGTTAATTCTGAATGGACGCAACCATTTGTTTACTCGAAGTCTTTGGTGAAATAAGGAGAATATTTGAAAAATAAATACTCATAAGGAAATTACTACTAAGGAGGAATTAGAGAATAAAGTAATAAAATCGGAAGACGCAAGTCCCTTTTAGCTTCCCGAGAATCCTGTTTTATTTATTTCTAATTCTAGAGAACATATAAAAAAAAAACCTCCACGTTGTTAAAATAATTTGGTTTTATTTCCCCTTTTAATTTTTCTGTATCTTTAAATAGACTTGAATTTCTACTTAACATAAATACATAAACAAAAAAAAAGAAATAGTATTCATGAGCCGCCGAGAAACAACCACCACACCGTTGCCGTTTGGTCTTTAACCTAAAATTTAGTAGTTTTCTCGCGACCGCAGCCCTATTTGGGAATTTCGCTCGCGTATCCAAACCGAATTTGGAGAAGCACGTCCCCAAGTCAATAAAATTTATTGGAATTACGTGGATATCGGCTCTAGAAAACGTTTACGCGCATTTCTTTGCCATCGTATAGCAATATATTTTCTGTTTCCCTTTTAGGCGGCTCAGCATTTTGTATGAGGTTAGTTGTTTCATGTAAGTCCTTTAAATAACCCATTTATATTTTGGAGATTGGTATACCCCGATGTAGGTTACGCTAATATTTTCAAAAGGAAAACGTTTGTATGGCTAGGATCAGTAATAATTAATCACATGCTTTAAGGTGAAATGAAAAAATAAGTTTGGTTTTGTTAACTCTTTTGCCGTTAAAGATACGGCAGGTAATGGTAGAAATACAATCTAAAGTAACAATATTTTGTTAATATTGCAAAATATATAGTGTAAAATTAAAACTGTCCGTAAAAGCACAAGTTAAAAATACATATTCAAATACAGTATTGGACAAAATTAAAGCGACTTTTTATTTGTTATAATTATACGAGATGTTCTATTATAAATGGACTAAATTAAAATAATAATACTAAATATGGATAACTTTTATGGTAAAGGCTATTACAAAATAATATAGTGATTACCAAAAAAAAAGAAAAAGTAACTCTTGATAGGCGCGACAAAATTAGAGCGACTTATCTAATATCTAAAGATAGTTATGAATTAATAATTAAAAATCAGTATTTTGTCATGTATCCTTTGCGTCCAATAACTTGCTGGCATCTTTTTCGCATTGAGAAGATTAAGTTCGATATTATGTTATCATCTATAGAGATCCAAATATTTTTGATTTCTTCCTATAACTGATGCTTATTCGCCATTTTTTTCATGAGAATTTCTTTCTCAACTATCCCACAGAGGTTTTCGATGGGATTTAAATCTAGAGATTGTGCTGGCCATTGCATTGAACATTTTTTGGGTAAACCACCCCTTAACTATTTTTGCCGTGTGTTTGGGGTCATTATCGTGCTGAAACATAAATTTTAAAGGCATTTCCCATTCAGCATATGGTAGCACAACATCTTCTAATATCACTTGATAAAAAAATCGATGGTATCTTTATGTTTTTGGGGTTGCTAAATCTGAATCCGAATCAGTTTGACCCCATTGGGTCATGGTCAAGGGCATTTCAAGGTCAAATATGCACAATTAATTGAAACAAAAAAACCAAATTAATGTGGCCTAAAAATAAGTTGTTATTTTACACAGCCCCACAAAAAAAAGTTGAAGGTCCGAAAGACTTAATCATGGTATCTTTATATTTTTGAGGTCGCCGAATCCAAATCCAGAGTCACTTTGACCCCATAAGGTCAGAGTCAATGACATTTCAAGGTCAAATCTGCAAAATTAATCGCAACTTAAATTGTCTTGTAGTTGTACCACGTTCATTTTCTTGATTGTTTTTTGGTGTTGTAATGTATTTAAACATCCAATCGATAAATTTTATACAAGTTTACTGATAACATAAATTATAAAAATCATTCCAGATAAATTTCGTTTTAAATAATACTGCCATATTTTTGTTAAGCATTGCACTTGATCCTGCAATAAGAACAAATAGTATATTATATTATAAGGATTAAAAGTGCATCTTTTTTTACGAGCATTTTTTACAATTGCGAGGCGGAGCGCAGCGCAGCCGAGCGAATGCAAAATTGCGAGTAAAAATAACCACTTTTAGTTCGTATGATATATACAATTTTTTCTCCAACCAAGTCAAAATTATTTCATTTAGTTATTTAAACATCGTCTTTTTTAATCCTAGGATTAAAAGTAGCACTTTTAATCCTAGGATTAAAAGTGTTGCTAAGCAACGAGCACATTTTTGTACAGTATGAGAATTCATAGCTTTTGCACCTGAAAATAGTACAAACATGTCAACATTTTTTGACTTTTGGAGAAAAACATTTATACTTACCCAGGTTGTTATCCTCCCAACGAAGCAATCACAAATTTAAAAATTTACTTTAAATGTTAACTAATAAATTTCTTGAATTATATTTAAATAGAGAAAAATGGCTGGATGGTTTTCTCCATTTATTAAGTCGTACAACATCACGTGATGCGATGACGGCGGGAAAATTTGAAGAAATTGACGAAATAAAACATCGAGCATTATAAGTATTTAAGGTGTTAAAGAACATATTATTATTTTCTACAATAATATTTCTGAAATTGTAATCCAATTTTTGACATTGCAAGATTCGACACATCATTTGTTTTTTTAAACGTTTTATTAAACAAGACTTTAATATCACAGTCTAATTTTTCATTAAATGGTTCGTATTTAAATATTTGCGGATATTTAGGTAATTTAGTTTTGAGCGCCGAACCACGGACTATTTGCTCCCTACATATTAATATTTATAAATTCGGTGAAATGGTATGCTTTGTGGCCTTGGACATAAAGTACACACAAAATGTAAAATCATTGTTTGTATACCGGACAAAGGCAATGAATCTCAAAGGTCTCTAAACACGGAAAATTAATTTATGGAATTAATTGATGAGTTCAGAATATTGAATAGATGTTATGTTAATTTTATGGCTATGTGTAAAATCTGAGCCATTTGGATAAAAATCAAATTTAAACATTTTTTTCCATAAAGATATTTTTGTTTGAAAAAATTTTCTTTACCATTTAGAAACAGGTTTTCCAGACCTAAACTAATGTTTCTGCACATTTTTTTTTACTTTAGTAAGTTAGTGGTTTTTTTCCAAAGAAAATTTTAAAAAATAGTATTTTTCGGAAACCCGAGTTGTCGCATAGGCATTTTTTAAATACCATAACTCAAATTTTCAAATATTAATTTTTACCGTTTAAACGATTCAATGTAATAATTAAAATAACTCCAAATAAAAAATTTATATCTGAAATTCCGAGTTACGGTATTCAAGAAATGCCTAGGCGACAACTCGGGTTTCCGAAAAATACTATTTTTTAAAATTTTCTTCGGAAAAAAGGACTAACTTACTAAAGTAAAAAAAAATTGTGCCAAAACCTTAGTTTAGGTCTGGAAAACCTGTTTATAATTGGTAAAGATATTTTTTATGTAAAAAAAATGTCCAAATGTTTGTTTTTTTCCAAATGGCACAAAATTTTACGCATAGCCCTAGAATTAAATTCTGAACAACTTATCTTTATAAGGGCGGCCGTACACGAGCGGCATTTTGCAGTCATACCGACCACAATTCTGCGGTCGCGTCTCGGCGAACTGCAGCTTATTTCTTGGTAGGGATATGACAAGTGGCGCCATACAACCGACCCGAGGCTGCAGTGGGAAGGGGTTGGGTAACAAATCTGGCCCCAAAAGTTTTCTAAAACCATTAAGTTTTCAAATAGTAAAATTCGCCGAAGGAAAAACAAAAGTGGTGGTTATGAATAGCGCCGTTTGTTTTAACGGCCGCCCCACGTTCTTAATATAACATATAAAAAGGCGACAATAAAATTAAAATTTTGCTACTTTATGTTTTCTTTTTTTTTAAAGGCACCGAATTTTCATTTTAAAATGATCCAACTTTATCAGGCTTTTCAATTGTTCTATTAAATAGTGATGCAAGTTGATCGTAAACGATTTTTTAAAAATTACTTAAAACAATAAAATTTATTAAAATGTCTTGCATTTTCAATTTGAAAACGTACTTAAATACCAAAATATTTTACTTTGAAATAAATTTAAGTACTTGAGAAACCCCAAGTTTGGAAGAAAACCCAAAAACGAACTAAAACAAATATTAAAGAAAGCCGCTTTACACCTAAGTCTTCAATAAGTATTCCAAATTTATTTGTGTTCTAAAAATACATAAACTTTTTTGTTTATTAAGATTTTTTTAAATATTTTTATTTATTAAAACTTTTTTTTAAATTTTTTTTATTGAAGTTTTTTTTTCCAATACATCGTAATACTTAAATACTTAAATTTTCGAAATTTTTGGTAAATAAGAAAAAAATCCAAGACCAAAAAAACAATCAATAAATACAAGTACCCAAAAAAAGTCTTGGAAATTTTGAAGACAAAAAATTTCAAAAAAATTTTTACAAGTCTTAATTTTAATTGTTGTTTTGAAATAAAAATGAAATCGGGATCGTTCAATTGTTTTGAGTTTTTAAGTGATGCGGAGTTGATCTGGAAACGATTTTTTCAAACGTAAAAAAAAAAACTTTTTCCATATGTCGCATATTTCTGGCGGTCCTTTTTTATATATATATATATATATATATATATATATATATATATATATATATATATATATATATATATATATATATATATAAAATTTTTTTTTTTTTTTGGGTATGAAAATAGATATTTAATTGGTCACCTGTCGCGACCCACACCCCTGGCAAGTTGTCCCGAAGCAAACCCATAAAACGAACTAAAAACTATTAAAGATAAGCCGCGTTTACACCTAAGTCTTCCACTAAGTTTTCCACAAGTTGCGGCAGTTTGTTGCTTTTTCTACAAAATACATAAACTTTTTCTGTCTTCCACTTGTGGAGAGACAAATCTTTTACAAAATTTTTGTTTCCCACGGAGTGTCGGTAAAGATCAAAGAAAGTTGATAACTAAAAGTGGAATATTTGTTGCTGCAGCTTTGCGCAAGCAACTTGTAGAAAACTAGTGGAGAACTACTGCCTAAACCTTTCGCGCCAATTTTTTGGCAACAAGTTTTCCACTTGTTTCTCTAAATTTGAGAAGACAACTTTTAGTTGTCAACTTTGGTGTAAACGAGCTTTTAGATGTTTGTTTTAAAGTATTTATTCGCTATGTCATAGTGTTCCAAAAAATCCGGTTATTATTAGGCCTGTGTTTTCGATCAGGTACTGCCATCCATGTAGTAGGTTAGCGGGATTTTTCCCCAACAAAAAAAGTATCAAATTAATACGGCCTAAAAATAAATTGTTATTTTGCAAATATAATACAATGAAAAGAAACTAGAAGTATGGAACTTCGTGATTCATCCAATCATTTAACCGCATATTAGATCAAGTATTACATGTGTCAAATCGCAGTAAAATATAGATACGAAGAAAATACAATTTCCAAATATACCCTTCACATTTATCTCTTTCCATTTTTATATTGTGCTCAAATCCGACTCGACACAAAGTTGCACAAAATAATAACAGTAAAAATGTTCTTTTCCAAGATTGGAGAAAGAATATGTCAACCGGAAAGAATGGGAATCTCTTTGAAAACATTATTGTTTTTATTCTAGTCTTTATATTTAAGTTAAGCAATATAATTTAAAAATTGTTGCTGTTTTAAAAGATTTGGTACAGGGTATCTTTCCTGAGAGTTGTCTTTTATGGAAAACTTTATAAAAATAGCAGATTATAGATTTATGGTTACTGCAGATACATAAAAACACTAATTACACATCCTAAGCACACTTAGATTTTAGTGCCATACATTTGTTTTTTAGATGAGACGTAAATGTAACCCTCCATTAACTTTTTTTACGTTTAAGAAAAACAAGTTTAGTATAAAAGTTCAGGGGTTCAAAGTAATTTTTTTAAAAAACTTCTTTTCACCTATACAGGGTGTTTCAGAAAGTCTGGATGTGCTCTTACTTTCTTATTTTAAATGAGTCCCCTATTTTTTTATTTGAGATTTGCATTCTTCTTTAAGAATTCTAAATATATTTTATGTAACATACCCTATGTCTGACTTTAATGCAAATCTTAAATAAAACAAATAGGGGACTCATTTGAAATAAGATAGTAGAACCACGTCCAGACTTTCTAAAACACCATGTACAAGAATAAGGAAGTTTTTTAAAAACATTATTTTAAAACATAAAACTTTTATACCGAACTTATTTTCCCAAACGTCAAATAAAAAAGTTAATGGGGGGTTACACTTATAACCGGACACCCTGTACTAAGGTAATTAATAGGTTATTGATTATGGGCTGTAGAAAGAAACCAAAACATTAAAGGGTTTTTATTTTCTCATACGGTGAAGTGACCCTAAAATATGAAAAAAACCTCGAATTGCTACGATTTAAAGGGGTGAATTTTTGATATAGGAGTCAATGTGTCCACTTCTTAGTTTTTTTTTTGTAAATTTTAACTCACATTCTAGGCACTTTTTGTACACATACGTTAACAATAAAGTCGTTTATAATTAAATTTCCTATCGAAATATCACCTTTCAAAGCCCAAAAAATCCTTTTGACAAAAATACTTTTAAAAAAACGAAAAAAAAAACACATGAAAATAGTTATTTTCCTAATAAGTGCGCAAAGTTACTTTGCGCAAGTATTAGGAACAATACTTTTTCTACTAGCGAATACTTTTTCTACGAGCGTTTTATTAAAGAATATGATTATTAGAAATATACGAATATTTCAGTAAAAATTAAAAATCCAAAGTAAATAATTAAATTTTTATTTTAACTGATTATACAAAAAAACTATTATTAATTATTATTAACAATATTAATGTTAAAAGTACAATTAGTTGCATGTTGAAGGTTTATGGCCGATTTCAAATGATTTCTTAGGAACGTCGATGATGGTTCGCTGCTCGATGTTAAGACGAAATCTTGTGTTTTAGCTCATTGAACAGCGTCTGTGGAACAGGACATTTCATCTGGCTTCTTGAGAGTTTTTGGCTTGTTGTAGTTTAATTTTTTTTACTTAACCCCTTTTTGTAGCCTGTTGATTCTTCAATGTATCACTCGGCTACCGTTGTCGATTTCCAACCGCCTAACCGCTTTATATCTATGAGACCTTTTCCGGAATTTGCAAGTAACGCTGCAAAGGATCGCCTTTGGATTCGGCAACTTTAAAAATGCTGCTATCTCAGAAGGCATCTTCCCAAATGTATTGATCCCAACGCATTGTTGTGTGCAAATTCCCCTTTTGAAATATACGAAAAACCGTTGATGTTGTCGGTGGCCGTAATGCTGTATACTTCCGATATAAGAACAAATACTTTCCGTCGTTGATCTTTTCAGACAGTTTTTTGCGTCTGGAATCTTCACAACAATTAGGTTGCCTTTGTCCTCGATGTCGGATGTTTTCATTTGTGCGAGTTCTTCTCGTCTGCAGGCGCCAGCAAGTCCGAAGATGGTTGCAATTTTTATCAAAAGATATATTTCATCAGGTGCTTCATTAATAAATGTACATATTTCTTCTTTTGAAAAAATCCTTAACTTTTTTGGCCGAAAGCCTACATTTTGTTTCTTAATAAATGCTGCTAACTTATATAACTTGCCGATATCTACATTTTTCTTGATCTTTAAAACACTTTTCAGCATGGAGTATTTCGACCATAAAGTATTTGGACTAAATTTCTTGCTTAATTTGAGAAAATAGGCTAAAAGTACCTCCTCTTTCAAAGTTCTAACGCCTTTTTCTTCACACCATGTTTCAAATTAATTATACTGTTTCTCGTACTTTCTTTTGATTTTGCCGGCAGTAGCTCTAAGTTGGCCAAACTTGCGGCTTTTAAAACATCGTCTGACAATTCTTCCTCCATTCTTACAAACTTATTTTAAACTTTTTACCGAATTTTCTGATGCTTCCGTGACATTAGAAAATGTTTGTACTTGGTTGCTACAGCAACAAGAAAAATTCTTTGATTTTTTATTGTTTAGCATGGTGTCTATGAAATACATGGTGCATGGAAAAATATTAAAATGATAATAAAGAAAATTGATATGGGATATTTACTAAGCGCCAAATGTTTCTAAAATTCAATAAAGCACAATAAAGGAATATGTAGAACCCTTTTTTTTTAAATATTATTTCATCCAGAAGTTATTAATACATTAAAAAATCGACCATAAATACGGCAAATATGCAGAACGAAAATGCGTGCGCAAAGAGTTTCCGTGCGCAAAGTACTTACTTTGCGCACGCAAGTAAAAAAAAATATATTTTAATTTTTTTTCAATGCTCATAACTTTGTTTCACGTGAATTTAGGTATAGGTATTGCTGCACAGAAAAAAAGAGGTTATTATTGTCTGTAAAAGGGTTTTTGGTAAAAGTGCTTAGAATTTTGTAGTAATCGAGATATGATTTTTCAAAGTTGGCTTCTCTTATCGTTTTTTTTTTAAATTTTTGTTTTCACTTTTCCTATAATTCTTTTTCTGTCGATATTGGTATATACAGTATGACATGAAAAAGAAAGTTTTTTTCACGACCTTTAAAACGGTACCGGAGAAAAGTGTGCAAAATTAATAGTAATAGAATTTTTTTAAACCTTTACCGTTTTTTCGTAAATTTTAAAATTTTATTAATTAACTACTTTTCCCTATTTTTCCCCCTTTTCACTGTTATACTAAAAAATATTTCTATATAATATAAACAAACTATTTTTTATTAACATTATGAAACTTACGCAGGATTGGAAAATAAAAATTAAATTTCTTTATGTAAAAAACCTTTTACTATTATTTGTTTTCCTGACAACTTACATATTTGAATATTAAAATTATTTTAAATATTTTCAATATTAGTATAGAAATTCTTCGTCAGCATCTTCTTAAGAGTGCATTTACGCTACACCTTACCGGACGAAATGACGCGGAGACGGTGGGCGAAGACTAACAAACTCCCACTTCCACAATTTTCGTATAGCCTCATTAAAAATATTATATTTTATTTAGGTTCTTCCAAATTCGGTGTATCGATGCGATGTTGTTTCCGATTGCAAGCCTACAGGAGATAAAGTTTTTCGGTAACTATTTTTCACTTAAATGACATAAATTATACACCATTTTAAAAGTAAGGAAATAATCTATGCCTCTGCTTTAACGGATTTTGGAAATATGAGTCGAGTTAAGAGAAAATAGTATCTAAACATAACCGATTTTAGGGTGACTTTCACTTAAGGAAATATTAAAAACTAAATCCAAATTTAAAAAACTATTACAGCAGAAGCCTAGATTTAAGTGTTGGCTTTCATATAGTTTTTAAAAATTATCGATAACTTATACCGTTTTTGAGAAAAACATTATGCCCCGAACCCCAAATTGGATCCAATTTTCGCGGCGCGAAACTCTTAACATCTTCTACTGATAATTCAGTTACATCAGCATTTTCACAATTGGCCCTTATACATTCTTTGCAGAACATGAAGCAATTTAATTCATTCATTCCGCAGCCATATTTCTTCAAGCAAACTTACCAACCCTAGTTGAGAGTAGCCAACTTTAAAATGTCATATCTTGCTTACTACTAATTCTACATACTTTACCCAGAAACCATTTTAAAGATAATAAAATAACCTTTTTTCCATGCCATATTGTAAACAACTAAGTCAACAGGAAAAAATGTATAGGACAGAGTTTAAAGGAAAACATTAAAAATTGGAAAAAAGTGGTGAGAGTAGCTTACTTTAAAAAATAATTTCTCAACATTACTACAGATTCTAAAGACTTTTACCAAAACTTATTTTAAAAAACATAATATCAGCTTTTTTGTGTAACACCTTAATTCACGTGAAAAAAAAGTTATGGTGCAAAATATGAGAAATATTTTTTTGTTTCGTTTTTTAAATACATTTTTGTCAAAAAAAATATTTGCCGTTAGAAGGTAACATATCAATAAGAAATTTAATTTTAAACAACTTTTCTGTTACCATCTATATGTACAAAAAGTGCATATAATTTGAATTGATATAAACAAACTGAAAAGTGGACAAATTTACCCGTATCTTAAAAATCCAGTCGTGTAAACGGTGGCACTCCGCGGTTTTTTCATATTTTAGGGTCAATGGAATATATGTAACAATAAAATCTCTTTAGCGTTGTAGTGCCTTTTTAACCGATTTCAAAAAAAGGAGATTATTAATTCAGCATGTATGTATATAATACTATTGAAAATGCAAAATATTTACATATTTGGGGCTTCCAATTTTATAGGTGTATGAATGTATGTTTGTCCAGGCATTTCTCTGCAACTAATAATCGGATTGTAACCATTGTTTTTTTATTGGTTTGCATTACCTTCAACTTAGGAAACAGTAAATATTTAATCAAAATAGGTTCAGTAGTTTTTATGGTATGGACTAATACCTGAAGGTGTAACAGCATGTCCTAATGATACGCGCTTGGGTGTGGTGTCAAAGGGAAAACATCTCAAGACCTTGTTTAAATTCAACAAAATTTTTATATTTTTACAACAAGCCTATTAGTACTTGGTACAAAAAAAATCTTTCAGTTTTTAGTCAAAACTAAAAATTATGAAATAAAAAGGTAAGTTAAAAAAATATAAACCGACTTAAAAAAAATTTAACTTAAAATTTAAAATAATTTGTGTTATATATATATATATATATATATATATATATATATATATATATATATATATATATATATATATATATATATATATATATATATATATATAAATATACCTAAATTAACCCACAAAAACGAAATAAAATGTAGGTACGAAACAAATTAGGGACCTACTTTTTTTTGAGGTTGGTGAATTCTTTGATGCTTCTTCGGATAAAAATCAGAATGCCAAGAGTTTTGGAAGAAGCCATTCCCCAGATATGGGAACATAATCCCAAGTTGGGTCTGATTTGGGATTCATACAGTGTACAGGTTAGGAGAGGCAAAGTACTTTTTGGTTCGAACCAGAAATTCAACCCTTTTGGTAGCTGCTGTATCAATGTGCTTATGTCTTTAAGGTCCTTCTTGAAAGAAACGCCTAAAAGATTAAATAATTTTTTGTTAGGCAGACCGTAGTCATTCGTATGATGTATGAGATGGGAATGAGTTGAATTTGTTGGGACAGTGAACATGATTGTGTCTTTGATGCATTAAACACCAATTGAAGGTCCCGTGGAAGAGATATCTGCATTACTTTTCGCTTCTTTTTCAAATCAAGCTTAGGAACTGACCGGAGAAAATTAATATGAGGGTAGAGGGTCTTATCAGCAAACCTATGAATAAAGGAACTCGTGGAAGAAAGAAGATTTTTAAGGGAAAGAAAAAAGGTTCTGAGACCCGAGGCACCCCAGCATCAATCTCGTAGAACCTAAAAGACTAACCATCCACCATAACATATTCCAGCTAGACTTTTTAATAGTACTGTTTTTACTATTATTTAAGCATAATTGAGGATTAAAACAAATACATATGTATATATGTATATTGTTTGGTAAATACATAGTTTTCTTAATATTCACATAAAGGTACAAACTCTATATAAAAACAAAAAAGAATAAAGTCGAATGAAAGCGTATTTAAGCAAATCTTGAATTATTCAACAGCCTCGGAAATGGTATTAGTATTACTTTGCCTTTTTACGTAAAAGCCAGGTCGCCCGTAAGAACCGTCTTTATTTTAAGAAGGCGCATGGACATGCAAATCTAATTTCTGATTTGCGTACATATTCGCCTAATTTATGTTATTGCCTTGAACTAGTTTTTGCGTGTTTTGTTACATGATAAATAAATTACACGTGTATAATGTAATACGTGGTGTTTTGAGTCATTGATTCAATAAGGAATCATCTATTATTTGGTCGTTACTTGGTACAAATAAATAGAAACCAGATGCGAAAGTCGACGACGAAATCTAGGAACATTTATTGTTACGTCTTCATATTGAAGCTATCAGTTGTTAAGTAACCAGACCTAATGGACGCCCTCCCTGGCTTGTCGCTTCCGTGCGTTTCCAGTCTTTCTCTACGAAATATACAGGGTGTACAAAGTATGATGCTCACGATTTTAATGAGCGATAATGGAGCTCAAAAAAAATCGAAAAAGCCGAGAACATCTGGGTCAAATGTTAATTGTTTTCGAAATATGGTCTTTCAAAGTTTAAAAAAGTTGCCAACACCGCGCCCGTTTCATTGCAGCGAGTCGATCGTCGAACGTTTTTTGCGAGGTTTTCATATTTACACTTTTTTAAGAAGACGTTCATTTACATAGAAATTATACAAATTACTTTTTGCAATTTATTTTGATATTTGATTTGGAATTAAATTTAAGTAAAAAGCAACCAATTATTGTTTGGTTTTTATTTGTTATTAAAAAATAATTATATTTACCACAAGAATAGGCTTAATATAGATTTTAAGAACACAAATTATTATGCTTTAAAACAGCATTTTTTTGTTTTGCTTGAAGAATAAGATTTTTCGCTCGCACAAATTCCGTTTTCATAACCCTTTGGTACACTTAAACTACATTTGTCTTGAATTTAAAACACATCGGCATATTTTTCCAATTTAACAACAAACAAAAATATTGCGGCCGGACCGGTGAGTACAGTACAGCACAGATTCTAGGTAGCTCTGTTGCCAATTGTTTTTTAACTTTTTAACTAGGAGAAAAATTATTGAACAATTATCTTATTAGCAAATGAATCTACTGATAAGCGATTAAGACAAAATCTCTAAAGCTGTTTTGTAGAGCTTAAAAAGTGGCCATAGAAAGTATCCTTTGTTTTCCATATCTCTTTAAATAACGTCAGAAAAAATAAAAACGAAATCGCAAAATTTCGGTTTTTCGGATATCTCCGGAACTACTTAGAATTTTAACCTTTCTAAACGGCATGTTATTAGGCACCTAAATGCAACCGACTTCGTATTTCTTACGGTCTCAGATCCCATGCATGCACTCGAATCTGTGGCACCCTGTAATATATATATATATATATATATATATATATATATATATATATATATATATATATATATATATATATATATATATATATATATATATATATATATAAATTTATTTAATGGGCGATAGTGGATTAAGACAACTTTTCGTACGACGTTTCGTTTTTGTTAAACCATCATCAACTTTATTTTTTTAAATACGGCCCTCAATTGTTTATTGCATTTTTTTAAAGCAGTTATAATCCCAATTACAATGATGTGTAACCCTTAATATTTTTCTGTCAAATAAACATATTTTCCATAAGAGACAATGAGTTAGACAAGAAACGCACATCATTTCTTATAGGGGCGTTCCATTTTTGTTAAATAAATATTAAGTGTTATATATTTTTGTAATTGGGATAATAAGGGGTTCAAAACAATTAAGTAAAAAACCCAGATTCGTATTTAAAAATAAAGTTGATGATGGTTTAACAAACGAAACGTCTACGGAAAATCTCTCAACGCTGTTTTGTAGAGCTTAAAAGTGGCCTTGAGAAAGTGTCTTTTGTTTTTCCATATCTCTTTAAAATATCGTCAGAAAAATAAAAACGAAATCGGCAAATTTCGTGTTTTTCCGATATCTCCAGAAGTATTCGGAATTTTGCAACTTCTAAGGTGGACATGGTTAGTTACGCAAATACACAACTTTACCATAATTTATCCGACTTCATATCTCTTACGGTTTCCGAGATCCCCATGCATGCACTCGAATCTGTGGCACCCTGTGTATTTATATTATATATATATATATATATATATATATATATATATATATATATATATATATATATATATATATATATATATATATATATATATATATATATATATATATATATATATTGCATGAATGTTTATTAATGCATTTTTTTAAATCTAATTGTTTGACTAATGTGGATTTTATTTACAAAAACATAAGTCTTTCTCTTTATCAAAATATTGTGATTTGGGACTTTTGGGATATTGAAGCTATCTAAAACAATTTAATAATTAGGGCCTAGTATACTTAAAAAAAATGCTCTAAAACATTACGCATTTAAAAAAAACAATAATTGGGTAACACTCTGGTTCTATAAATTTCTAACTATTGTTTAAAATTTAAGAAAATCGTCATGTTAACAGTGGAAAATAAAGGTGGATTTATGTAAAACGAGGCACATTTTTTTATATTTTTATTTTCTGAAAAACCTATTTATTTAAAGTATTAATTGTTGTAAGAATAAATTGAGACAGTTTATTCTTATAGAAAATAAAGGAGACTGTGTTTATATCTATAATTTTATGGATAAAAATTTTATCTGATGTCGTCCTTTAAGTCAATCCTCTTGTTTGCTGGATTGGACTTTCTCTTGCCAATCGTATGACGCGACGGTAAACACTATGATGTGGACAAGATTTGAATTCAGACTGTCATATTATTGTACCTGATTTAACTCAGTTGGATTTTGAGGTAAGGAATTTTAATATTTTGCGTTTTGTGGTTATTTTGTGTATTAAGTTTTTTTTTATTTTTTTTTTGTAAAATAAAGAAAATAAAAATACCAACATTTTATCCGAAAAAATCCGAATTAATCCGAATTACTTTTAATTTGCTTTTAGTAGCAAAAATAATTGTCGATTAATTTTTTTAAGTGAAGGTTTTAGATCAGATGAAACCTATAATCTGATTGACATTATTGACATAAAAATAACCTATGAACCGTAGAATATTAAATCAACTTATTCATGTTTTATTTAGCAAGGTCAAAGGTATCCAAAATATCATTAGCCCACTTTTGCATTTGATATCTATAATTAATGTTCTTACCTTATCTGCAATTCTTAATGGTGTTAAACAAAAAATACAATTTAATAATTGCTTGGTTTAAAAAATTAATGTTAATATAGTTCCTGCAGAATACGTAATCATTTCGGAATGACCATCAACCTATGATACATCAAATAAAACACCTTGTGTTTTTTTATTTTGTTTTTTTCTAATAATATCTTTAAACTTAAGCTGATACGTAACCTATTTTTTTTTTAAGATGCAGAAAATTACTACTGAAAATATTGTCCCCTCTTAAAGGAACTCATAAAATGCTGACGCCACACAAAAATCTCGGCTTTCTTTATAACCGTTTTTCTTTACCGAGGTCACCACTTTGTGCCCTCTATACGGCGTATTTATCGCCGTTTTTATCTAGAGTTTTTATCGCGCACCTCACAGGATCGTTAGGCAGAGCACTCTTGGCGAGCGAACGTAAAAAAACACTTTTGCAGGCCTCATTAAATTATATAAACCGGCCATTTTTCTTTTTTTATGAATATTGAATAACGGCATTTAGATCTACCATCTGATTTGAGTACCAATATCCACAAAATATGCTCATAACAAACAGTAAAAATATTTCATTTGAAGCCAAGGAACCAAAGAGTCGGGTGGAAAAACGATGGAAATCCATTATTGGGCTAAAATAGGCTAATCAATAGAAAATGTGGGTTTCTGTAAGCCGGATACATTGGTATAATTTACATCATAAAAATTTTTAGAGTTATGAAAAATATGCAGTGATGTAAAATTGATGCCCTAGCGTAAGTGGAAATAATGCTGAAGGTCCAATTTTACCGCTGATGGTCTACCCATCCTGGCGTCGAGTACTCGTAATTCTCGTAGAACTGTTTATCATTTTTAGTAAATATTTACCGTAGCAGTGATTTATCGTCGATGTAAATAAACGATAATCTAATTTTTGAAAGACTGACGTTGGTAACAAAAAAATCAGTTAAAAACCCAAAAAGCAGTCTAAGAAAGCAAAAAAAAAAAATCACTGAAGAAAAATAAAATTGACATAAAATAAGTAGTATAATGTAAACATTCTAATACATTTTACCTTACAAACTTTTGGTTTTATTAGGATGTAGATGTAGTCTTTATGGAAACTCTTCAACCAGCCTAATTGTGGAACTGTATCGTTTTCCACGAAACAAAAAAACTTTCTTTGCTTCAATTTTTAAAATAAATTAATTCATTAATTTTAAATTTAGCTTGCCGCCATACAAACTTTATTATTTAAGAATATTTTTTAATCCATCGTTATAAAATATGAAATATAAAAAATGTTTTAACTGAAATAAACCATTTTGCAACATTCATCGTTTTCCCCGCCGACTCATTGACTGTTATGTAAATGTAAAAACAAAAAGATTATAAAAAAATTCTTTAAAAATTTTACACCTGTCATTTAAAGCCAATAAGAGAATTTTATTTTAACAGTTAACCATAGCAACCTTCAAATTTTTCGGATTTTTTTCCTCCTGTCAAGGTAGGCGAACAAAATTAATAAGCGGATTTTTTTCTGACAGCTCATGTCAGATTTTTTATTATTATTTTTTTTTTAAATAAACTTTGTAAAATTTTCTGACCGACTCCTTCGCGTGCATGTCCAGAAATTTTTCCTCAGTCACGCATTTTTCTAAAAAAAATCTAAATTATTTCAAAAGCTTTGCATTTTAAGCAAAAATATGTTAAAAACTTTTTGGTGAGGAGTAATATTTCCTATTAAAATGGCACCTTCTAAGATTGAAAAAAAAATTGTAAAAATAGATAAAATAAAAACGGTTAAAAAAACAAAAAAAGGAATTTTGTTTTCTTTTTATATTTTTGTCTATAACTCTTTTTAAAGGCAAAATAGATGTAGGCGGTGCTTAACAAAAAAATAAAACTAAGAATTATTTAAATTTTTCAACTTTTCAAGATTTTTGCCGATTTTTTTTTATATTAGATTAAAATTAATAAACATTAAAACATAGTTTAATTATAAAAATACTTTTGGCAACACTCATTGTAAAAGTTTTAACATTAGCTTTTCTTTTTTGTGAAGCAGTGCCTATACCTATTTTGCCCCAGAAGAAAGTTGTGGAAAAAACTAAAGAAAAATCAAATTGTTTTTAACTTTAGGAGGTGTCACTCCGTTCTGAAATTTCATTCCCTACCAAAAAGCTTTAAATATTTTGCTAAAAATGTATAGATTTCGGGATAATTTGAAATTTTAAAAATGATGACAAATTTGCCTTTTTCTCAAAACGGCAAGCCTAAATTTTATAGTACTTTGCAATTTATTCATATACAGGGTGTCCGGAAATACCGTTCGAATAATTCTAGGGGTGATTCGACATGTTAAATTATGAAGAAAAGTTCATATGAACACAGGTGCGTCATAAGGTTGCTATGGTGATTCAAAGATGGCACCCGGATATAGGTTTTAAATCTCTGGAACTGTTTTAGATAACCATCTGAATTTTGGCATATGAGTTGCTATGGTAGATACTTTTCAGTGTTTTTACTAAATTATTTTATTAATCAGGGGCGTACCGACAGGGAAGACCTCGATTTAATTTGTTCACATTTTTAATAAACGTCATATTTTGCAGTTTTCTTTAAAAATTTGGATTCCGCAGTATAAATGACTTAAAAAGGTATTCTTGTAGAAAACCTAGCCGTTTTCAAGAACACACTCCAAAGAAAGTAGTGCATGTATGGTCGTCCAAGCAAAAGAGTATTCCGGCATTTTTAAAGGCGAGAACAATGATTTTTTTAATTACACTGTTATTAAATCAATAATAATTGAATAAACTTTATTTTTAAACCTTATGTTAAATTCGTTTACCGTAACTGGAGTAACTAGACCTTTTTTTCATTCTCAACTTAGCACTGACATAAGCTTACTTTGATTTAAAATTTTTTAATATTATTGGGCGACCATCCATGCACTATTTTCTTTGGAGAGTGTTTTCTCGAAAACGGTCAGCCTGACAGATTATCTACAGGAATACCTTTTTTATGTCATTTATACTGCGGAATCCAAATTTTTAAAGAAAACTGCCAAAATATGACGTTTAATAAAAATGTAAACAAATTAAATTGAGGCCTCCCCTGTCGGTACACACCTGATTAAAATTATAATTAAGTAAAAATACCTACTATTAAAAGCAATTCATATGCCAAAATTCAGATGGCTTTCTGAAACGGTTCCAGAGATATAAAATAAACCTATATCCCGGTGCAATCTTTGAATCGCCATAGCAACTTTATGACTCATTTGCGGAATTATGTTCATATAAACTTTTCTTTATATTATTTAAGATGTAAAATCACCCCTAGAATTATTCAAATGGTATTTTTCGGACACCCTGTATAGAGACTGAAACATAATCAATCATAAAATTTCTTATAGTCAATTATTTCTAAATTTACAGTTTTTAAGCCTGATTTTTTTGTTTTGCAGTTAATATTCATTTTCCTAATAATTCTATTTTTTAATTGGAATATAATTTATTTGCATTAAAGTTTAATTAAAATGAAACATTTTGCGTTGTTTGGTTTAATAATAATAATCTAATAACATTCGTACTGTGAAGTACTATCGATCTGTTTGGCTACCGGATCTATTTAGCAACCACAAACCACAGGCGTATAGATAATTCATCAGTCGAGTTACGCAAACAGAACAATCATGAAATGTTACAATTTACAGCGGCAATGATATGCTCTAATGGAAATTCTTCATTAAATAATTGATTTGAATAGGTTTAGATGTAGGCCGCCAGAATTTTTGCTATTCGATTTGTAACAAAAATAAATAAGATTGAAAATAGGCAAGTTACGCATAATAAAATTAAGAACTTAGACGAATATCTCTTAGTAAAATGTTATGTATATGTCGCACACACTTGGCGTAGTTGTCCATTTCGTAAACTGGATGTCCAGTTCGTGAAATGGAACCAGATAGTGTAATAATATTTTATTTCACCATCTGGACAATTTTTATGTCCATTTCATGTAATAGATATGTAATTTTTCCTTAGAGAAGCGGGACTATATTACACCATCTGAACACAAAAATCATCCTGTACGTATATTTGACATTTGTGCACTTAGTTAAACAATCAGTCGTTGGTGTTTTGAATGGCATGAACATTATATTGAACTACTAAAGCAAAAATGTTTAATTGATCTTGATAAACATTACACTGAAAAACTAACCACAACTAACCAAAAATGTTGGGTCATTGCATTGTATTACAGTAAATAGATAAATGCCAAATATACAGTACAGGAACTGGATGATTTTTGTGTCCAGATGCTGTAATACAGTCTCGTTTCGCCAAGTGGAAAAATCCATTTCATGAACTGGACAAAAATATTATCAAGATGGTGAAATAAAATATTATTACACTATCTGGTTCCTTTTTCGGAACGGACATTCAGTTATGAAATGGACAATTACGCCATGTAGTGCGACATATATTTCCAAAAAGTTTTTTGCATTTTTTTTTCTTTTAAATAATAAAACGATAATTAAAATTCCTAATTTAAATGTATTTTTAGTGACTTAAAACACTTTCTGATTAGTCAACGTCACCGTCCCCGCCTTTGTTGCCAAATATATTAGTACAATTATTCAACTGTAAGAATGATTACTTAGATGATTATTTATAAAAAAAGGTTTTTAATCCCAAATTAGGTCCAAAATATAGTATAAACGAAAACAAAAAAAATCGGAGCAAAACCCAAAACAAAAAAAAAAAAAAAATTGGTAATGTTTGGAAGAATTGGAAGTAACTTACATCCGAAAAGAAAAGGATTTTAAGAAAAATAGCAAATGTAAAAATAAAAACTTAACACAAAAAAACACAGCCCCCAAAAAAAAAAGGGTCCGAAAGATTTGACTATTGTCCTTTATGTTTTTCGGGGTTTTGTGAAACCAATCCGGGGTTTCCCAATCCGGTGGGCTTAAGGTTTAAAAAATTTTTAACCAAATTGAAAAGGGGAAACCTTGTTTTTTGGGCCAAATACCTTAGAATCCCTTAAATTTGGTGCACAACCTTAAACCCAAAATCCAAAAAAAATTAAAATTGGTAAATTTTTTTGGGGGGAAAAAACCAAAAAGGTTTTTCCCCTTTTAGAAAATCATCGTAACATCTAATGCACTCAACCCTATTTATTTAAAACTATTTGAGTCTTGGCAATTTATGCGTTTCCGTATACACTACCATTAAGCCCGGTAAACGCCAATGCGCGGCACTGGGATTAAGCCAAACAAATTTTGTGCCTCGACAATTTCAACATTTATAAATGTGAATTAACTCGAAAATAAAAGTACAAACAGACGAAAACGGTTCAACACAATATATATTATGAAGCCGTGAATAAACAAAAGCGCAAAACAAATAAAATTAAATTATTCAAATACGAAAATACTGGTAGTGTGCATGCGAGGGTGGTGTCATATAGAAAATTTATTTTTTTTCCTTTTTTTTTTTGGGGGCCCGGGGAAAAAAAAGAAAATTTTTCCCAAATTTCCCCCTTAAAAAAAAAAAGCTTTTTTAAAAAAAACCAAATTTTTTATTTTTCGGGGGGGTGGGGTTGATTTAAATAAGTCCGGGGTTTTTAAAATTTTAAAAAAAATTTTTTTAAATTTCGGTTTAAAAAAAAAAGGGGCCAAAACCCCCTAAGGTCCAATTAAAATTCTTGCCCCCCAAAATTTTTTTAAAAACCCGAAAAATTTTAAGGGGCCCCAAAATTTTTTTCCTTTTAATTTTTAACCCCAATTTTTTATAAAATTTTTTTTTTTAAAACTTCCCTTTTTTAAATTTTTGAATTTTAATTTTTTTAAAAATTTTAAAAATTTTTAAAAACAAAAAAAATAAATTTTAAAATTTTTGAATTTTTTTTCTTTTTTCCCAAAAAATTTCGAAAGAAAAACCCAAAAATTTAAAAAAATTTTCCCCTTTTTTTTCAAAAATTTTTTTCCAAAAACAAAAATGGGTTTTGGGGGTTTTTTTCCAGCATAACGAAAAAACCCTTTTGGGTTTTTTTTAAAAAAACCCCAAAATTTTTAAAATTTTTGGGAAAAAATAAAAAAAAAAATTCCAAAAAATTTTTTTTTTTTTGGGATAAGAGGTTTTTTTGTGGAAAAAAAAAAAAAAAAATTTTTTTTAAAAAATTTGGAAAAATTAAAGCCAAAATTCCCCAATTTAAAACCCAAACAAATTTTTCCAATTAAAAAACCTTTTTAAAAGTTTTTTTAAAAAAAAGGAAAAAAAAATTTTTTAAAAATTTTTTTATTTTAAAAAACCCCAAACCCCGCGGGGGAAACCCCCAAAATCAATTTTTTTTTTAAAGGGAAAAGGGAACCCCGGCAAATACCCAAAACCCTTTTCAAAAATTCGGAAAAGGGTTTTAAAAAAAAAAAATAACGTCCCAAAAAAAAATTTTTGGGTAAAATTTTTGGCCCCTTTTTGGGAAAAAAATTAAAAGGGAAAAAAGGTTTTAAAAAGGGGGCTTTTTTTTTTTTTATTCCCCGCAAGGGAACATTTTTCCCCGGCAATTTTTTTGGGGAAAAAAGCGAAATCTTTTTTTTTCCCCTTTGGGCCCCCTTTTTTTTTAACCCTTTTAAACAAAAAAGGTTTTTGGGCCCTAAAAAAAACCAAAAAAGGGTTTTTTTGGGGGAAAAAAATTTTTTTTGGTACGGAAAAAACCTTTTAAAAAAAACCTTTTTCGGAGCCAAAAAGGGTACTTTTTTTTTTGGGAAAAAATTTGTAAATAAAAAAAAAAAAAATTTTAAAATTAAAAAAAAAAAAAATTTTAAAAAAAAATTTTAAACCAAAAAAATTTTAAAACCAAAAAAACTTTTTAAATTTAAAAAATTAATATTTTTTTTTACCCCCAATTTTTTTTCCCCTTTAAAATTAAAGGGCCCCTTTAAAAAGGGTTTTTTAAATTGGGGGCCCCAAAAAAAAAAATTTGGCCCCCAAGGGGGAAAAAAAGGTTTTTTAAATTTTAAAATTTCTAAAAAAATTTTCCTAAAAAACCTTTAAAAAAAAAAGTTTTTGGAAGTTTAAAAACAGGGGGGCCCCTTGGGAAGGGGAAAAAAAAATTAAAGAGGTTTTTTTTTTTTAACCGGGTTTTAAAAAAAGGGGCCCTTTTAAACCAAAAAAAAAATTCCCAAAAAAAAAATTTTTTTTTTCTTTTTTTCATCATTAAGGCCAAAAAATTTTTAAAAATTTTTTAAAATTTTTAAAAAAAAAGGGTGTTTTAAAAAAAGCCTTTTTTAAAACCCCCCAAAATTTTTTTCTTTAAGGGGGAAAATTAAAAATTTTTGGTTTTCCCCCCCGTAAAGGGAAAAAAACACCCATTTTTTTCCGGGGGCCCCCCGCCGGGGTTTTTAATTTTTTCCCCAAAAAAAAAAGTATATTTAAAATTCCCCAAAAAAAAACCCTTTTTAAAAA
Organism: Listronotus oregonensis; assembly: GCA_019359885.1. Classification (NCBI taxonomy): domain Eukaryota; kingdom Metazoa; phylum Arthropoda; class Insecta; order Coleoptera; family Curculionidae; genus Listronotus; species Listronotus oregonensis. The sequence continues at coordinate 44,213 of JAHBCN010000532.1, forward strand.
TTTTTGAAAAGGAAAAAAAAGGTTTTTTTTTAAAACCCAAAAATTTTTTGGAATGTAGAAACGGATAGAGGGCCGTAAAATTTAAACAAGGGAGACAGAGGGGGAAGATTTATGGTAAGAGCAGTGTCAATAAAGCTAATACGTTTTCTTTGGATGGAATCCAGAAACCAAAAGTTGCGGGAGAACCCACGGATTAGAAAAGGATACGTACTTTCTAGCTTAAAAGAAAAATCCAAAATTTCTAGCTGCTGCTATGGCTGTAGATGTTGTGTGTTTATATCATTATTGATCTTTCTAAGGCCTACAAAATTAAATGTTCCTTTGTTATGCAGAACTTAGCCGCTTGTGTGTAGAGGATAATTGGCTGACTTGTTTCGCGACAGTGAACATGGTAATATCATGATTTTTGCTGCCCTAATCCGGTAATAATTGAAGATCCCGTAAAAGAGATACCTTTATTACCCTGCGCTTATTTTCCTAATTAGTCTAGGGGACTAGCCTAGAAAATAAATATAGGTTTATTCCCTGCAAAAACCGTTTATTGTACGGTACGCATAAGCCCAGTCAGTTTAACCCGTTCTAATTGAAAGGTGATGGTGTATTACAGGATCCCTTTACTCTTCCAATCAAACTTGTGATCGTTGGTGAATTGTTTGGAACGGTCTTTTGATCCCCATTAATAGCAAGAACCCTTTGATACAGAAATCGTTCCAACTTCAAGTCGTTTTTATAGTGACATAAAACCGAGCAAGGTCGACACTTGCGCGTTTGATCGCTTCTAACAGTTCTGTAACCGTGTTTCACGGGTATACAGAAACTGCGAGGTTGGAACAAACCGTATAAATATGGTTAATTTTGGAAGAAAGAAGATCGTTAATGTTAAAAAGTGAGTCGGTGTCTGTATTAAACCTTGAGGTACTCCACCATTAGTTTGGTAAAAGCTAGAAGAGTAAACGTTTATCATAACCGGTATACGTCGATTGGAAAGAAAATTGGGAGATCCAATTACAAAGTTTAGGTGTTGCTAAACCTCGTTAAACGCCTTACATATGTTAAGATAATAATCTGAGATTCGACAAAAAACTTAAGAAACTTGTTCCAGTTATACGAAAGAAATGAATCTGCTATATAAAGGGTTTTCCAATATGAACGATATGATTTTAAAATTAAATAAAATAGAAATGATTTCGGATAACCACACTTTTTATATTATCTTGAAGTACAATCGATAACATTTATGTTCTGAATAACACGTCGTTTAAATGTCCACCTCGGCTTTGTGTACACGAGTGAATTCAACGAATCCAATTTTCTAAGACTTTGTGCAATAAATCGTGCGTAATCTCACGAATGCAGCGTTTAATGTTAAGTCTCAAAGCATCAAGTTTTTGTGGCCTGTTTGCATAAACCTTAGATTTTAAATAACCCCACAAAAAGTAATCTCAAGGAGTCAAATCACAGCTTCTTGGTGGTTAGCAACAGTTGCATTTCTTGAAATTATCCTTTCACCAAACTTTTCTTGCAGTATGGCGACAGTTTCATGAGCAGTGTGACATATAGCGCCGTCTTGCTAAAACCACATAAATTCTAAATCAAGCGCATCTAAATTTGGCCATAAAAAATTTGTCAACATCTGTCGATATAGTTCAACATTCACTGAAACGGAATCCCAAACCTCATTTTGGAAAAAAAAATGGTCCAACGATACCACCATGCATTAAACCACACTATACAGTTACCTCATTCGTGGTGTAATAATAAACGTTTTTAAGGGGAATAAAGTAAAAAGCTGTTTCATAGTCTCACCCCTAAATGTGTTTAGTATTTAATGCGGGATCGCTGCACGAATATTGTGGAAATTGTTCTCTTTAAACCCATAATATACATATACAAAAGCCCTCGGTAATTAAATGTTTAATGTTATGTTTTCATGCTGCATGTAACAAGTTATTAGTCGAATATACACTTTGATAATGTACGTGTGTATATTTTAATGAGTAACGCGGTAATAATTGATTGGTTTGTTAAACATTACAAAGGGTTGTTGTTTTAGGATTTTTAAACATGTGTACGTCCATTTGTTTAACCTTTTTGCTATATAGTTGTATAAGTAATGACTTTTAAAATATCATTTTATTGTTTGATGGTTACTCTGCACTGTGCGAATATTAGGGGTGAAGTGTTACAAAGTGTTTTACCTATATTTTGTATACAGGGTGACACAGCGGACATGTAACAGCCCGTAGCTTCTTTATTTATAAGAATTATTTTTTAAAATTTAGTTGATACACCTGTCATAAATACACTCTTTTAAGAGTCCATTCGCGCCGCGAAAATTGGATCAATTTGGGGTTTTTCTCAAAAACGGTATAAATTATCGATAATTTTTAAAAACTATATGAAAGCCAACACACTTAAATCTAGGCTTCTGCTGTAATAGTTTTTTAAATTTGGATTTAGTTTTTAATATTTCCTTGAGTGAAAGTCACCCTAAAATCGGTTATGTTTAGATACTATATTTTCTTAACTTGACTCATATTTCAAAAATCCGTTACAGCAGAGATTATTTCCTTACCTTTAAAATGGTGTATAATTTATGTCATTTAAGTGAAAAATAGTTACCGAAAAACGTTATCTCCTGTAGGCTTGCAATCGGAAACAACATCGCATCGATACACCGAATTTGGAAGAACCTAAATAAAATATAATATTTTTAATGCGGCTATACGAAAATTGTGGTAGTAGGAGTTTGTTAGTCTCCCCCACCGTCTCCGCGTCCTTTCGCCCGACCCCTAAGGTATAGCGTAAATGCACTCTTAATGACTGAATAAAACCAATTTGTTCACTTCCGGTTTAACCGGAAATAACCCTAAATTTTAAATAGCACCCTGTATATATTTTTAGCCTACCTGACCCGCCTTAAAATTCTCTTTTCAACCATGTGTCACACTTGTCATTTTATTTCCAAGATCAATTTTTTCCCCAAAATTTTAGTAGACCCCGATGTGACAGTTGCAAACTATCTGCATACGTTGAGATGTAAAGAATAAGGCGTAAAAATATGTGTAATTTTGTTAATTTTTATCTAATTAAAAATAGTTAGTAACAGAGGTTAATTTTTAAAATTTTAGAAATGTATTTTTTCACGCTTTGTATCACAAAATCCAAAATAGGAAACTCCAATTTTTATTTAAAGTAACTTTAACTGATTAAACATTTAATATTTTATAGAATATATCAGAACTAGTATGAAGAACTGATTTTTTTATAAAAAATGCATAAATAAACATATCTACATTACCCTATAATAATTGTTTAGTTCACCTTTGTCCTTTTGTGTTATAGGTATAATAAGTAATTAAATTTCTTTGATTTGTACCAAAAAATGTTCACTTCATTTCATGGATCTCTTGATATGTTTAACATTTTTGTTATCCCTATGCAGGAATGTTAAACTGCCAACTTGGCGCATTATTGGTACCTGTACTTATACTTATTATAAGGATTTGCAAATCAATGTCGATGTATAATTTTGCAATTTTGGTAAAAAGGTCAGTTGTGCATACCAATTTTGATAAATTATATTAAATAGTAAATATTTGATCTAAACTTAAATCAAATAAAAATTGTAGTTTTCTAATTTGAATTTTGAGATATTAAACGTTAAAAAAATACATTTCTAAAATTTTAAAAATTAACCTTTATCTTTAACTCTTATCAATTAGAATGCAATAAAATTTATTGCAACGTCCAAAATATCAAACAAAGTACCTTTTACCTAGATAATAAAACAACAATAATTAAACAAAAATAAAACGTAGTGGTTTACATCGTTTGATTCGCTTTAAAATACTGCATTTAGTAATCCTATAAAAGTAATTTGTTTCCATTTTAGTTTTGTACCTAGGGCCAAAATACTTTAAAAATAAAGTTTGGCGCCTCTATCAAAAAAGTTTAAAGAGGTAAAATTGAGTTTATATTTTTCCGAAAGTAAGTAAAGTAATTGATGTGTTTGTTTTAGGTTGATCATGGAACTTTAGATAAAAAATTAAAACTTAATTTAAAAATAAAATTTAGACAAAACTTGATTTAAAAATGGTGGATTTGGATGTACAATGATTTGTAGAATCCCAAAAATAAAACATGTCCCATTTAAAAATCAAAATTTCCAGTCAAACCGGAAGTCGGGAAAGGTAGTCATATATACATAAAATGTTTCGTTAAAACAAAAATCCTAATTAGTTTTTTTAATATCGATAAATATATAAAAAATGGCAACCTGAAAGTAATCCTTGGGGGTACCTAGTATATTCATTGGGATAGGTACAAATTAAAGAGCGCAGCAAGTATAGTTTTTTCAAGATATAAGAAATTGACTAAAAGTCTCGACTGCTTCTGAATGCAGTAAAAACTCTCGAAATTAGTATTTATGGTATTATTAGGGTAGGTTGATCTAATTATTGCACCCGTCCGTACAGGGTAGTATTCCTACCTGACTGGAATAATACATAAGTATTCATGATGTCCTATTTGCCCCAGGTTATATCTAAACGTATGGGGTAAAGTGCGGACCTGAACTATTCTCACCTCTATTGGCATGGCCATAAAGGATCACTTCCGAGGATTTTTATTGCAGTCGGAGATAATCGATGCGCATCTAGTCATTTTCTAATATCTTGAAAAATACTATATGCCCTCGAGCTCAGGGGGTTTTTTATATTAAAATAAATATAGATGTTTGATGTTACATATTATTTTGTCCATTTTTCTCTTCTAGCATGCAAAATTTTGAAACTACCTACAATATCTTAAAGCCCAATACTAACCAATCGTACATGCATTAAGTGAAGTAAGAGACAGGTTATTAACATGAGACCTAAGAATTTGCAGCCCTAGAGGGAAAAAAAGCTTTTAAAGAAAAAAGTTTTGTAGCCTAGCACTCTGATAATGAAAGAACTTTTAAAGTGGGAAGTACGGGGTTTCTTCAGATGACTGTAAGTGGATGGTACTTTATGAATTCGGTTATAAGCCGCTAAGGGAGAAACAATATTGGCTAATTCATTGAAGCAAAAGCCGCGAAAATATAGCTACAATTCGTTGGTGAACAAGTATAGAAAGCTTTCTTGTAATGAGGCGAGCGGCTCTTCTTTGAATGGAATTAGGAATGCTGAGTGGCGGAATATTCCAAGTATGGTCTGATTGAGAATACATTTTTAAGGAACTAGTACTATTTCGAATGAGGAATCCGAGGTTTTTCAGACCTTTTGTGGCTATGGATATAAAATGCTTGTGGCAGTTAAGATTTTTTCCAGAAGTAACGCCATCAGGTTAAATGATGAGTAACTTTTCAAATAGCATTATGTCCATCCGAGGAGAAAATTGCGTTTGATGCAATTTTAGAAACATAGTTGCAAAACCTATATAATCCTATTAAAACAACGCATCAAAACGTATTAAGATATATACATAATTAGATGGCAAAAAATGTAAATACATCAAAATGAATATTGTCCACAAATGTAATCACTTCATGAACTCTTATGTCCGATTGTCCGCTAGGGGACAGCGCTGTCTCGTGGAAGCAGGTATTATTTTATTTTTTAATCTACACTCTTTAATTGCACCAACAATTTTAAGGAATCCTTAGCACAAGATAATCCATAAAATGGCCAAACAAGCAAAGTGATTGGCTACATTGGAATACTTAACGCTAAGGGGAATATAGTCAAGAATCACAACAAAAAAACTACCCAAATTTTTTACGTAAAGTCAAACCAAAACACAATGGGTCCACAACAAAATCAATTTTGTGTATGTACTTCAACGCAACAAAATGTATTATGTCCGAACAATTTTTGCAATTTTTTGTTAAGTAGAACTCATTTTGATTTAAATGAGGTCATTTATAATTAGTTTTGTTCATTATCTTTCAAATACTAACATTGTTGTTACTTTATAATGAGCTAGTAAAGAGTAAAACGTTTTTCGCTTCTACTTGAAAATTATGTTAAATGGACATAATGCATATTGAAAAGTTGCTCCTCAAATGATCTGTTTTGCGGAACTGTTCATAAGTTGTGTGTATTATCTCATAAGAAATAGGTGGGACCCAATGCTAACAAAAGATTGTTATTATTTTGGTGGACACATCTAGAAATTAATCTATCCGAACTACTATTTCTCCCTATATCCTTATTACTAACCTGGGTCAGTTGTAAGTTAAATTTATTCAAGTAACAATACTGTAGGTAAAATTTATTTAAATACAAAACGAGAATTACAAAAAAATTAACACAGATATAGACCTAAGGTGTCTCTTTAACATGTTAAACCATAAAATAAACCTTGATTATCCTACATCGTACAATATTTTACCATGAAGAGTCGTTAAACACACAGCTTAGTAGATCGAGAGACAAGACGCACAAGAAAATACAATAATTTCAAGTCTGTCGCAAATAATCTTCTCAGCTTGACGTCTGAATGGACTCGTAAACTCGCGCAGAAAATCGACATAACAATAAAAATCACGATAATAATTTTGTCAAGATGAATGATGCATGGATGATCGTATTATACGGTTAAAAGGGGAAAGAATCGATAAGATATTACCGCATTTTGCTTTGCAGTTGTCCTATTTTTATGATCATAAACTTAAAATGAAAATGCATAGATGGTCATAATAAAATAATTAAACAGGGTGCAAATATATACGAATATATAGGTCTCTTTGTTATTCAGAAATAATTTACGCTATTTTACACTTATTACCTACGTAGTCCTAAAATACCTTTCAGAACGGCGCTTACGTAAAAAAAAAGTGTAAAATAGTAAACACTATTTCTGACTAGGTAGGTAGGTAGGTAGGTTTAAAGTGAGTGGACTTTTTACGCCCTCCAATGCGACCGCTCGGTCTATTGTGGCTCACACCTTTTTATATTTCTCCCAATAGGATCGGACTTCTAATGAATCCGATACCAGATTGGGAGAGAGTTCTTACATCTCCTCTTACTCGTGTCGCTACCGGACACGAGCACAATGTGTTCTGATGTGTTAGGGTGTCCCTGTCTCCTGGAGAGTATGACGAGCAGACGATTAGATCCATCATGCCCTTCTCTCCCGGTCTTGTGACGTGGGTAGAGCTACCAGGTCCTTGTTACAGGAACCACATGTTCTGTCTGAGGCCGCATCTCCGGCCTTATCCTATGAAAACGGTCCTATCCGCTTTCTGTTTAAAGTCAGGGAACCCTTTTTCCCATAAAGGCGGTTCTGTCCGCCTTCTGTTTGGATTCAGGGATCCCTTCCTAAGCACCTGTTTGTTCGGGATGGATTAGTCCTTCCCCGTGAACCAGGCGCCGGTGACTTCAGGGGCACCTTACGAAACGGATTCACCCGTTTCGGTCGGCGCACCTTTGTCTGCTTGTGACCTTGAGTGGCACCTCTCGAAACGGATTTATCCGTTTCGGTCAGCGCACCTTTGTCACTTTTTTCCTATGTTTGAAGCTAGGGAAGTAATAGACCACCACGGCAGAGCCCCGCATTACCGCAGTAAGGCTAGATACTTTGAGAGGTCGCCCTGTATCTCAGAGGCACCGTTGGAGACACCTGTTTAAGGCACATTAACTCATCAGCACGGTATGCTAACACCTCGAGTTAAAGCCTTGTGATCAACTTAGCTTCGTATCCCGTTCCACACGCTAGCCAAGAGAGTTGCCGATAACCAGCAACTCTAGCGCATGTTCCAAAAGATCCTACTGGGCCCAACCACAACGACGATGTGTGAACACATGGGTTGGGTATGACTAACAAACATTATTTCTTTTATGTAACTTCATAAACCAGTTAGTTTAGATTAGTTGTTGGATCTTCAGTTTCCTTTTTAATTGAAGGATATCAGTTATTGTAGATGGTCTCTTTTGTAGCTTTCAAATTGGTTATGCTGGGCTACTCTAGAGCTGAAGCTCAGTATCAGCACAATTGCTTCTTTACTCTTATATTTAGTTTCTTAAGAAAGTATCTAATTCTGATTTAAAAAACAAGCATAAGGCAATGCAGATCTAGGCGCACGGTAGTGCGTGTATATTACACGAAACGGTTCAGCATGTTTTTTCCCTATCATAACTTTATTCAGAAAGTTATGTCGAGTGATTTCTGAGATATGATTTTGAAAATCGCCCATTTTACTACTGACTGACTGACTCACTCATTGACTCTTTAAAATTATGGGGCACTTCTCAAGGGAGTAGAAACTTGAAATTTGGAAAATCTATATACCGAACACAGCCTTATTGTCTATGGGATATAGGTAGATCATTTTTAAAATGAAAATTCGGTGCCCTTTGAAAAGAAAAAAAAAACATAAAAAGTACCTAAAAGGTTTAATTTTTATTGTCGGCCACCTTTGCGCTTTTTAAATGGTCTATTATTACAGACACGTGCAGGTAGCGGCACATAAAAAGCAAAGGCGGCCGCAGTTTAAACCAAACGTTTTGGGCCTTTTTTTTTGTTCCTTTAAAAAAAACTGACTTTTCATTCTAAAATTGATCCAACTATACACACATAACTGACTACCTACATATTAGGTGTATTTAATTTAAAGCTACAATAGAATGCAATTAGCTTTTTTTGTGGGCAAAATTAGAAAATAAAAATCAAAACGCCTAAATCGCTGTTCAGACGCTTAATGCGCTATAATCAGTCAAGTCGTTTTTGTGTAGCTTAGGATTTCTTTTCCAGAAAACTTCACAATTTTTCAAAAAGCATAGATTTGCATATGAAAATTTGGGATTTAGCTTGACTTACCTATTTTTTAAATCTGTATTATGCCGATGGGCGCAGTTTATTTTTTAAGGGTGAAAACTACCCTTAATTGCTAAAATCTATAAAACTATACATTAAAGCTTAAGTTGAGTAAAATTTAACTCAAACAAGTTGAAAAGAGAGAATTTTGTTTCTTTAAAACATTATTTAAAATATTTCAGCCCTTAAAAATCAACCCCATATATCATTTAAAAAAAATTGTTAACCCTAAAAAAATAATATTTTATCACAGTGTTTTGCATGAAAATTTGGCATTATGCTTAACTTACCCTTCTCTTCAAAATCTTCATTATGCTAAAGGTTGTTTTTTATTTTTTAGGGGTAAAAACTACCCCTTATTGTAAGAACCTTCAAAACTTTCATATTAAAGTTTAAGTCACATAAAATTAGGCTCATATAAATAAAAAAATAGGTATTTAATTCTTTAAAACATTTTTTAATATATTTCAATCCTTGAAAATCAACCCTTATTAAGATTTAATAAAAAAATTGTTTACCCTAGAAAAATTAACATATTGTCACAAAGTTGTAATTAAAAATTTGACTGCTCAAAAGTATTTAATTTTGTAATTTTTTAATTCTTAAAAAATCCATCCCTTACAATATTACAACGCAAGAATAGTACAAATACGCGGATTTTTTAAAAAATGCATGGAATCTTTTAGCATGCTGCAAAAAAATGTTTTTTTTAAGCATAACTTCTACAGTTTTTGTGATAAAAAGTTCTTCAAAAAACCATTTTGTTGTTTTTTTCAAGAGCTATATAGGTATATTAGAACTGTTTAAATTCCTTACTTTTGTTAAGGCGAGAGTTTAAAGGGCTGAAACAAGGTAGTGCTCGTGTATACACACGCGTATTAAACGTTTGTATCTCACTTAATTTCCGTGATACAGTAAATTAAAAAAAGCAGAATAGTTGTAATTCAAAAAGCTATAATTTAATACCTTAGTAATATTTACGTATCTCCCTTTGTTTGCGAGTTATTTTTTAAAAAAGGTAATTTTTTATTAAAATTCTAAAATTAGATTTTTTTTTTAAACTAAACATTTTAAATCGGTTAAAATTCTAAAATGTCTTTATGATAGATTGATAAAGAGAATTGAAAAAGGAAATCATTTTAATTAGGGTGGTAATTAGGGGGTTGTTTTCGAAGATTTTTGCACTCAAAAAATGTTGGTCTAACCTTATGTTAATCCTAACTTACACAACTTTTATGGTACATAAAAAAGTTACTATTAGTTTTCCTCGAATACGTCGATTTTGCGTTATTTGCCTTTGAAACTCTGAAATTTTGTGTTTGATGAAAAACAGCTAACTTTTAACAAACCACAACTGGGTTTGTATTGGTCCCACGGCAATTAAAAAAAAACATTTTATTCGTTTTTTTAAAAGCTATAATTTGGTTATTAACAGTTTTTTAAAAAAATGCTTACTTATCAGGTTATTTACAAAAAAACGATTAAAACCGTTGATTTTATCGACGAAACATTCCGACTTCGATCGCGAATAACTCGAAAAGTATGCATTTTACAAATACAAATGCATAGAACATTTTTTGCTCATAAATAATTTTTTTTATCTCTTTCTGTCTTCTAGTATAAAAAAAAATTCCACCCCCGAGATGGTTTAGCAACCAGCTCCAAGGTAAAGGCGCCCTTCAGCATGATATAGATTTTGATCCTTGGACTATTCCCTACCTACTGTTAAAATTTCAAGTCATTCTAAGCATTTTGAAAAAATTGCTGGGCATAATGGTTTGTCTCCTGGACTATCTGTTACATTAAGCCCAGTTAAAAATCAAGGAACCAGAACCTTGATTGCTACTAACGGTTACGTACTTACTTCTTTGTGTGATTTATGTTTGGTAGTTGAATTATATTATACTTTAATATTAGCTGGTTTTTTTTTAGATATCACTTTAATTGAAAAGGCAGCTTATTTTAAAATTTTGTTTAAAAATCTGAATTATTTATCTAATTTTATTTTCTTTTTCAGGTAAGTTTATGGAACAAATTACCTGAATAGTACCTAACTGGTAAGTCAAATTGGCGAATTTTGTGCACATATACCATAGTTAGGAAGACTTTAAAAAAAATTTATTAGTAAAATTTTATTATACCGTTATTGTAGATTATACAATTTTTTTATTATTATTAGTTCTGGATTTTTCAAATATAAAAATGTCTCTGAGGGCAGAGAAAGGTACAGATCCTGCCAGAAAAAAAAATCCAATTACAGCTCCATGTTCTTAGAAAAGATTAAAATCACCACTGCTAGTATCAAGTCATATGTAGTGTTAACACGAACTTTGGTGTAAAGATAAATGCCAATTTTAAGACAAAGGTGTTAATAGTCGTTATTCGATTTGTAGTAAAACATAATCCTTACATATTTTGGAGCATCAAGGGTGACTTAAAAAATTCGCAAGGTAGAAATTTAATTAAATTAATTTTTGTGAAATTTTTGATTAAAAAACCTTAGGAGAGAAAATAGCTTAATTATTTTTCTGTAATATATTTATTGTAAAATATAGTTAAAAGGGGTAAGAATATTTGGATGTTAGTGTTAAAAGCGGCTAAAAAATCTGGCTTTTTTGATAACGACTAAAAACATGATTTAAGAAACACTACACGGCTTTGGCGCGGCACTCTAGATACTGTAATAGGAAATCCACCCCCAAAATTGTTCACCCCTCCGCCAGACCCTAAAATTACTTCATTTAATATTAATTCATCCCACAAAAGATCATTAGGTTTCTCTCAAAGCCACAATCAATTCTCGCAAACTCCTTCATTGAAAGGGCATTACAACAAAGGGTTTGTGTGGTTATCGGGAATGTGCCCTTAAGGGCTTAAGGGTGCGTGCGGCGGAATATGATGTTTGGTTTTGTGGAAAGGGGAAAGTGATCTTTGAAATTTGGATTGGTGAAAATTAGATAACAAACAGAATGGGCCCGAAAGTTAAATTGTTTTTGTACCATAATTCGCTTATAGTATTTTTATTTAGTAAAGAACTGGTAAGAAAATTAAATATCGTACAATGATTAGTTGCCTTCAGAAATATACAGTAAACTTAACATTTACGTTATGGCTTTTTGAAGAATAAGATATATACAGGGTGGTTAAATTTTTATAAATCAAATAATATTTTTTTGTTATTAATTTTAAAGTATTTAAAAAAAAGTTTTGGGCATTCAGTTGTGCATGTCAAATTACCTTTAAAAATATTTTGAGGTTTGTTAGGTTACTGGTGTTATGGTGGCAAAGTTAATACTCGTAATATAATATGAAATGTAATATGAAATTATTAAATTTTAAGAAAAATATGTACATTCCAAAATTGATATTTATTATTATACTTGTTCCTTTTCGCCCCTAAAAATCATTTTATTAGCACTTATTCTAGGATTTTAAAAGAAATCAAATGTACTTATTTTCATTATTGATTATACAAAAAGAAACTAAATACGTTTCCATATTTTTCCATACAATTCCAAAAGCAAATGCTTGGAAGCCGCTCTTTAAATACGTTAGTTAAATTACAAAAAAAAAACAAGATTTAATCAATTTTTTTTAATTTTTGAATATTAATTTGAATTGACACTCAAAAACAAAGGTACCTTTTATTTTAAACTTTTGGCCTCCAGGAATATGATTACTAAGCTTTTATTTTAAATAAAGATAAATGTTAACAATATATTGAAAACTGTATTTAAGTGCCGCTTTTAGGTATTTGCTTTTAGATACATGGCATTGTAAGACTTGACATCCACAGTATTTTTTTCAGTTTCATGAATTATAAAAAAAAGTTGTATTTATTTAAAATTGTGACCGAAAATAAAACTAAAAATAACTTCTTTCTATATCTTAACTTCTCACATGTTTTGAATTTGCCACCATTTTACGTGACCAGTGTCAAACTGTTTTTAGGTGATTTTTTGAGTTGAGCATGTCATCTCAAATGATTTCCGGCAAACTTTTTTAAATATTCCAGTAACAAAAAAAATCCATTTGTTTTAAGTTTCTCCAAAATAATTTTTGGCCAAAAGATATTAAAACTAGAATCTTAAAGCTTTAAAATGATTTTTTTAGATTGTCCATACGACCATTTTTTACTGAAATACAGCCTGTCAAAAATCACCAAAAAATTTCGAAAATTTTTTTGGACCTTTAATTTTTTCCATTAGTGTATTAAATCTGTTGTTTTATAAATGGTTTTTTTTGCAGTAATTGGGATTGGACAAAATTACATTTTTATATTGACTCGGTTCCTGGTACATTTAACTTTAAATTGGTGGCCGTAAAATTTCATTCAATTTGCTACACAACTGTCTTCAAGGCACATGGCATGTTTTTTTCGGTATTTAACATTAATCTCTTGATTAACTTATTTATGTCTTTCACATGCCTAAACAATGTTAAGGCACCCCTTTCAGCATTTGCTTATGTGTCTAAATTCAAATCGAACCTTTAACAAGATCAGATTCCTTTAAGAAAATTGGATTTTCTCAAATCTTTCAAGTTTTATTGAAAATGCAGGGAACCGAATTTTCACACTAGCTTTCGCAAGAGAAGATGTAGAGAAATATTGAAAAATTCCTTTGACTTTAAGTTTTGCAAAGGCTTTTACAAATATACGTATTACTGGAAGCTCGTTAAAAGTGGGTGTTATGAGTTTTTTCTATAATATAAGAAAGAGTGGGACATTATTTCAATAAATATATAATATATATATATATATATATATATATATATATATATATATATATATATATATATATATATATATATATATATATATATAAAATTAACAGTTACGGCTCGATTTACTGCGTAGTGAACATCTACCATTTTAATATTCTAAAAGTCACAATGCAAACGATATATTATTTGGGGCGCCCGTTTCCAAAACTTGTTAAATCCATCAAAAGTGATTTCTAGAAAATCCATGTTTTCTGATAACCTTATTGAGAAGTCAAATCCGCAATATGTTTCCAAAAATTTTTTGATTCTACTTTCTTGTTTAAATAACTTAGCAAAATATTCTAAAGTATTTTTTTACTGACCGTAAGTCAGTTTTAAAAAACAATCTACCAATAACAAATCACTCACATATTGTGTGGAGTTTTGGAAATGACCAATTTTTTTGATATCATAGTATTACTGGAAGCAATCAGATTTGGTACAGTTAAATCATATAGGTATGTGTCAAAGCTGTCAAAGAAGGTATTTTTGCCATTTTCTCAATTTTTGTAAAAAATGGATCTAGTTAGTTATGGAAACGCACGCCTCATTTATACACACCTGTTTTTTATGGTTGAAATAATTGCTTTAATTTTTTCTTTATTTACATAGGTACCAAGAAATATTCTAGGGATTTGTCGTGTTGTATTGTAAAAAAATGTTTTGGCATGAGTACAGGGTTGTCCAACGAAGGGTAAACACCCTCGTAATTTCTTTATTTCAAAAGATATTGAAAAACGGTTTATACAAAAGTTGTAGGAATTTTAGAGGAGAATATGAGCAGTTTGCCATGAAAACAATTGAACATCTAATAAAAAAGTTATACGAAAAAATATGGTTATCTTCCTTATTTTAAATGGAACACCCGGTATATTATGTGATTTTTGGATTCTCTAGAAAATTCTAAACCTTTTTCATATAGGGTGTTACATGTCTAAAGTTAAAAGTTTCGGAGCAATGGACAATTGAAAATCAGTAAAATGTCTTATAGCTTATTCTATTAAATAGGCTGAAATGCAAAATAATTAAATAACAAAAAAAAGAAACATTTATTTGCATAGCAAAAACATCTAACATTTAGTAATCCATTAACGTAATCTAGGATTCGAAAATACCTCCTTCAGCGGCTAAACACATATGCATGCGCTCTATAAAGTTCTCTGACGTGTTGTGTAGCATATCATGATTGACAGCTCTAAAAGACTCTTGTATCCTCTCTTTCATTTCATTTGGACTTTCACAAGGCGTAGCATTCACGAAATTGTCGATGAATCCCCACAGAAAGTAATCCAATGGGCTGAGGTCCGGGGACCTAGGAGGCCAGAGAATCGGTCCGTCGTCTTCCCTATTTTCATACCATGGATTTCCCCTGTTTCCTATCCATTTCGATCCATGACGTTCAGTCAAGAAAAAAGTGACATCACGTGTGCTATGCGGCGGGGCCCCGTCATTTTGGAACCACATATTTCTTCTAACTTGAAGGTTTACATTTTCTAATAATGTCGGCAACGATTCTCTTAAGAAGTTTAAATATTTGTTACCAGTTAAAGTACCCTCGAAAAAATATGGGCCAACAACATCTTCCTTGTTTCATAATTTCGCCTCTCCAATTAGGATTTTGTTGACTGTAGTACCTTATATTATGTCGGTTCATAGTACGATCACTTTTAAACGTAGATTCATCGGTGAATAACACGTTTTTAAAAAAGTCATGGTTTTGGTCAATTTTCTCTATAGCCCAAGAACAAAAATCTGCTCTTTTTTCTTTATCACCAGGTAGTAGCTTCTGGTGATACGAAATGCGATAGGGATGCACTTTGTGATTTTGTAAAATTCTCTTCACAGATGTGTAAGACATACCAAGGGCTTCGCTCCGAGAATTGGTACTTTGGATGGGATTCTCATGAACGGAAAGCAAAACTCGTAGCTGATTTTCCTCATTGAGAACAGGCTTATTAATAACAACTCTCTTCTTATAACCTACATTTCCGGTCTCCCTGAATCTGTCTCCTAATTTTTTCAACGTTCTCAAACTTGGTTGCCGCCTGTCGGGATACATGTTTAGATACTGTCGTTTGGACGCTCTCAACTGATACACATTCCTCGCCAAGGTATTCACCATATCTATCATTTCGTCTTTTGAGTAACGCGTGTTTCTGTTCATTTTAATAAATAGTTATAGTAGAAGAATATTCTTTGACAAGTAAACTATCAAAAGTTTGACGACTGTTTGATCCACTCGCTGCACGGCAACCAAACGCCACTGTTGGAGCACGTGTCCCATTGTTGACATTTTTTGCATTTCAGCCTATTTAATAGAATAAGCTATAAGACATTTTACTGATTTTCAATTGTCCATTGCTCCGAAACTTTTAACTTTAGACATGTAACACCCTATATGAAAAAGGTTTAGAATTTTCTAGAGAATCCAAAAATCACATAATATACCGGGTGTTCCATTTAAAATAAGGAAGATAACCATATTTTTTTCGTATAACTTTTTTATTAGATGTTCAATTGTTTTCATGGCAAACTGCTCATATTCTCCTCTAAAATTCCTACAACTTTTGTATAAACCGTTTTTCAATATCTTTTGAAATAAAGAAATTACGAGTGTGTTTACCCTTCGTTGGACAACCCTGTACATTTGGTTTTAGTATACATCCGCGCCTTTTTACTGGTTTATATTATCAAACAGTTTTAATGTAAATAAAAGTGTTTCTATTCTTTTACATCTATGGTGATCATCTCTCCAGTATTCAGGATACAAAATGTTTTACACAGTTTCTTACAACAGTATTTACTTTTTAAATATCTCCCGATAACCGATTACGCAAATGTTTGTATTAGCATTTTTATTGGCTATTAAGAACATGGTAAAACACATAATTAAGATTTCCATATATCGAACTGTTAATTATAAAGCTGTCAAATAAACATACCCATGGTATTCTTTCTATTTTCATTACTAATTTCGTTTTGGAATTTAAACGGTCATAAAATAGTGTTTTACGACATTGGCTTCGGTTACTTTGTTTAAGACTCATCGAATGATTCAAATAAATACAAATATAAAACTATACTACTTTTTTTTTAATAATTCTACAAAGGACGTTCTTATTTTTACAATATATTAAATATTGATTTTTTTATAAAAAAATACAAAATATAGTAGTCCGCCATGATGATAAGAGTTGATTTGTTGATGCTAGAAAGGTTTCTGGAATCGAACAAAGCAAAATTCGGAATATCAAAATACCATGTACATTTTTAAAGAATACCCGATGGATCAAAAAAAAGCACGGACATACCATTCTACGGCTTCCACCTTATTGCGAATTCAGTCCTATTGAGCCAGTGTGGTGTTTCATGAAAAAAAAAATATCAGAAAAAAATAATACTGAGCCCAAATTTAGAAACTCTGTTAGCCATTTAATTCGTGATAATAAAGCTGAAGTAGAAAAACACTGGCCAAATTTTTTGCTTAAACTGGATCTAAGACAGTTATAAGCCCAAATGACTCTGAAAGTTCTCCTGATGGGATTAACATTCAAATTACATTGTCAGTATTTACTTATGTAGCCAGCTATTTATACTATTAAGGAGTTATTTTTAAAAATTTTTACCTGAATTTAAACATGATTTTATTTGTTAGTAAATGATGGGTCTAACTGAAAAGATGAATTTATAAAAAAAAATACAATGCGGTTAATAAAATCAGAATATATAATGTTAAAATTGGCACCACCTTTAAAGAGGTATTATACAAAGCGTTAAATTGATTATTTAGAAATTAGTAATATCTTGCACTGGTTTAATCAAATTATTTTTTATTTGATTATAAGAGATGCCTAACAGTTAAAAATTAACTTATCAAGTACTTAACTTAATAAAATCTATAAATTTTCGGTATATAAAATATGAAACGCTGTATTGTTATTTTATCTTAGAAAGCAATAGCAATAGCTATTTGTTTTGTGTTTAGGGTAAATAAATGCTATTAAAAGCTTATAATCTTTCGAGATTAACGATGCATCGCCCTCTGTGCTAGAAGGAGAGCTCCTAGTGAAATTCAAAAAAATATTTATTAGCAATTTAGGATAGTTATGTCATTTGATTACTTTTTATACATCGCATCCGTCAGGAGAAAAGAAAGTATTTTCCAAATTAACTAATTTCGCATATTTTATACGCAATTATCTACCAAATTCTTTGTAAGAGTAAAATAAAAATATGATTCTGTACTATGACAATTAAATTGTCAAACGAAAAACATATATGCGGTTCTGGTGCGAGCAGTTTGCCTTTTTGTGTTTTTGAATAAGCCAATTGTTGCATTTTCTTTGTGTTAAAATTAAAGGGTGCCGGTTTAATAAAAAGTTTCTATTATTTGCCGCCATGTCTAAAGTTTTAGAAAAACTGGATTATTTATCATATTGAAATCTGCTATATCACAAGGGGCGTTAATAGACAACTTTCTATTATTACCGGTTAATCTACAATCAATTAAAATCTCCTTCATGAGAGCAATGTATTAAAATTAATGAACTAATATGCGACATAGCCGAGAACACAAGCTGATCTTCTACAGGGTGGGCCATAAGTTCCTAGGTGATTTTAAAAACCAATAACTCTTTTTAAAAAGATTTTATTTTGAAACGGGTTTCGCACAAACTTAGTACACGAAATGGAGTTGTGTTCTCCATTAATGACGAAAGACAACATCTCTAAAATGCCTTCCGTTTTCAGCCTCACACATTCTGGCTCTTTCTCTCGTATGTTCCATGACAGAAATTAAAATATCTTGCTGTAAGAGCCTTATTTCCGCTCGAATGTTGTTCTTTAGCTGGTCGAGGGTTCTCAGTTTATTGATGTAAACTTTCTCCTTTAAATAACCCCACAGAAAAAAGTCAGGGGTGTCAAGTCGGGCGAACGTGGTGAATATGGAATATCGGACCGTCTTGAAATTATGCGTTCACCAAACACTTCTGTTAGAAGCTGCATTGTTGCCCTGGTGGTATGAGACGTGGCTCCATCTTGCTGAAACCACATTTCTGGTCTATTTTCCAAGGCTGGACGAACAAAATTTTCCAGCATGGCCCTATACCGTTTACTATTTACGTCAAAGGAGTTCCGTCTTCTGTTTCAAAGAAATAAGGTCCGATGATATCCTGGGCTGTCACTCCGCACCAAACGGTACATTTTATAGGATGCAATTGTCTTTCGTGAATAACTCTTGGATTCTCCATTCCCCAGATCCTACAGTTTTGCTTATTTACGAAACCGTTCAGGTGGAAATGGGCTTCGTCACTCATAATCAACCGGTTCAGAAAATTAGGTTCATCTCTACAAAGCTGTTGAAAACGGACAGCGTACTGGAGTCTTTGTTGGTAATCCTGTGGATGTAACTGCTGTACAAGTTGAATTTTATATGGAAATAAGCCAAGATGCCTCAAAATACGCCGAACAGTTGTTCGGGTCAACCCCAGTTCATTAGAACGACGTCTAGTTGATGTTCCTGCATCTTCTTCCACGCTTGCTTGTACACGCTGAATATTCTGTTCTGTAAATGCAGAGCGTGGTCTCCCAGGACGTGGCAACTCAGCCACCGACCCCTGTTGTCGGAAACGCGTAATTAGGTTGCGTATAGTCATCTCAGCTGAAGCAATTCTCACATGAAAATGTCTTCGATATGCTTTCTAAGTCGCAATAATTGACCGTTGATTTTTAAAATACAGTTCAATAATTTTGGTTCTTTGCTGAATAGTGAGCCTTTCCATGACTAAACTCCCAAGCTTCTAGTTTTTAAATCTGAAAAGAAAAGAAATAAAAATCAGCTATGAGAAAAGTTATTGGCTTTTAGAATCACCTAGGAACTTATGGCCCACCCTGTATATATATGAGCGATTTCATGTGTTCAGGGATGATGTACAGGGTCATTAAACGAGTGTTAAATAGAGGTATATTTGTGGCTTTTTTCGTAGTAAAAAAAGACATTTTTTTTAATGGGATACTCTTTTTATTAATTAAAAAATATTTGCTGGTCGCGGGTTCTAGGTTCCGCCTAATCCGAACAGGGTTCGGTTACCAGTTAGTTCGGATTAGCGGGACTGTTTTACCCTTCGTTATTGTTCCACATAAAAGTATAAGATTTTGCATGTAAATTTACATAGGTATTCTAATTACAGTAATTACTTCAAGAAAATGAAATTTATATGAAGAAGTTTCTGAGGTATTGGATTTTAAAAAGCGCCAATTTTACTACTGATTGTCTGACTGACTCACTCACTTAGTCATTCACTCATCAAAATTGTGCGACACTTTCCGGGGGACTAGTAACTTGAAATTTGGTATGTAAGTGGGTTTGGACACAAATTAAAAAGAATTGCACTTCTACCATAATAACTTAAAAACGTTTGAAATTATCATTTCTTAATCATTTTTTCCATTTATTGGTCTCAGTTCAAGCCAAGTTCCCATTTAAAAATCTTGGCCTCTTAAAGTACTGAGATCTAAAATTAGACAAAGTTTCCACATTTTTGTTCACTCTTTTTTGACTTTGCAAGTTTTTTACCGATCTGTTTGTATTAATAAAAAAAATGTCTATATAAATGAAAAAAAAAATTATTAATACAGACACATCAGTAAAAGTCAAGTCTAATTTTGGATCTCACTTTAAGTATACCAATATTTTTGGATAGGTAATTGTCCTTTATTTTACATGTAAAGTGTTTTTGGTGGGTACATTTATGACTTTAATGTCCGACTAGTATATTATTTGACAAATAATATTATGTCCAATTCAGTTAAATACGAAATATTACCCTAGGGCGTTATTAAAAAAAATAACGCCCTCAAATTTACCAATAAATAAACAATAAATTATTTTTATTTAAGCATTTATTACGAAAATACAAAAATACTTACACAATATACGTATCATAATAAAAATTATTTTTTAAAGTAAAACGTACAATTTTCAAACTGACCGGAAAATTTCACATTTCCATACCCCACCGCAGTTGCTGTGTTACTTGAAGTAATACTTTTCCCAACTACAAGGGAAGCATTAGCCAATTTGGAGCTTTCTCTATCATTCACGTATCCTCGTGCTACCGAAGAACTCTTCTAGCCTCCTAACCTCATTAAGCTCTCGGAACTACTTCCCGCATCAGAATGAATTGTTGCCGCTGTACGTCTTAAACAATGACCTGTGTACGCCTTAGCATCAGGTAAACCCAAATATGTAGCAATCTTAAAGGGTATATTTCCAAATGTATTTTTACCTATAGTCTGCACAGTACATCGTTCATCACGATAGCACAAAAAAACCTATCAATAGGTGCACTTTTAGGTCGCAAAGACACATAGTCCCGAATTAACTTTGTTGCGCACATTTCACTGTCATCAATAACCAAAAAGCTCCTTGCTTGCCCATTTTTACTTTGTGGAATGTCAATAAATAAATAAATAAATAAATATATATATATATATATATATATATATATATATATATATATATATATATATATATATATAT
Organism: Listronotus oregonensis; assembly: GCA_019359885.1. Taxonomy (NCBI): domain Eukaryota; kingdom Metazoa; phylum Arthropoda; class Insecta; order Coleoptera; family Curculionidae; genus Listronotus; species Listronotus oregonensis. The sequence goes on from JAHBCN010000532.1 coordinate 65,316, forward strand.
ATATATATATATATATATATATATATATATATGCTGACCCATATCACGCACATCGGAAAACTTCATTTTCAAAAGCTCCGAATACACCTATAACTAATGCAACTTTATCTGCCAAATATTTTTCAGTCGGCGCGCTTCTTTCAAAAAAGTTATAGTCCGCGAGTCAGAACTTTCGACTTTTTAGGCTGATAATTTCTCCCAAGTTGCTTTAGGAACTGTTGCAGAGAAAACTTTTCATTACTTCTTATCTTCTTATAATTCGTTACGTAACATTGAAAACTTTGTCCAAAGGGATTTTGGAGAATATGACTCTGACAAACCTTGAAAATAAGCCATTAAAACGGTTTCGTCCGCACACGGTCCACGCAGTGTTCCGTCAGCCAGGCCTCAAAATGGAAATATTCTTTCTCGTAAATCCGCCTACTTTTTTCTGGCACAAGCGCATGCTCAGCTTTAGCCGCTTTCACTAAAATATCTTGGGGGAGATGGGTATTTTCCACTACTTCGGACATTTTTATGCCTCAATCGCAAAATTATTTTTTATGTGCTGTCTTATTGACAAATAACTTACAACCATGGTTACCACAATTACGTTTCGACAATTTTTTCAGGTAAATGCTAGTATTTGATTTGGTTTAAACTAATACATTCAAAATTCATTCAAGTTTTTCTCATATCGGACATTAAACGTTGAAGGCACCACGGGTATTAAGGATAATAACGCTTTCGGTCAACGTATATCCCTCGGGCCAAAGGCCCCCGGGAAACACACCATCGACCTCAAGCGTTATTACCCTTATAATACCCTTGATACCTTAATAACTATAAAAACTTCTTAAAAGCTATTTCGAAGTAAACATAGTCATGTGTCGGAAACTAATAATGGCGATTTACGACATTTTGCAAATAGGTTTTGGTTTTTTGATGACATAGTTCATCAAAAGGTAATTTCTTTCATTAACGCATTGACTTTACGGTAATGATTTAGGTACACAGTTTGCTAGAATGTTTAGCGGCGATTTACAAGTTTGTCAAAGTTATTTGTGAGTGGGTAATGGTAAATATTTGTCGATGATGTCTTTCTTAACGTAATGAATTTTTTTTTGGATATTCAATATTTGTTTTACCATAAACAAATACATTAAAAGAGTATTGAAAATAAAATTTCTATTTGTTGTAACAAACGTGTTAAAAAAATAAAAGTTTTTTCCTTGATTCTTTTTTGAAAACTTTTTCTATTTTGAAAATATCTAAAAACACCAAGAATTAGGTTCTTGAAATTTGTGTACTTTTTTGGTTTATTTAAGGTATATAGTTAGGACAATAGCGTATTTAGGGGTTTCTTCAGAGAAACTATGAAATTATGCGTTATAATAATTGATCGGTGAAGTAGAAGAGAAAGCATTTTGAATAAAATCAACACTGCCAAGTGTTACAAAAGACTCCATACTTCAGATATGGAAAGACTACTTATTTATAGCAGAGTATGTTTTGGGATGCATACAGAGTATACAGATTAGAAGACCGTATACAGTGTGTCCAAGATAAAAATGAACAGCATGGGGATCTCCGAAACAGTAAGATATAGGTGGGTAGGTTAAATTTGACAAAGTTGCGTATTGGGTAGCCTAATAATATAATGTTCTAAAATTGAAGTTATCTTTTGTACGTCCAAAAATATGGCGGAAAAACTGAAATTTCCGATTTTTGTTTTTATTTTTTCACGAGTTTATTTCAAAAGTTAGAAAAAATTTAAAAATACATTCTTATTGGAACTTTTTGCGCTTCATCTATTGGTTAAGGCAACATGTTTTACGACGTTTCGTTCTCCCTAAATCATCATTAACTTTATTTTTAAATACGGCCCTTGATTGCTTAATGCATTTTTTGAAGCAGTTGTAATCCCAATTGCAATGATGTATAACACTTGATATTTTTCTGTTAAGTAAACATATTTTTCAAAAGAGACAATGAGTTAGACAATAAACGCAAATGATTTCTTATAGGGGCGTGGTGGGGAGTATTTAAAGGTTTCCGTAAAAAACACCCTGTATCTTCGAAACGGCTAAGCCGATTTTAGCAAACTTGGGCTAGTTAAAAAAAACTATTCTCGGGCTATAAATGTTATATTATTTAAATTTTGGTTTGTTTCACATGTCGTCGGTAGAGGGCTTTTTTCGATATTCCGATAGAAACGGTTAATTTTCTCAAAAAAATTTAAGCATTGGATAATTTTTTTATAAAAAGAGACAATGGTAATGCCCAAACAAGCTCGCCAAACCCTATTCTATATGCTTGTTCCTCACCTAAATTTGCCAAAAAAATTCTATACGCCAATTATCTCAAAAACTATAAAACCTACAAGAATTTTAGAATAGGACATTAATTGTTATTTTACGGGCACCTTTAATTTAGTTATATAATCTTTTCGTCTAAAAGATTCACTAAAGGGAGTTAACCATTTAATAGCTTGTTCTAAATTTCATATCAAAATTTTAAAAAAAACGCAAACAACTACCCCTTTCTGACTACTAAACCCTTCTAGTGAAATATTCAACTTAAGTTTGAGAGTTTTGCCATAAGGGTGGGCAAGTAGTATATCTAAGGAGGTAATGGTCGTGGGCAAATAGAAAAAATTCTTAAGGAAATCGACCATAAGAAAATGCTAGAAATTATTTTCTTAGCTATGGCTTTCTATAAAAATGCATTTTTCTGAAAAGTAGCCCAATACAAGTTAGGAAAAAATATTATTATTGAAAAAAAGGGTGATTGGTCACCAAAATTTTAATAGTATTTTTAATTTTTGAAATAATTGTGTGCATGCACAATTGACCTTGTGCATGCACAGGTTAAGACCGTGGAACCAGGACCGATGAGGTTCTATCTGACGTTTTAAAAATCATTTGACAGATATTGTTTTAGCTTATTGATGTCCATTAAACGCAAATTGAAGTTTATTTACATTCTTATTTTTTGTTCGCTTTTTTCTTTAGGCAAATACACCCTATTACGCCATCTGTGCCGTCGGCGAAGAATTTCCCCATCTCTCTTTCCTCATTTGTTTTCTGCAATCGCAAGTTATTCCTGGTCTATCTTCTTTATTAGTAGAGCGGAACTTTACAAATTGTTGTGCAAACTTTAGTTAGGATTAACCGTGTGGTTTATATTAATTTTGTATATGATAAAAATCCTAATTGTTAATTATTTGGCATACAGAGTACCAAAAATTTTAAGGACTGTGTTTAAGTGTAAGTTTGTGTGTAAGTTTTATTTTAAGAGGTAATGTACAGCAAATTTATTCTTTACATTGTCACTGATTAAAATTTCCTTACAATCTTAAGGTAATAATCATACAATGCTCTATTTTGAAAACGTTTGTAAGCAAGCCTCATTCTGAGATTTAAAATTTGAACACAAATGTTTGTCACAAGAAATATCTTAAAACTTTAAGCTTCACATAGCTCATTTGTATATCAAACAGCATTACTCCTAAGAGGGCATCCATTAATTACGTAGGGTGTTTTTTTTTTAATTTGGACCCCTCTCTCACCCTTGGGGAGATTTGGTAAGATGTCGTCAGACTCCCCCTTCCTTTTACGTGGGATTTACTTTATGATTATTAAATAATTAAATTTGTTTACATGTATTTTGCTACTTATCACTAAATACATAAGCATTAATACTGAAATAAAATGACAGGAGCAAAATAAATATTACATATTGTTGTCCATAATAAAATAATTAAAAAGTTTGAACTGTAAATTAAAAAGTTTACGTGAGATTTTTAATGACACCCCAGTTCTCTTTAGATGAGATTTAAGGTTTGTTTGTTATTCAGAAATATTTTACACCTTTTCTACCCACGTAGTCCCAAAACACACCGTCCATAAAAGCGCCTACGTAAAAAAGTGTAAAATAGTGTACACTATTTCTGAATAACAAACAGAACTTTGATGAGATTTTGCTGAACTCTCTCCCCATTTTGAACTCACGTAATTAATGGATTTCCCCTTGAAGAACACTGATAAATAAAACTACTATGTTTTTTACCACTAAAATATATTCACGATTATTGTTACTGCAGTTTCAACTCGGAGTCATTTTTAAACAAAATTTTTTTCAGGCTAAAGTATCAATACAAAAATAAGGTGAATTTATACCTCTAACGGCCGAGTGATGATCGCGTTGTTAAATTTAGCAATGAACTTAGCAATTGTGTAAAGTTAACAACGGTTTAGAATGTTTAACAAAATGTCGAGTTTCACAGGTTGCCTACTAAAATCATTGAATAACACTGACAATGACGTTTTGTTAAACATTATAAACCGTTGTTAACTTTTAACAATTGCTAAGTGCATTGCTAAATTTAACAACGCGAAATATTACACTATTTAACCAAGGTTCATAAATTAAATTAAACTATCTGGAATCCCTAGAAATATACAAAGGCAATAAAAATAATAATGTACATCTGCTTATTGACCAAACCGAACTTGTATTTTCCCCGCTATTTACTGTCGCCAAACCATAATAAACTGTTAATTGCTCCTCCGCTTCCTAAGAATATATTTCCCACTTAGAGGTATAAATTCACCCTATTTTTGTATTGATACTTTAGTCTGAATTTTTTTTAATTTTATTTGAAAATGACTCGGTGAGTTGAAACTGCAGTAACAATAATCGTGAATATATTTTAGTGGTAAAAACCTAGTAGTTTTATTTATCAGTGTTCTTCATGATGATGATTACCACATAGTAACGGCTAATAGCATCAATTTTTTGGATTTCCCTTTATCAAACGTTTTAAGCTGGATTAAGAGCTTGACCGACGCTCAGCGCTGATATCGGTCGAATGTAACTATATCAGTGAAAATGTATGATCAACAACAGTGTAGAGCGCGTAGCAGTTCATCAGCTCTGTAGTGTAGTTGATCATACATTATTAGCTACGTTCGACCTATTGTATCGCTGACTCTCGATGTCGCGTCGGTCTAGCACTAATTGTAAGTCCAGCCTTAGTGATGTTGCCAGTCCGCTCCACTATATTTCCCCATATAAAATCCTATCGCGATCCCAGGCAACCGCGATCCGCTTTTCGCTTAGTCGGCCAAAGACCGAGGTCGTGTATACACGGATGTACCGTGTCGCGGACGAAATCGCACGATTCGCCACGATATCTCGCGACCTATTTGTTTTCCCTGTAGTGGTGCATTTTCTTTTAGTTTCGTTCATCTAGGGTGGTTATGATTAATTTTGGATTAAACAATTTGATATTGGATACACATATTTTACTTCAGCGCGTTGAACATTAACATTTTAAAGGTGAATTAACTAGTGTAGTTGTTAATTTCTTAATGGATTTGCTGGGGGTTTTAAAAAAGGGAACAAAAAGACCGCGGGATAATTTTTCATCGATTTTGTGCAACCGTGCGGCGGCGGTCGTGAGCTAAATTGCGCGCCCGGTTCGCGGATTACAATAGTGATTGGATCGTTTTGTTTGGATAAGTTTCGTGGTTGCAAATAAGGTGAACGGATGCATATTGATTACAAAAGTTTTTAGGGAGAGGTGGCAGGCCAAATATCTAGAAAGAAAATTGATGTGCAAAATTAATGTGAATTTGGTTCTTGATGGAATGACAAACGCACAGCATTTTACACCTGGGCGAATCAATGAATCCCAAAACTAAAAATAATTTGGCACCTCGCAACGTGGCTTTACTTTTACATTTTTAAAACATTCATGTTTCCATATATTCTGCATGTATTGTGGCCGTTTATTAGAGCTATGCTCTAATTTTATTTATAATAGGATTAATTACAGTTACATCCGAGTTAACATAGCTTAAATTATCCAAAACTTTAGGAGGTTTAGGCATAATAAATGGTTATATCTCAAACATTACAGGGGTTTAAGGATGTTGCTTCACAGTAGTAGGTACTTCTTAAACCACTTGTATGGTTTAGAACCGGTGGTTTTGCCTAAACCTGTTAAGGTTTTAAGCGACTTTAGTTAATACGATTTGTCATATAGATGTATCAAAATTTTCTTAATCCATTTAATTTAAGCTTGATCATTTTTTGGGAATATAGTTTTCTTATAAATATATATATATATATATATATATATATATTATATATATATATATATATATATATATATATATATATATATATATATATAAAAAAAATTCTTGTTTTTGTTCTACATAGAGGGCTCTTTCATATTTTTTTATTTTTTTTTAATTAGTTTAAGAATGTTTTCTACAATATAGTTAATCATTAAGTCTAAATCTTAAGACATAAAATTACACAGAATATACGAAAATTTACAGATTTATTCGTTATATCTTCCTAATTAACTTACTTATCAACTTTTAACTGCTTAAAGTTAACAATTAAATAATTACGAAAAAATATATAAATAAAAATCCATAGTCACCATAAATCCTATTATTTACATTCTCTATAAATGGCAAATGCAAATATTGTTAGCAACAGAAATAATAAATATTTTATTTTTTGAACAGGATTTTTTAGTCGAGTAGTGGTGAAAATAAAATAAATAAATAACTTTTGTATTTCGGGCAAATTTTGTTTATTATTAAAATCCCTGCAGAGCGCTTTCGGTAATCCATCCATCATCGGTTCTATAACCAGAAAAAAAAAATCCACCAGTGGAGCATTCAATTTTTGAAACTATAAATTATAAAACATTAAACATTATTACATTCTGCATAATAAAGCACTTAAAAAGGGGTAAAAAACCCCTACGGTACCAGGTTGCCGTGGAAAAAAGTGCTAATTTTTACCACTTTTTTATCAAAAATGTCATACTGCCTAATTTTATATAGTTAAATAATGGTTGAATTACCGAAAACGTTCTGATAGCATTTTAATATTAAACAAATTTTGCACGAAATACAAAACTTCTGTATTTATTTTATTTTTCCCTGTAGTTAAAATACTTTGTCATCAGAATTTGTTAAAAAAATTACTGTAACAACAATTTGAGACAGGCAGAGCAAATAAATTGTTAATAAGAACCTATCCTTTGTTATTTTATTAAATTTAAGATATTTTTTGAGAATAGGATCACATCCTTAGAAAAATAAAAAAATAAAGAAGAAACTTTTGAGGAAGCCTAGCCCTCTATGTGGGAGCAACCTTAAGGAATATTTGTTTGTAAATTTAAGAAAACCCCATATCCAAGAAATATTATCAATAAGTACAAGAATTTTTGTTGATTTTAAACAATTTTATTATGAAATTACATTTTGAATTTGTACCACGTAAAACAACCCCTTAATTCGTATAAAGTTTTATAAAGAGGAATCACAGTATTTAAAGATTTGTTAACCATATTCGCAACGTTTCATTTCTCTCACCACGAGAAAGCATTTTACATTTTCATCGATTTCATAAAATATCTTAAAATATGCTACAAATCACTAGTAATTTACATACAAGTTTACATATTACACTTTTAGTTAACCAAAGTTATTTTAAAATAACATTCTGGCTACTGTCCAAAATTTTCGGCACATAATAAAGTAGGATAATATTATTATTTGACATTTTCAAAATAGTTTCTCTACAGTGCTATGTTAAACATGGATCATTAGTTAGTATTTCGTCACTTGATATTTTTATTGGCACATCTTTTTCTGAGAATACGTAAAGCGATGATTTGTTATAATTTATCAACATTTGTGTCGTTGCCTGGCATGTTACACGAAAATGTATTTGAATTGTTTGGAAAGGTTTTTTCCTAATTGATAGAAAATTTCTGTAGAATTTTAGTAACAAAATGTATCCTATTATGTTTTTTAGACAGAACTAGTTTTTAAGTTCTTCTAGACCTACCAAAAAATTCTGAGATGTGCCAGCAAATTAGCAGATTTCCCAAAAAATTACTAGCACCTGTTTACTCCCTAGTATAAAGAATTATTACTACTGATAATTTTTAGCTAATGCACCAGCCATTTAGAAATAATTTATTCCTCCTCTTTGTAACATATGTAGACCGCTGAAAAAGTATTGTCGTATCCACTAAACATGCTTTTCGTCATTACTTGAAGTTAAATTCACATTATTAATGTCATTAAAGTAGGACAAGATTCTTCCATTGATTTAATTATAAAACTTTTTTAGACCAAATTCGGTCATAATTCAACATTTACAAAAACTCTTTACGACCAAACTTTTATATTATCCAACTTATTTTCACTTTTCTTATACTATTTTAAATCAAGTGGGGTATTTATTAAAAAATCTGACGTCGCGTCGTATTTATAGCATTTGCCTTTTCTGGCAAACCTGTCTAGTTCAGGTCACAGTAACAATTCTTTGAGCATAATGCGCCTATATGAAAAGTCTTCGAGTCTTTTAAAAGGGCTTACTTCAGGATAATTACAAAAACAGGTAATTTATTTTCAACGTCTGCGCATTGCCTACCTAGTTAACAGTAAAGGGCGAGTGTTTGGATTGGTACCCGGTTGTCTTTCTAGCAGTGCAAGATTTAATGCCATTTTCAGCCGAAGCTTGCTGCAAATGCTATTTTTCTTTAAATATTTAAAGTTAACTTATATTTGCTGACAGTAGTTTAAAAAAAACATTGAATTTGCGATTTAAATTAAAAAAATGTATTTTAAGGTATTTACTGTTACATTTTCCTTTTTTCTAATTTGAAGTGCAAATTTCTCATATGATTAAATTAATTCTGTTGTTACTAAACACGAATACGAAATCATGTTTAATAAAACGTAACAAAACAAAACAGATGCTTAAAAACAAATCAATAAATAGAGTGTCTCTTTTAGAAAACGTTAATTTTATGTAGTATCCTCGGTCGTAACCGAGAAGCCTCTCACTCTTGATTTTTTGTACAATATTGCGCAGTGTTTAAAAAAATATTGCTAAACAATGCAAGACCCTGCGAGGGACTGCAAGACACTGCGATTCATTGCAACACACTGCAACGCACTGCAAGGTCCTGCAACGCACTGCTAGGCATTGCAAGACATTGCGACACGTTGCGAGGAACTGCAGAATTGAAGCATTGTTAGATACTGCGATACACTGCGTGATATTGCGAGACATTGCAGAGTACTGCAAGACACTGCGAGACACTCTGCAGTACCTTAAATAAAATTTGTACACATATTGCAGACAGTAAGATACCTCTCAGTCGTAACGTTTCTGTTTTAATTTAAATCATTTTCTTTAATTCTGCTAGATTCTAGGAGAAAAATACACATTTCGCATTTTTTTTAATACGAGGAAAACCACAAATATGGTTCTGTCTAGTTATCGTTGGATATTCCTATAGGTAGGTTATTCAGGAGGAAGCAGCAAAATTTTACGCATTTAGGAATCCAAAGATTCAATTATTTTTAACCGTAACAAAAATATATAGATAATATAAAATATTGCTGTTTCCTCCTGAATCAACTTTTATTATAGGAAAATTTGTTTTTATAATCGAAGATTATTTTTATTGCGCTGTTATATTCGTTTTGGCGGCTCTTTAAACAATCCTATGTGAAATTTATTTTTCCAACGATTTTATGCTGTAAATTATTTTATTTGGTGTGTAATTTGTTGTGTAAATATTTTAAATCGATTGAGCAAACCGATTAATCTTAAATGGTTTTTTACACCTCTAAAAATAAAATTCGACGTGTAAATATAGAACTTGTCATTTTACACTGTTTCGGGTCAAGGTAAATTTTCGAGTCGAGATTAATATAACTCGGGGTAATTTATAAAAGTGAAAATTATAATAATATTCGAGGTTAAACACTCTAACAGTGTCCATTAATTTACTAAAAACAAATTGACAGTCTATATGTAGTCAGGATCATTGTATGCATTAGGTACGACCTTAGGCACTCAAAAAATAAGAAAAGATAATTATCAAAATCTCTTGAAAGCATTTTTTTTACTTATTTATTTATTAAATATCATTTTAATACATAAATGCCACAACATTCTTTAAACATATAATACAATTACAAGCACTTTTTAACAGTTGTTAAATTTCGTGATTTATTGACCTGCAACCGGAAGCGAACTGTAGACACTTCCTGCGACACTGGACAAAACTTGCGAAAAAATGTAAAAATTTTGACCAAAATTTAACTGTTAAGGACTAGTTTTTGTTACAAAATAAAAAATGGTTGGTATAACCGTGGTGATTGCATGTACTTCATCCTTTTGACTTGTTGTGATCCCCTTTCTAGTTATAAATGTCTTCTCTATTAATTTAGTCTAAGAGATTTCTTCCAAGATGTTCATGCGGAAAAGGATGTCCGCTCTGTTAATTTCCAAAAAGAATGTGCTCAGTGGTTTCTAGTGGCATATTATGTGTTAGATTGTTTTCTCCCCCTCCCTGGATGCCGTGAGTGTGTTGTGTACTAATTTTCTGCAAGTGTTTTTTTGAATGAAAATGATCTGTAAATAGTACCACCACTTGTCTTATTTAAGTGCGTCCCAAAAGGGTCACCAAGCGTGGCCTTTGCCTATTTTTGACCAGTTGACGCATGCCAACCATCTAGATGTTATTTTTTTGGACCATCTATTTTATGTTGTTTTCGTCGCTAGTTTTGATATTTCAAAGACTGGCTCTGGGCCATTGAAATTTATGGATGTACCGGCTCCTGCTAGTTCATCTGCTTTATCGTTGTCTTCTATTTCTGAGTGTCCAGAAATCCACAAGGAATTCTGTGCCGTTGCTTTTAGCGGCAAGTTCTTTTACTTAGTGCAGACACTCCATCGCGATCTTGGTTGTAAAACGATTAAAATTCAAGGCTTTTAGGGCAACTTAACTGTCTGGGAAAATGAATATGTTTTGGTTAGTTGTACATTTTCTTAAACACATGCTTAAATAGCATGTGTTTAAGAAAGTGCATGCTATACAGAGTGTCCGGAAATACCGTTCGAATAATTCTAGGGGTGATCCTACATGTTGAATTATAAATAAAGAAAAGTTTATATGAATGTAGGTCCGCAAATGCGTTGGTTGCTCTAGTAATTAAAAGATTGCACCGGAATATAGGTTTTATTTTATATCTCTGGAACCGTTTCAGACACCCATCTAAATTTTGGCATATAAATTGCATTTAATAGTGGGTACTTACACTAAATAATTATTTTAATCAGGGGCGTACCGTCGGGGGAGGCCTCGACTTAATTTGTTCACATTTTTAATATACGTCATATTTTTGCAGTTTTCTTCAAAAATTTTGATTCCGCGGTATAAGTGACATAAAGAAGGTTTTCTTGTAGAAAACCTGTCATAAGCCTACTATGATGTAGAAATTTTTATTATTGAGCGACCATGCATGCACTTTTTTCTTTGAAGAGCGTTTTCTCGAAAACGGCTAGCTTGACAGATGTTCTACAGGAATACCTTTTTTATGTCATTTATATTGCGGAATCAGAATTTCTAAACAAAAATGCAAAAATATGACGTTTAATAAAAATGTGGCCAAATTATATCGAGGCCTCCCCTGTCGCTTCTAATTAAAACAATAATTTAGTATAAACACTAAAAAGTACCCATTATTAAAAGCAATTTATATACCAAAATTAAGATGGCTATCTGAAGCGGTTATAGAGATATAAAATAAAACCTATATCCCGGTGCCATCTTTGAATCGCCATAGCAACCTTATGACGCATTTGCGGACCTATGTTCATATCAACTTTTCTACATAATTGAACATGTAGAATCACCCCTAGAAATATTCGAAAGGTATTTCCGGAACCCTGTATACTGTGGCTTACTTTTCCAAAAGAAACCTGTAAGTCGCTCTAGGCTTTGCCTCAAATACACCAGCACCCACTCCATTATCTGTCTTTAATTCATCGGTACACCAAACTAGGCCTCTGGAAAGTGATGGATATGTTTTCACTGTTTTTATGTCGGGATTACAATATGGAAGTATGTATTTTTCATAGTCCATACTTAAATTTTCTTTCAGAATTTTGAGTAAGTTGGCCTTAATCATCAATACGCTGTTAATGACTAGGAATATTCATCAGTTCAAAAATAATAACAACCCTATTGTAATTTAGGATTCTTTAATAACAATACTTTGCTCAGGGAGTACAAGAACCAAAAAATCTGTACCCCCATTGTAATTCAGATAATATTAAAAACTATTTTTTTTTCAAATTTTCTTTTATATAGGTACCCTTCTTAGGATTAGTTAAATTCCTTTGCCAAATTTAATCCCAATCGGTAAGATAATTAAGATTAAGACCCATAAAATTATGACATAGACTGACAATAAAATTATTATATTATTAATTATATAAATTTACAGTAATATTAATATTTGTTCATATACGACTGATAATTCATCTTGGTGACACTCCCTTACTGTTTTCATTGTACTTTGTAATGTAGCTAAACATAAAGACACTGTATTTAACAGTGAATGTTAATCAAAGTACAGTCAGCAACAGGGATCAACCAGATTTTTTTTTGTTTGCCAAAACCAATTTATTATGTTAATAACCGAACAAAAAATAACTAATGTTCTTATAATAAAAAACCTTGGAATCCAACGGGCTTAATATTAATCTTTGGCTTTTTAATGTTGTTATTACATTAATCTCGAGATTAAATCTTAGATAAATTTACGTCTGTTAATTAGTAGGCTTAGGCCACTTAATTCTCCAATTAAAGACAGACAAATTGAATGCTTCTGGTGTAACGTTAATGAAATGTGAGTGAGCTACGGCTCTGCCAGCATAAAGACTATGTCTAGAATATAAAAATAGTTGTTTCTACAAAATAATAAAAATAATCTTTAGTAATTGGAATTTATTAGAAGTTTTAAGATAAATCTTTACTAAGAAATTTTTAAAATAAATGCAGATTTTTATATCGTGCAAACGGGTTTACAAAATTAAAAATCAGTTGTAACCATTCATAAAGACCATCTTAATTTAAACCCCTTATAAAGTTAATGGCGTCTAAGTCTTGGCATTCCTGATTGCATTTAGACAAGAGTTATTATTAATGACCCTACTCTCACAAGGAAGTTTTCCCCTTTTGCTCGCCAAGGAGCTGGGGGAGGGCCTTAGCTTTTTTATAAATATTTTTCTGTATACCAATTTTTCCAATCTGTATTGAAAAGGGCAGCTTTCAAAATCGTGATAATATTTAATTCTTTAATTTGAAGGTAAAAAAAAATATTAACCAAGATCTATTTAAAAACCATCAATAAGACAATATTGTAACTAACAATAATAGAGAAAAATAGTCAAAACAAGTATTAAATTACAGTACTACTATTTACTACTACATAAACATACAAACATCCGTAACCTAGTTAGTACTTAGGCTTTAAAAAAGAAAAAACTTTTATTCTAATAGGATTTAGAAATTTTTTAAATGGTTTCTTTTTTATCAGCATGGCATCCTAAAAAATAATGACCAAACTCGCTTTTCCTATGGCCTGCAGGTGACTGTAGACTGCTTTACATCTTTCATGATATACTTTCTTAATGGTGATTTTCTCTATCCACTACTTGATTTTATATGGAAAAGTTTTGATATTCCGACTAGTTTTTTATTTACAAAATCCTGGCTGCAAATAAAATTTGATTATATTATGTGAATAAACTTCCCCGCTAAATTACATTTACTATTTGAAAACAACTTTTTAGAAACCGTTTTCTAACTTGTTGCCAATTTTCAAGCCAAATCTTAATTTATTGGTTTTCGTAAATTAATTAAATACTTAAAAGTAGTACAGCATAAAAAAGTTTTCACGGTAGCATTACCATAGTTCTTTAATATAGGTACATTACATTATAATTGAGTTATGATAAAGTTGTCATTAGGGTAACTTGTACCGTAGACTATTATTTAATACTTTTTATCGACTGCGGTATATAGTTAATAACTATAATAATTTACTTACTTCGTGGAAAATGTTAAAATTAGTCTCCAATTAGTATTTCCACTGTATTCTAGCCGTTGCTATATAGGTTTATTAATCTCTGGTAGCTGTGTCATTAGGTTTGAATATCCGCTTTTTGTTTTCTATTGTTTGCATCTTTAACATTAAATTTCATACAGTGTGACATTAATCTATGGTTTAAATCGAGGTTTAAACTATAAATCATAAAATAATTTCACAAATAACTAGTTGTTAGCCGCAAACGTAAGTTTAAGTTACAAGATCCGTGGTGAAGATGGATCCTTACTCGCCGAGAAAGAGTTAAACCATACTCTGAATTTTAAACACAGGTTTTGTCATTGGTTATAGACAATGTCACTAAATGTCATCGATAATATCTTGTTTTAAGTATTTATGAATTATTAATTACTTATTTGACATCACCTAATATAAAAAGAAAACCAGTTTGTAATTTATTATTGTATACTTTAAGAAAAATAAGTTTCACTCTTCATATGCGTTTTTTGTTCGTTTCTATAATACCATATTATTGTCAACTGCGCTATTAATCACGCGGGTTAGGGCGTTATTGTTTTATCCTTAAAGTCCCAAGATCAAATCTCGCAGAGTCTATGAAATTTTTAATACTTTGTTTAGACAAAAAATGAAGATCATCTCGAAATCTACAAAATTGGTCCCTACCATTTTTTTCGCAACACCAATAATTTTCGCAAAAACGGCCGTCGAAAAATCCATAACATTCCACGCTGGATAGATGTGGTAGTAGTAGTTTCTTACTAAAAAATGTAGATGGGCAAATTAATTTTTTATCAAAACGTAAGAAAGATAGTGAAGGAAATTTTCTGGGACCATTAAACACTTGCTAAGGTCTTATTATAAAAAAGAAATGTTAATAACAAACCATTTTTTTTAAAAATATCAATAAATTAATGAGATACTCTCAAAATATTGTGCAAAAAAATATTTGACCGCTTTTTTTAATATTCTAGAAAAATCAGAATGGACTCAAACTCAAATGCAATAAAAGGTACGGGTTTTCCCATTCCGATGAACTTTGAATAATTAAAAAATGTAAATTATTGCCCGAGTAATGCAACAATTCGTCCGCCCGCTTATAAGTGAATCCATGAAGATAGCGGCATTCTACCGGTAGTGCATGCGGCAGCTGAAATGAGGGGACTTTTGGGTCCCGTTATCTCGAAAACTATCGATTTTTTGAAAAAAAATATAAGGACCATTTTTGTAGATTACAAGGCAATCTTTATTTTTTGTCTAAACAAAAATTCTCCAATTCGCATATTTTGGCGGATAATAGCGGGAAACCCCCTTTTTCGAGCCTCGAGGGGCCATTGTCAACCCTTTTCCACCTGTTAATGTTGATAAACTTTTTTTCGATCTAAAGCATCCCCGAGGACCTAAGAATTGCGCCACAAGGGAAAACTGTACATATTTATTTACAGCTTTGTCCCTTCATTTACTGTACTATTATAGTTTTCATTTTAAATTACACCTACCATTATTTAGATGTATTTTTCTTTATACGCGAATTTTTATGAAAAAACACTTTTAATTAACACTTAAAAATAGTTACCTTGCTCATGTAGCTACTTGTTGGCAAACATTGTATAATTGCACTAAAGAAATAATTATAGTTCTTTTCTATCAGAATATTACTACCAAATCATTATAGCAGGCGTGTTTCATGAAACAGGTAGTTAAAATTTTATTTAGACTACTTATTAACACGACACTGTACAGGGTGTCCTATTTTCGTGTGTTTTACGGGGTTTCCCGCTTATGAGTGAAGTTACAAAGATGCTGTTTTCGCGACACCGTGCTCCTTTTTTGTTAAACGAAAGATTCTGCAAACAGATTTGTCCTAGCCCCCATAGTTTCTTCGCTACAGGGTGATTTTAAAAAAGTTGTATTTTCGGGCCCTTATAGAACTTTTTACGCAGAATACAGTGGCGTACTTGAAATTTTTGTCGGATTTACTTTCTTTGAGATATTAGCAAAGTTGCACTTTTTTAAATGGAACACGCCGTATATTTTTTCGTCATATTATTTGCCACACTGAGAGCTTTCTAAAAATATAATATAGTCGAAACTTATTTTTATAAACAGCATGAAAACATGCAATTATTTACTTTTTAACATAGGCGGCTTTGGATAAAATTAATGACAGTCAAATTAATCAACGTCAAATGATTGCTATTGAATTTTTTAATGCTAGTTCCTAGATTATCGTTATCATTTATCTAAAAAGTATGGCACAAAACCAAAATTTTGAACATTTTGAAAAGTATGATAAGAATAGATGTTTCATATTATCTAACGAAGACGTCGATGAGGCGGCGGAGCTTTATCTAAATAGGTACGTTAGAAGAACGAATAATATTTTTTTCAAATTTGACTTTTTTCTCAATTTCTATGTAGATATCCTGAAAGAAGACAGCCTGATAGGCGCATATTTCGTAAAATACAAAACAATCTAATTTAATATGGGTCATTTAATAAACCTAGGCCGAAAAATTATAGTAAAGATAATGAAGTAGCTGAAATAAATGTTTTGGCATCAGTTGAAAATACCCCAGGGACATCTTGCAGGCAAATAGAGGAAAATATCGGAGTATCCAAAACAAAAGTCGAAAAAATATTGAAACGACATAAATTCAAACCTTACAAGTATAAACTTGTGCATAATCTTCATCCTGGCGATCCTGAGCGGAGAGTGGAGTTTTGTAACTGGTTTCTCAATATGTGTGAAAGGCAGAATAATTTTGAAAGGAAGATCATTTGGTCGGACGAAGTCCATTTTACCAGTGCGGGTATCCTCAATAGGAATAACTCAAGGTTTTGGAGCCAGGAAAATAAACACGTTATTTTTCCCAGAGAGCGCCAGGGAAGGTTTGGATTCAATGTTTCTTGTTTTATTTTGGGAAGAAGAATTGAATATTGTATTTACCAAGGAAATTTGAATTCTGATAGATACATACAAATCCTTCTAGAAAAAGCAATGACTATTGTGGAAGATATTCCCTTTGTTCAAGTAAATGACATCTATTTCCAACAAGATGGAGCTCAGGCTCACAACTCTCACATGATACAATACTGGTTGGAACGGCACTTTCCTAATCGATTTATAGCCACGCACGGATCTATTCGATGGCCACCACGGTCTCCGGACCTCTCAGTTTTAGATTATATTTGTGGGGATATTTAGAAGGTAAAATATACTCGAGGAGGTATGAAACAATTGAGGAATTAAGAGAGGCCACGGAAAATGCCATTAGAGGGTTGCGAGCTCACTCTTTCATATTTGAAAATACTTTAAGAAGACTACAGACGCTATGCCAACAATGCATAAGACATCATGGTCACCAATTCGAACAGTATTTATAAAATTAGTAGAACAATTCTAGCGTAAAATTGTTATTTTTATCCATTAGGTTATCTTGTTAATAAATGTTTATATTACTAGATTATTTTTTGGTGCGAGAAGGCATTTGACGTTGATTAATTTGACTGTCATTAATTTAAACCAAAGCCGCTTATGTTAAAAAGTAAATAATTGCATGTTTTCATGCTGTTTATAAAAATAAGTTTCGACTATATTATATTTTTAGATAGCTCTCAGTGTGGCAAATAATATGACGAAAAAATATACGGGGTGTTCCATTTAAAAAAGTGCAACTTTGGCTAATATCTCAAAGAAAGTAAATCCGACAAAAATTTCAAGTACGTCACTGTATTCTGCGTAAAAAGTTCTATAAGGGCCCGTTTTTATCTTTTCGATAAGTTATCAGATACCTGAGATACGAGGGGTAACCGAAAATACAACTTTTTTAAAATCACCCTGTAGCGAAGAAACTAAGGGTGCTAGGACAAATCTGTTTGCGGAATCTTTCGTTTGACAAAATAGTAGCACGGTGTCGCGAAAACCGCATCTTTGTAACTTCACTCATAAGCGAGAAACCCCGTAAAACACACGAAAATAGGACACCCTGTACTGTGGTGGTTTCGTCATCGTACTTACTAAATTGTACTCGTAGCCGTCAATACATACAGATCATACACAACTCGCTAAATTAACATTTTACGAAGTTGCGAAAGCCGACAATGATGATGATTGAAATTATTATTCAGACAACAAAATGGGATAGGCCCATTAGCCATGAATAATGCATGGTCGTAATTCGAACATGGTGAAAAAACGCCGATCCCCGCAAAGCCACGCGGTAAATTACTGTTATAAACGATTCATTACGACGATAAAAAAATTAAAATAATAGCCGCCGGTACGAGTATCTCGAATGATAGCTTTGTCATAAATAAACGTTAATTTTAATGTAATATGCTTGGATGGATTCGATATGAAAAGCTACGGCCTGATAGTCGTACTGAGAAAAATTCTACGATGTGCCTTTTGTTTTAACGTCTATATAAAGATAAGGTTACATGGTTTTGGTTTAAATTTTTATTTAACTTGTTTTTCTAATATTCTAAGAGGTGTAAAACAAAAAAAAAACTAATAAAGTTTAGCTTATGTTAAACTATAACAGCAGTTCGCACTTAAATGATGCGTTGTGTAGTTGGTTTAAGGCTCGAAAGACCATCAAAAATTATACACTAGAGTCCCGCTAATCCGAACTAATTGGGACCGAACCCTTTTCGGATTAGCCAAAATTCGGATTAGGCGAATATGTAACATATTATAGGTCAGACGCTAAATGGTGTAAAGCTGATTTGGTGCATTGCGTCAAAAGAAGATCACTGACTTTAAATTGTGCCAGTCAATAATTTGTGTCTTATAAATAAATAAATTATGTATAAGATTTTGTTAATAAACGTACGACGTTACTTGAAAAAACTCGTTTTTCTTTACTTTTGCTAGTTCCTAAATTTAATAAAAAAATTTTTTGTCCTGGCCCTGTTCTGATTAGGCAAATTTTCGGATAATCAAGGTTCGGATTAGGGGGACTCTAGTGCACTTAGAAATGTATATCCAATTACATGTTGGGATTAAATGTTTTGGTTAACATGATATTTTTTCCGTAATAGTTTTTTTTGAAAGGGTGACATTTAAACCTTTTTAGTTTAGTTAGTTTATTTTATATTTGGCAAAAAAGTCTGTGATTATGTCAAAAAATTTACACTATAATTGTCTGTTGCTTACCCACCCTAGAGAATTTTTTTTTTTGATAAATACATAAATTACCTTGGAGACCTATCAAAAAACCCATTGTGATTGGTTAAAAGTAATGATGCGAAATTTTAACATAAAGGAAGTTAGTAAAGATCGGCCTTTTTTCGCCCATCATATTCGTGAAAATCCAAAATTTCAATCTGGTCCATTTTATTATATTTATAAAAAGTCCATGTATCCTTATTTTCATCTACAATGAATTGGTAAAAAAAAACCTTTAAATTTGCCATTTTTATTAAATTTTTGCCACTTTAGAGGTTGTTTGATCTTTTATTTAAAAAAAAAATATATGATGCGCTTTGTGCACAAAAATATTAATTATATATATATATATATATATATATATATATATATATATATATATATATATATATATATATATATATATATATATATATATATATATATATATATATATATATATATATATATATATATATATATATATTTATATATATATATATATATATATAGTAATATATATATATATAGCAAAAAAATTATTATTTTTAATTCTGAATCGAAAACCAAGAATACTTTTTTAATTTTCGTCAGATATTTATATATTTTGTAAAAAATTAAATCTCATGGTGGGTGTCGCTAATCTTAGTTGGCGCTTTCAAAGTATTACGTCATATGAAATCAAGTTTGACCTTTGTCAAAAGTTAGACACTTGTCAATCTGTTATTGGAAAAATCACAATACACATAAACAATATTACCGTATTCTTCGTTAGTGCACTCCATTTTCTTGTGATTTTTTTCAATAATCATTAAAAAACAATTGACAAATTTGCAAAAAAAGTATTCTTGGTTTTCGATTCAAGATTAAAAAATTAATTCGGGTCTTCATTTTTCGCCTCTACTTACAAAACACCCTGTATATATATATATATATATATATATATATATATATATATATATATATATATATATATATATATATATATATTTATTAAACTTAATAAGCTTATACACTACATTTATTTTGGTGCGTTGAGCGCATGATGGAATCTTTTAAAATAAAAGATTATAAACGTGTGACAAAAATTCAATAAAAATATCAAGTTTAAAGTTTTTTGCACTTGCCATTCTGATTTTTTTACCAATGGTAGATGTAGGTAAATTAAGATACTTGGACTTATTATAAGTATAATAAAATGGCCTAAATTAAAACTTTGTATGTTAACGAATTTGATGAGCGAAAAATAGCCGATCTTTACCCACCTCCTTCGTGTTATTGATGCTATTTTAAACTTGTTTTAAATATAGAATATGTATCCAACTGATAAAAAGTCAAAATTTAAATTTAAAACGTCCGCTGTCACTTTCCCGCAGTACCTATTTAGGCTTTCAACTCTGTATCAACATTTTTTATCTTATGATCAAGTGAATTAGGCAACTTTTTAATCATGTGCCCCATTTAATCTTTTTCATTGTTGCTTTTTTAAAATCTCCTATAGGGTACAATCCCTGCGGAGCACTAACTGTATTCTGTTAATGCCGAGGAATAAATACCTCCACTTACTTTTCTCCGGATATGACAGGGAAAACAACTTGAAAACGCAGTCGCCCTTTTTAATTTTCTAAATAGGTAACGCTAAACGATTCCCAGATTACCATCAATCTTTTTGAACTAGGTTGCCGTGCCGCAGTTCACTTCAGTTCGCTCGAAAATTAATTGTGCAAGATAACAAACTTGTCACATTTATTGTGTGTGGCGTGCAACGATGCCATATTTTTATCTTAATTTGTTGCGCCACCGGTAGAAATACCCAATCTAATCGCGCTCTACTCACGCGCCGTTTTTGTACGAGTTATAAATTACTTTATTTAAAGTATACAGGGTAAATTATATCATCACCACGACTTAACTCAAAAAACTTAGTTTTGAAAATGACAGAAAAAAATTTAAGTAATTTGAAGTGTTTCTTTTTAAACAGTAATTAAATATTTTTCAGAACTTTTTCTTACACCAAATAAAGAATGGTTGACCCTAATAATAGCATATTGGGATTTTTCAATTATTTTGATTTTAAGCTAAAAACCAAACTATTATGCCGGCTTTACATGGCGTAGTTTACCCCAATTTATTGTCCAATAAATTTATTTTTTGTTGTGTGAAACAAGAATTTTACCCCTAATTTATTGTAACAATACAGGGTGTCTGTAAAAGGTCTTTACAGAAACCTACCACATATTCTTCAGATGAAAATTAGCCGATTTATGGAAACCTACCTTAGTACAGAGTTGCTTAGTTTGTGCGCTAAGCGGCGCTGATGTGACAATTTTAAAATTGTTTTTCTGGATTAATTCAAAAACTACTCATACTTTTTTTCCGAAATTTGGTACGTTGGCATGGCTTTATGGGGTAAAAAAACTTATGTCTCAATTAGAATTAATATCAGTTCATGGGCGTAGAACCTGGGTTTTTTATTAAATGATTATTTCAGATTTCTAGGCCAATGGAACAAGAAGGGTTTAGGTACAAAATTCAGATCAACCAACTCATTTGCTACAAGAAAGGTACTCCTGATAAGACTCGATTCCTCTAACGGTTGTCGAGAAATTTGCATTTTAAAAATTTGCGGTAGTTTTTACTAAAAAATGACAGAATGTCTCTAAAAGGTCTTTAAAAAAGCATATTGCAAAATTGCTTAGTTTGGGCACTAGACGGCGCCAAAGTGACAGTCTTTAAATGGTTTTCAGCGCCGTCTAGTGCCCAAACTAAGCAACTTTGTACTAAGATAAGTTTTCTCAACTGGGCTAATTTTGGTCTAAGGAATATGTAATGAGAGTTTTTAAAGAGTTTTTAGAGACATCCTGTCCCTCATTTTTTTTGCAAATTTCTCGAGTTAGAGCAATTGAGTTTAATTAAGAGTGCCTTTTTTGTAGCAAATAAGTTGGTTAATCTGAATTTTGTACCCAAACCCCTCTTGTTTCACTGGCGTAGAAATCTGAAAGAAGCAGTTATTAAAAAACCCAAGCTCTACGCCCATGGACTTATATTAATCATAATTGTGACATGGTTTTTTTGTCCTATAACGCCATGTCAACGTACCAAATTTCGGCAAAATAGTATGAGCAGTTTTTAAATTAAACCAGAAAAAATTGTCACTTCAGCGCCGCCTAGCGCCCAAACTAAGCAAGGTACTAAGGTAAGTTTACGGCTAATTTTGGTCTGAAGAATATGTGGTAGGTTTTTGTAACGACCTTTTACAGACACCCTGTATATTGTTGCAATAAATTGGAGCTAATAGAACTTGTTCTAAAATTTTGGTGAAATGTAGTGAAATTTTATATCAAACTGGTTTTGCCAACCTTTGCTCAACTAAACTTTTTAAAGTTGTTTTTTTCTGTTTATAAACTACTAATAATATTTTTGTGTTTTTCTGCTTCTTTTATTGTATTTTTTTTTGATTTGTTATTATTAAAATTGACGTTGTTGTGTGTGTTGGTATTCCTGAATATTGTTACATCTTATTGAGCATAATATTTGTTCGTGTAAAGCGCACCGCACTCAAAATATTGGTGAAATATATTGTCGCCATTTTTTGTAACAATAAGTTAATGTAAAGCCGTGAAAATCCGCTTTATATATATTTTTTTTGGCTTATATCACTTCTCCTGGAAAAATTAACGCATAGGGTCACTTTTAGGTCGTTTTCTTACATGTTATGTAGTAGGGTAATTGAAAACTAATACACAAAAGCAACAATTAAAGAGTGACTTTTCTTATAAGAATCCTTATATGAATACCGTGAAATTTTGTCTTGATGAGTCAAATTTTTTTTAATTAAAAATGTAACGCTTTTTGTATGGCAAAGACATATAATCCTAGTGGAGATAAAAAAATAGCACATGAGTGACGGATTTGAGGTATTTAGGTTATATAACTATTCCAGAGTATTCTCTGTTGTTTTTTATCTGTTTTTTGCATATAACACAAAAATTGCATTTTGCATTGTATCGCTTTTCTTCCGAAGTGACGATAAGTTAAAACTTATTTGCTTAAAATCTATAAAACATTAGAGAGTTTATATTTACTACAACTCAAAAAATATTACCTTTATATGCAATTTTTTCTACAAGTTCAAAGTAAATGTGGGGATCTAGAGATACCAAGTTAGTTAAATAAAGGCAGAACTGCACAATTTAAGGCTTAATGTAATGGCATTTAAAAATTGGAAATATT
This sequence comes from Listronotus oregonensis, assembly GCA_019359885.1. NCBI lineage: Eukaryota > Metazoa > Arthropoda > Insecta > Coleoptera > Curculionidae > Listronotus > Listronotus oregonensis. Next base: position 88,653 of record JAHBCN010000532.1, read on the forward strand.
TAACTCTGGGTTTGGGTTTTGTTATGTTCTGAAATTTTTTCAAAACACAGTCAAAAACAAAGACTATTCTTGTAAAGTTTTGAATGCAACATTTCGTCTTTAAATTTTGTCTTCCAACTATATTATTTAAATATGGTATAACTTTTATAACGTATTTGTAAAACTTGTGTTCTCAAATTACGGAAATAAATTTTAGATTAAGTTTTTCTTTTAAAAATCCAGCATTAATTTTTGTAAAATTAGTACAGAATTAAAATAGCAAAAATGTGAATATGGCAATATTTGGAAAAATATAAAAAAATTGCATTTTATTATATATTTGAATCTTTGCATTCTCATTACACTCATTACTATTGTAAAACAGTTTTATAATCTTTCAGAAAATATTTTATTTTAGTTAATATTAAACGGTGAACTTTGACAAAATGTTGATTTTTTGTGTTTTGGCGTTTCCGGTATTTATTCTTACCTTTTTCTGTTTTCTGGTTTACATCGCAAATTTTCCATATAAATAAACTTAATTCTGTTGTTACAAAAAACAAACACGAGATCATTTTTAGTAAAACATATACGAAAAAATAAGACATTAATAAATAAGGTGTCTCATTAAGATAATTTTGTGATATTTAAGTAATTTTCTTAAGTGTAATTTCAGATTGTGCGGAAAAAATACACAAGATGGCTATTTAAATACTAAGAAAGCCACAAATATGGCTATGTCCAGTCCACACTATATGACCCTGTACCTTTATAATAGACTACGATATAATAGCGAGTTGCTTGCGATGAGTCCCATATCATAAACAAACATATTTAATTAATTATATGGTATATTATTTGATTTAATTAAGCATTAATATTTTTTTTATTACGTCGTAATTAAATAGTGTTCATGATGTCGTTAATTATTCGAATAATTTCAATTCATTAAAACGAACGAAATTTCTAATTAATCATTTATTTACGATCATTTCGCTGTTTACCAATTAAATATTATGGTGGTTAAATGTGCTAATTTATTTTCGAAGTTGCATTGTTTTTAATCAGTGTTCACTTAATTAAACAAAATGTTTAAATTGTTATGATACAAGGCGTCTAAATAAATAAAACACCTAAAATACTAAGGACAGTAGTGTTTGTATTCAAGATACGGATGCCATGTATTTTTTAATAAAAAATAATTTTTTTTTTTTACAATATTTTATAGAAGAAAATCACTTTGAAAGATACATTAAATGACCACCTCTCGTCTTTCGCAATTTTTAAGTGATGATGGTATGACTATTTGTGACGGTGAGATTAGCAAATATTCTTCTGATCTTTATTTTTGTTAAGAAGTCCGACCCATACAACAGAGTTGAATATCCAATAACCCCAGAGGAAAAATTAGCCATTGTATTAAGGTAAATCTGTACGGGGTGTCCCAAATTCGAGTCTTATCATTAGGATCTCGGAAACTTGAAGAGATACGTGGAAAAAACCGATTATTTGCTATTTCGTTTTTATTTTTTTATGACTTTATTTCAATGGATGTAACAAAATAACTTTTACATTTCCATTGCTACTTTTTCTGTTCTACAAGATAGTGTGATTAGATTTATACCACCGAGCTGCCATCATCAACTGTTTTTTTTTTAATACGGCCCCGGATTTTTTATTATGTATTTTAGGAGCTATTAAGTTCCCAAAACCAATAATATATTGCACTTATTCAAAAAAAATTTAAATTAAAGGCAATTTTTATAAGAAACCATATGTTAAAAGAGTCAGGCAATATATTTTTGGCAGGATTTGGGAAAACATTAAACTGATTTTTTGAATAAGTCCCAAACATCATTGGATTTGGGGTCTTAAAAACTCTTTAAATACGTAATAAAAAATCCAGTACCTTTTTAAAAAATAAAGTTTTAATTTTCAACAATTAAAAAAACACAGGACATTCCACACAAAACAACACAAACAAAATATCAAACGCACACACGACTGCGGCTAAAACTGCTTCTTCAGCGGGCCAGTCGCATCAATCCAGTCGTTGACAGCGGACGCATACCCGGCCTTGGCAAACCAGGCACATTTAAAAACATGAGTAGGAGTGCTTTGCGGCTAACGTAGTGCCTTAGCCGCATGCGGCGGCCGCGTGAAAGGAAACATACCTTAAGTCATTTTCTTAAGTGTAATTTCAGATTGTGCGAAAAAAATACACAAGATGGCTATTTAAATACTAAGAAAGCCACAAATATGGCTATGTCCAGTCCACACTATATGACCCTGTACCTTTATAATTTACAGTAAAATAGACTATGATATAATAGCGAGTTGCTTACGATGAGTCCCATATCATAAACAAACATATTTAATTAATTATATGGTATATTATTTGATTTAATTAAGCATTAATATTTTTTTTATTACGTCGTAATTAAATAGTGTTCATGATGTCGTTAATTATTCGAATAATTTCAATTCATTAAAACGAACGAAATTTCTAATTAATCATTTATTTACGATCATTTCGCTGTTTACCAATTAAATATTATTTGGTGTAGGTTAAATGTGCTAATTGGTAATTTTTCGAAGTTGCATTGTTTTTAATCGTGTTCACTTAATTAAACAAAATGTTTAAATTATTATGATAAAAGGCGTCTAAATAAATAAAACACCTAAAAATACTCTTAAGGACAGTAGTGTTATCATTGTGTTTGTATTCAAGATACGGGATGGGCCATGTATTTTTTGACATTAAAAAAAAATAATATTTTTTTTTATTTACAACCTATTTTATAGACAGAAAATCACTTTTGAAAGATATCATTTAAATGACCACCGTCTCGTCTTTCGCAATTTTCTAAGTGATGATGGTCGATGACTATTTGTGACGGTGAGATTGCAAATATCTCTTTTCTATTCTTTATTTTTGTTTAAAGAAGTGTCATGGGTTTATGATTCTACTCACGATTCTTCCAATAGCTCCAAGAAAAAAACTCCTACTGAGTATATAAGAATGTTATTTGAGTTTCTAGTACTACAGCTACAATAATTTGCTGGATACATTTAGAACACGTAGTTGCAGCAACTTGTTCTCGGAAAAGCTGATTTCTAGGAGACATTTCGTGGCCACCCAGGAGTTCCAGTTTGGAGCCAGCAAATTTCTTTTTTATGGGCTATTTGAAGAATAGTGTGTACAAGCATAAACCAAAGACAGTGCTTCAATTAAAAGTAAAGATTAGAAAATGTTTGCTATCTTACTGTCTCTTTAACGAAGATTTATCGAACATTTTCGTGCTGGTTAAGTAGAATGTCCAAGACAAGACGGTGGTCATTTAGGTGATATTATCTTTAAAAAGTAAATTCTCCTTTATTGACAAGGTTTGAATAAATAATTTTTAAAATAACTCATGGTTTATTTTTTACACGTTTTTTAAATGTTAACAGACACATAGTCCACCCTATAATTTAGTAAATATTACCACCGCTACCTTTTTTAACTTTCATATCTACTAAAAAATGTTCTTTAGTGAATCCCAGATTGTTGTACTTGATAAATTCAAGGCTTTTGTTTAGGTCTGGCATGATGTGGTTCTTAATAAACTTCCTTCCTACCGTCTTTATTCAATCTTTATACTTACCAAAAATCTTGTTCACTTTAATTAGGGCCTTTAAAACACATATTCGCTGTCGCGGCAAAAGTCTACCCGTACTCATTCTCTACTTCTGAGCCGCCAATTACTTTAAAACAAAAGAGTTATTTAATCTTGTGGGCGTTTCTTTCAAAAATAACCTTTTTGGCAGCTTCAGAACAACTCTTGATTTCTTTTTCGAGTCAGAAAGTATTTTCCCCTAATCTGTTTATTCTGCATGTATTTCAAAACGAACCTTCTCTGGAATATTGTCCCCATGTCTGGAAAATGGCATTTCCTACAACTTCTAGAATTTTTAATTCCGTCCAGAGTAGAGCCGTTGGCATATCTTAACAGTCTCTCTGGAGAGTCTCCGAACTTCCCACTTGACCCTTTTCTTTATTTCTAGAGTATTCAGATTGTGGTAATTGCCCAATAGGAAGACTTTTCCTCCATTTGTTTTACTTCCAGAAAACCATTATTTTAAAGTAAGCTTTCTTAATTTTGGTTATTTCTGGTAAACTTAATTGGTTATTCATTTTTAAAGTGCATTGTAATCCCACATGTTTTAAGAATTAGAAATGCCCCAAAGAATTATCGATTCTTATCGTTGCACAACCATACTGATAGCTGATTTAAGATCAGTAACCAACCAGTTTTTACATCTTTAAAACACAGTTTACAAAAGTATAAAGTAACACCACAACTGGTTGTTGTCGCTTCCTAATCCGTATAATTCTATGATCCTCTTATTATTTCTCGGCTTCGTTTCGGTCGGCTACGCGCGTTGTGTTTGTTAATCCTATTAAATGGTGGTTATTTTCGAACTACTTAAAACACTAAACACAAAAACGTTATTTATGCATTTCTTAGAAACGCTGAAAGCCGACACACAAATAAGATTTATAATCCCCTCGTTTTTAAATCGTAAAAACCGGTAAAGCTTCGGGTCTGTATTCTTGAATATTTTGTTAACCTATACTTTAGCCAAACTTAATTAGGAATGACGTAAGCAGAAAAAATGAGTAAACTACCCCATCGCATTGGTAACCATAGTAACTGACTTATTGGACCAATGAGAAAATTTTTAATTCATTTGTTTTTGCATGCGTCATTTTCAGTTTAATTTAACTGCAGTATAGTTATCTACGACCATGCACAATTGACCCAAATCAACTTACTTATATTATAAAGTAAGTTAGAAATTCGAATACCCACCTTAGTACCTTATTATAGAAAAAGGAAAAAAGGAAGGTGGGTTAATATATTTAAAGCTTTTGAACTTCTCAGTGATCAATCACATTATCATTGGCATTTTTAGGTTGTATGCATATGTCGAATTTAAAATTTCCTAGCAAGTTTACATATATATTTTTGTATTATAAATTTAGATTTTTATATCGAATTTTAAGGAAATTGGATATGTACACGTTTTTTGGAAAACCTATAAAATGATAGCATATATGCATATAAATCATATAGTTACCTCAAAAACAAAATAAATAAATAAATAAATAATATATTTTAAGCAAAAACTGTCCTTTAAAATTTAAACGCCAAGAATTGGCGCCAAAATAAGCTTTCGAAGGTCACTGCTGTCTGACGTCACAGCGCATATAAACAGTAAAGCGTTATTCGTGTTTCTAATACATTGTCACTTTTTAAGCGATGTTTAATTTTATTACGGCATTATTTACGTGGCTATAGTCAAAAAATTTAAGTTGCTGTTAATATCAAGAAACATTCACAGCTGTTTAAATCAGTAATATGTACGAATCACAAAATAAATAGTGTTTTGTGCCCCTTTGCACGAGCACATTTGTGAGTACAGCCAAACACAATTTTGTGTGCCTTGGAGGGATTATGAGCGTAGAAACGATGGTTTACAGCAGCAAGATGTGATATGTCAAAATCAAAAAGTGAATTTTTCTGTTGTGAAGACCCTTTAATGTAAGTTAGAAATGGGGTTATAATTAACAAATACATAAATACCTACATAAATATATTTTTTCTTAAACATCAAGTATTGTAAAAAGATGTTTTATTTTATTTACCATTTATTTACCACATCAATGCTGCTTTTGCACCTGTGATTTCTGCTGAATTAAAACGTTCGTCATTTTTAATGTAACCCATCACCATAAACATATTCACAGAGGTTAAATTGTTTGTGGATGCCTCGACAAATCTTTTGTTAGCTATAATGAATGAAAAACACTTTATTTAGCCACGCTAAATAAAACAAAATACTGGTTATGTCGACTTTACCGCAGCACAACTGAAAACAGACAAAATCAATACGTAAACAATCTGTATTTATATGCGATGTGACGTCACGAGTCGTTTTGCAGTCCCTTTAAATTACTCCATTTTACCTATGTTTTTAGAGCAAGGACCAAATATTCGGTCCTTGCTCTTTTATTCGAACTTGTGAGATTATAAAATTGACCTGGGGACTCGACCCTAGGAATTTATGTGTATTTCGCTTTGTTTGAAATATATGGATAATACCCAATTTGGTTTTTCAGTATCAGTTATATATTACACGTGTTATTCAATTCATTACAGCCCGTTTTTTCCATAAACGCCCGTACAGTAGAAAATGGCTTTTTTAATTTTTTGGCTGGTATAAATCATATGTTTTTAGATACCGCAATATTTTTAAAAAATGTAAGAGAAAATCGAGATCCAAATATAAATAAAAAACTCCAACGCTTGACGTTACGTTTATTCAAGATGGCTGTGCTTAAGGTCAGTTGTAACTTGTGTCTGACCAAAGGTCCAGCTTGGGCCTAAAAAAGCCGAAGTTTTGGTTAGTTAAGTTATTAATACAAACATGATGTGTTAAGAAAATGTTAAAAAATTATGGCCTGAAAACTGTTGCATTCTTTGTTTTTTTTTCCAGAACTCGAATATTGTCAGTGTTTTTGTTAACTTAAACTCTATATTCTTTATAGTGTTTAACATAAAATTTACTATAAATAGCCCAAGTTAGCAACTCTTCATTAAATTCTTGTTATTGTCTTTGCTATAAATAAGTATTTTTTGCAAGGCCTAAAGATAAATTATGTTACACACTAAAGCAGCACGATTTCAAGAATAAATCCCCGTAGCAATATCTCGCTCTCCTTTATTTACTCTTAACAAAAGAAAACGTGCCAATCACGCCGCGGTTAGTTAAACATCGGTACAACATTAAATAAACACAATTCCGAGTAAATAAAAGGTTTAAAGCTCAGAAAAAAATTACGTTTCGTTGGTCGCTTATGAAACGCATTCAAGGAGTAATTAGAATATATTTTTTATACATCCGGTGTTATAAGCTTACTAAGTAATTTACAGTTTGCGTACATTAAAGTTGTTATTTTTAATCTTTTCAGAGCACATAATGGTATGAAATATTTATTATCTTAAAAACATAATTATGTTCGCCGTTTGTAAGAAAAATGACTGTGTCACTCCTTCCTTTAAACCGCTAAGACCCGCAGAATATTTTTTTGTGATTTTATTCTATGTCCTGTCTAAAATGGAAACCAGCGTTTCTCAAGCGATGGTTTGCGAGCTAATAAGAGGGGTTTTTCGGGAAAAAATTAGGTTTTATAATAGAAGCCGGAATTTACCTTTTAAATATTGCATCAAAATAAAAGTACTTATACTTGATAATTAATAAATTATTCTAAACATCTCATAAGTTCGAATTTAACCTAATACAATTTTGAACTTCTAGGAGTAAATTTAAAATTTTAGTTATGAAAAAAAAGCTATTGAACTTTCAACCCTAAATTTTTAATTCTTTAATATACTTCGGCTACAGTGTAAAAATTAATCCTATCTTACAAAAGCCATAAAATGTTTATTGATTTTTAAAGATTTTAATCCCTATAAATAGTAACTAGGTTTTCGAGTAATTAAACGAATGTTCGATTAGAATCGATTAGCTATTTTGTACATAAATATTATTGCGTATTTCAGCGTTATGTGTAAAAATTAATTAGTAATACACCTTTATATACATATAGTGTACTTGGTTACTCATTTCAACTTACATTACTTTGTTATTTATCTTATATAAAATAAATTAGTAAAGAGAATAAATGAGGCTTTCTCTGCCCTGTTCGGATAGCGAATTTTGAAAGCGGTATCGGACTTGCAAATAGTAGAACATCCAAGCTTTCAAACATTGAAAAATTTTAATTCCTTTATTCACATAGGCACAAATATCCCATTAAGATTTTTTTATTTGCTTACTGGTATTCATATTACATTAACCTTTTTGTAAAGCTTACTTACTAATAATTCTAAATTTTTAGTTACAGTTATGTTTTAGTCTATTTGTTATTATAACTATTATTATACATTAAAGTTTAATAACAGCCAAAAAGTACTGTTTTATTTACTCTTACTAACGACTGCGCAGGGGGTTCGCCACTATATTCTAATTTTTATAAGGGGGTTCGTAGAAAGAAAAAGGTTGGGAACCGCTGATCTAGACAATGGAAAAAGAGACAAAGTAGTAGTATGTTTTATAATTAACACTTATATATTAAATTAATCCAATTTTTGTATACTCTAGTAATGAAGAATACAGGACATTTGAATCAAAAATCTTTTTAAAAAATATATATTATAAACAAATTTATGACGTTCAAATAACAGCTGTTCCTAAATAATAAATAAGTTTTAAGTGTCATAAAGAGATCGCGTGTTGCAACACTCAAAATGATATTTTAATATTCTTAGTTATAAAATAAATTAAGCGATATTGTTATGTTTGCGAAGATAATAATGTTATGTTGCATTATTTAAAAACAAATTGTTATATTATTCATTCACGTTGCTGAAATTCGATGTAAAAATAATATACACTGTAGAAAACATTATTTTATTGACAAACAAATTTTCATTTGCTAGTGGACAACACCAGCGGTAGCTGTATCTAGTGAATCTAAATTCACGTACATATTTAGTGCTTTCTAAAGTAACTTTCAATGACCTTCAACTGGAAGGGCACCAAACATTGGGATACGCAGACGATCTCGTCATTATGACCCAAGGAAAATTTAACAGCACTGTTAGGGATAAAATGCAACATGCCCTAAACGCAGTTAACAGATGGACAAGAAAGGAGGGACTAAACATAAACCCTTCCAAATCAGCCATAGTTGCCTTTACCTAAAGGAGAAATCTAGAGGTCTTAGGACCCCTGAACCTACCAGGTGAAACAATCAAGATTGTGGGAAAGGTAAAGTATTTTGGTGTCATCCTAGACTCGAAACTTACCTGGAACCAACATCCTCAGAAAACAAGAAAGAAAGCGGAGTTGACTCTTATGTTAATCAGACGCGCACATGGGAAAACATGGGGCCCTAAACCAAACATTTTTTATTGGTTATACAACATGGTGGTAAGGCCTATGATAACATACGCATCACTGGTATGGTGGACAAAAATGCGACAAAAAACTACTGTTACAGAACTGGCCAAGGTACAGGAACTTGCTTGCTTAGCTATAACAGGAGCAATTAAAACAACCCCAACAACAGCTATGGAGTGTCTCTTAGACCTTCCACCACTTAATCACATAGTGATAGGAGAGGCAAGAATGGACTACTTCTGACTGCAACAAAAATCAACTGGTGTCTACGCTAGTTTAGGACACAACAACATAAAAAGTCAGGTTGGCGGCAACATCCTGGACGAAAGAACAGACCAGATGATTTCCCAATACACATTCAACAAAAAATTCGAGGTAAAAATTCCAGATCGAAGTGAGTGGCAGCAACCCCATCTTCCCGGCACGGTTGAAGACATCATCTGGTATACGGATAGTTCCAAAACCGAGCAGGGAACTGGAGCGGGCGTGTACAGTGAAATGAGGAATTCACAATTCTCCATTCCACTAGGAACACACAGTTTTGTATTTCAAACAGAAATATATGCTTTACTGCATTGTGTAACGGAAAATAATAGGAAGGCTTATAAAAAGAAGCGGATCTGCATAATAACAGACAGCCAGGCATCATTGGGGGTACTAGTAAACCCCAAAGTAACGTCCAGGCTGACATGGGAATGTCAAAAAGAATTGAAAGTCCTGGGAGAACGCAACATGGTAACTCTTCTGTGGGTACCAGGACATTCGGAAATATAAAGGCAACGAAAAAGCGGATGAGCTAGCGAGACATGGATCATCCAAACCATATTTTGAACCAGAACCTGCCCTTGGAGTGATCAAAACCGCAGCATGAGGGCAAACCAGGGAATGGATCCGAAATAAACACGAGGAATACTGGGAAAACGTCAGTAGAATAAGACATGGAAAAAGCTTTATAAGGGGCCCATCCAAAAGAACGAAGCAAGAACTACCCAGACAAAGTAGAAAAATACTTCGCATAACAGTAGGGTTGCTAACGGCACGATAACCTAAGAGGACACCTACACAAGTTAGGCTCATACAATGGGGACCCAAGTTGCAAAATGTGCGACGAGGGGGCAGAAACAGCCTACCATATTCTGTGCGAATATGAAGCGTTGAATCACAAAAGACAGGTATTATTTGGGCAACCGAAAATGAACCCACAGGAATATATCAACCAACCAGTATCGGGGTTATACAGACTTGTAGAAGGAACACTTCTAATGGGAGGATTGGTATAAAAGATGATCAAGATGGCTCCCAGGAAAGAAGAAAAAGAAGAAAGTAACTTTCTTAAAATCATTGTTTATAATTTATAAATCAGGCGCAGCTATTTTTCTTTAAGCAGTTTGTAGTTACAGGGACGGTAATATTGTATATTTAGAGGATAGTTTAAAAGTTTGAAATCTGATTAAACCTGAGTTTCGGAGGTCATATTTGTCTTAGAATTTAAATGCTGGTAGGATTTTATTCACTAAAAAGAGAAAATTAGTACATTTTACCCATCAGACCCCAAACCAATCGCGGGGTTTATTGAGATAAAATGCATGAGATGCTCCCGATATTACCCGAAAGGTTTGGCCAAAAAGCTGCGCTATGGTTTATGTGGGTTTTATGACGTATATCGTTTTTTACGCCCTTAACCATTTTTTAAACGGATTAGGACAATAGGCGGCCTTAGGTTGCGCAGTGGATACCTGCTATTTAATATTTTTAACACGAATTGCGCAGAAAAAGGATCTTATAAAGTACCTGTCACAGATATCGGTGGCGCTTTAGTATTTGGTGTGAAATGACTTACAGCTATTTGGTGTTTTGGTTAGTTCTGGTTATTTTGATAAATATGTTACTCAATTTGGGGACGATAATAGCTCAACAGTTCAAACGAGATCTGTTATCCCAAGTAACTAGCATGCTTTATACATTATATATTTTTCTTTAACCATCTAAACGTTATACTGGGTAAAATTATGTTATTAATATTTTTCTACAAACATAAATTTACATAGTTTTGTAATATCAATTATCTTTTCTGGTAAATGTACATATTAAATCTTTTAACATATTATTCCACAATTTAATGGCTGGGAATTTATGTGTTGCTTTTACAGTCGTAAAACAAACTTTATTATTAAAACATAAAATAAAAATAGGAGATTTATGGGATAAATTAAATGTAAATTTAAATTTATTTTGTATACCTAAAACAAATAAAGTTTTAATATCGGGATGTTTTTATTCATATCGACAATTTCGGTAGTTTGGAATTGACAAAAACAGATATGCTTTTATTACTACTTTTAACTGATATTGGTAAAAGAAGAACACATTTAATATTAACATTATTAACAGATCAATTCTAATAATTTTGATGTTAATATCGCCGCGAGGGTATGATTACCATTTTATGTTTTGTATTTTAAATTGCAAATTTCTCATATAACTAAAATTAATTCTGTTATTACAAAAAATAAAATCACAGACACATTCACAAGGACTAGCTAGAACTATTTCACTGGTCTCTAGGGCTATAGATAAGGTAAATGTTAAGCCGAAGTGGGATCACACGAGTTGATACCAACTTAATAACATATTTTGCTACCGAAATAATTCAGATATCTCGAGGTATTTTCAAAATCAAATGATTTTATTAGCTTACTTTATAATAGGGCCCTTGCACATATTTTTTTTTAATTTGCTAAAAATAATTCTCTATACATAAATAACGCTTCTACGAAATATTTTTTATAAGAAATTATAAAACAGAATTACAAGCATTTAATATTTAAATATAACACTCTCCCGCGAAGAAAGTATCTACGTCACAACAGGCTGGACCACTAACCTTCATATGGACCCGCAAAGGGTATCAGATTCGCAGTTCAAAAGTTAGGTTTTATGGGCGAAAAAATGTGTCCGTGCGCTGTGGCGTCAGTCATCGCTTAGGGTCTTAAATCATGCGAAAAACGGACCGGTAGACCGATTTTATTTACACGTTTGTCGCTGGCCAGTTCCGTACTGGCCGCTTGGGTGAGATCTTTAGTTTTTGGACTGACTTATTTTGTGATTTTTTATAGAATTTCTACATGATTATAAATTTTAAATAAATTAAACTGTTTTATTGATTTATCTTGTATTTAGTGGTAGCATTTATACATTCCTTTTGTTCATAGAAATTTCTTAACTGGTTTTTGGTAATCCGCTTGGAAAGCAAACATTTCTGCAAGAGAGGAAGAATAGCGGTATAACCTTTCTCTCTCCCTCCAACGTGCTCATTGGTCGGTGGAAGTAATAAATATACCCCGCTCTGCGTGCTGATTGGTTGGCTTCTCTTCGTTGAACAATCGACACGTTGAAGCCGCGGAGAAATGAGTATTTTTTTCTCTTGCACGCTTATTCGCACTGCCAAACGGCAAGGTTGCCTCTAGTAAATGTATGCTTTTGTATAAATACATTTAAGATGTTTACAGTATCTTATTATCACTATCGAAAACATAAGTCTAAACAGAAAAAGAGTTACTGTTGTTTGTACCAACATTTTTTCCCTTCTGTTTATAAGTTTGTTCCAATCTCGCAAAAAACCGATTATTGTACGGCCATATTCAAGTCCAGTCAAATAAACCCATTTATAACCGATAGGTGACAGTGTATTACACCATTTCTTCAAACAAAGCAGAACTCTTTAAATGTACAGAAAGCTTTTTAACTTTGTCCTTTTTAAACTGACATAAATCCGAGTAAAGTAGACACTCACGTGTCGTGTTTAATCGATTCTAACAGTTTTAAAACCGTTTCACAGCGCGGCGGTACAAATATTTGGTCTTGAAACAAACCCTATCTTTTATTAGCCCATATTTTTTATATTAAATTTTGTAATATTAATTTTTTTTACCTGATTGTTTATATTACTACCTAACATAATTTATATATGTATAGAAACGCAAAATAAAAAAAAATCAGTATCTAAATATTAAAAAAAAAGTTATTTGTGCAACCAGTTGGGAAAGCAGTATTTTTCGTAAAGAGCAGAGCAAAAGAATGTAAATAATGAAAAATAGTGTTTTCCAACGCGTTTCACACGATATTTTTTCCCGTTCTTTTAATTCAAGTTTAAAATATAAAAAAACTTTTCAAAACTACGTAATGAGTTTTGAAAAGTATCACTTTAAATGTCAAAATTAGAAAAAGTATATTTTATGAATATAAATTAATTAATGATTTATAGAAATTTGTAAGTCCGGCACTGGTCTTTTATTTCAAATACGCATGCTGAGTAACCTTATTGTTTGTTTAGTGCGCGCTAGCGTAATCTTGCCATAAATGCAAGGAAGGCATAAATGCATTACATATCTAAAGTTAGGTTATCTATGGGCTGGACAGAGGCGTCCAAAGCTAAGTTTAAGTATTACTGGAGTTAATCCGGATATTAAAACACTTTGGATTTTTAATCAGTGGATAGGTTTCATTTTTATTAATTTGTTTATTGAAAAAGTAAAATACCATATTGTGTTCATCTTCGTCTGGCAAAAACACATTAGGAAAAAACGTATTACATTGGTTTAAAAAGTAACTAGGGTTACAACAATAAAAAATGTATTGCATTGGTGTAAAAAGTCGGTAATCATAATTACTTACGAAGTGTTTGTTTTAAACGATAATAAACAGTTTTTAGAGTTACAACATGTTTTTTGTGAAATGTTTTTTTTTGGATCAAAATAAATTTAATGCATCCGATCAAGTCTAATCGATACCAACTGTCGATATTGTTATATCGAAAACATCCTTACCACTATTCAAACACGTTTTAATATTTATTAAAAGCGAATGTTTATAGAAATTATGCAAACAGCCGAGTGCTCTCATGCAATTGTTGCTTTAACATTTCGATATTTACATATTTATTGCAGCAACGCAATAAAATATTTTTATTACCGTTTCAAAAAGCTTTTTAGTAAATTGAAATTACGCTTTTGCTGCTATTGTGGAATTTAATTGCATGAATTTTTCAAAATGTTTGTAATAAAACTTGTAATGATACGTTTGGCAGTCAAAATTGAATAGGAATATTTTTAGAAATGCTTTACGGGTCATAAAATAAAAATAAAAAGTTGTCGATGTGTTCCAGAGTGCATATACGTAATTATGGGGCTTTTAATTATTATTTAGTGTTGGCGTCAATTGCTGTAAATTATTAAAGAACTACGTATCAAAAAAAGTTACAGTATGAATTTTATTTTAATTTTTAAATTGATTTTTTGAATAGAAAGGTCCTGTAAATAGTTTGTCCATAAATAATAATTAACCAAACAGGTCTTAGGATACACCCACCCAGAGTTCTATTCGTAGGTCATTCTATCAACCACTTGCACCACAACTCGATATAGCGGCAAAAAAGGTATAACTTACGCCAAGCACAACCATCTAACGGTAAGAGGTCCCATATTAAAATATAGAAAATATTTTTTGTACCCGCCCACATACGACCTGTTTTGGTAAACGTTGGCATAGTAGTCAGTGGCTCTGCCTAACACGCGGACGACCCAAGTTCGACGTCCGGAGGCAGAGACATATACAGGGTGATTCATGAGAAAATGTCAATACGTAGTCAAGGTCCAAAAATAAACATAAAAGGCCATTCAAATATGGGTTCACAAGACCTTCGTTTTCGAATTACGGGGTGTTAAAGTTTTTATTTAATTTTCCTATTTTTTAAATAAAATCTATGATAATGTAAATATTTGAGTAAAAATTGATATCCGGGGGTTTTTTGGTATAACGGATTCGAACCTGATCTTAGTACGGCTCTTACTTATAGGGGGTGCCAAATACACGCCTTTTTACATTTTTGAACAATCACAACTTCTTGGTACGGTCCTGTATAACATTTTTAAATAAATTAAATAATTGTTTTGTCATTTTTACGTCAAAAAGGTATACTTGTTAAAAGTTGATATTAGCAACCGTTTTCGAGATATTTTGATTTTAAAAAATTACGACGCAACTGATTTTATTATAGCAAAATTTTAAAAAAATAAAATAAAATGTATAATTAAACAATATGTGTTTAAATTTTCAATAAAATTATTGTTTTTAAATTACAAAACATAAGCTAGGTTTTATAATTTTCAAAAATTCCACCATTTACTTCTAAGCACATGTCAGCTCTGTGGTGAACATCCTGTATTTTGGAAACGAAGGCCTTGCAGACCCATATTTGTATAGACTTTTATGTTTATTTTTGGAAACTGACTACGTACCTGAAGTATTGATATTACCTCATGAATCCCATGTATATGTCAACGCAGGGCACAGTCCGTAATTGTTATGGGTGACCACCAGTGAACTCCGTGCGCCGGTGGGTGTGGTTCGAAACCCATGTTAAACTGTAGGTCCCGACTGGATAATATTACCCAGACGTTAATGGGGGTAGTTCAGAGGTAGTGATTTGAATAACGTTCGTGGTGGCACTACCGCGTTGTCTAAAAGATGGCGAAAAAGGCAATATCTGCACGTCTCGGTGCTTGAAGTGCGTTGACAAAATTGGGGAATACAATGAATTAAACATCTTAAAACCCGGCACCCACGGTACTAATAGGTACTAAAGCTCTATTTTCGTGTTTCCTTGTCACTTTAAATTGGTACTGTATTATTTAAAAATAATAAAAACGTAATATGAAATTAAAAAAGACTTTTTTGATTGAGTGATTTTATAAAATTTTTACTTTAACTTTCGATAACTAGTAATATTCCATGAATTACTTTAATATTTTAACCATGTTTATTATTCGTAAAATTTTAAACATTTTAAGCCTTTATAGAACCTTCTTCATTAATTTGGATAGAAATAATAGTAATATTTAACAAAAAGTTTATTTATTATATTTAAGTGACAAACTTTGAATCTACCAATTTAAATTAAATTATTTATCTGTGAAACCAGAAGGATTTGAATACTAAAATATAATTGAATTTATAAGATAACATATACAATACTAGGCCTTCGATGTTTAACCATCTTTATCCCAACAAAAATTTTGGTAAATTAACTCCAATTCCCGTAAATATAAGTTTATACGATGTGTTCGTTTAAGTTTGTTTGGGTGCGACGTTGTGACCGCTTTTTTATTTCTATATTAATTAGAATTAAAATCCTAATTATTATAGTAAGTTTTTAATTATAATTAGGTGTGAAATTAGATGTATTTATATGTCCATTTGCAAGAAATATAATACCAGAAATAAATATTAAAAACAACTATTAGTAGTAATAAATTTTAATAAAAAAAATTATGTCAATTTTACATTATAATGGAATATATTATTAAGCAATATATTTATAATCTTCGAGGTTATACCTATAGAGGCAGCCTTGCCGCTCGGCAGGACAAACAAATGTGCGAGAGAGAAAGATAAATCACAGCATAACCTTTCTCTCTGGTACACTTGTTCGCACTGACGAGCGGAAACGCTGCCTCTATAGGTATATGCTTAAAGTTTATAATTCATCATTTGTAGGTTCAGGTCGTTCGATAAAAATGCAAATTCAGTGCTCTTTAAAAAGCAAAAAAAACATAAAAAGTAGCTTAAAAGGTTTGATTTGAACTGGCGGCCGCCTTTGCTTTTTATATAGACTATTTTTACAGACACGTGCCGGAAGCGGCACATTATAAAAAGCAATGCCAGTTGAAAAAACCTTTTTAGCTAATTTTGTTTTTTTTAAGAACCGAATTTTATCTATTATACTGATCAAACTATACGAATGTATTTTTAAAGTAACAAAGCGCTCGGCGCGACGGTCCGCAACCGATGCGACGGACGCACAGTTGCGACTTCTGCACAATATAGTGGAAACCAAAACAACCTGACATCTCACCTCTAGCACGTCGTATAAAGTTTTTTATAATTTTTAGTCGGGTTCATATTCGAATTTGTAACTACAGTACTTCTTTGATTACTAGGTTTGTAACTTCGCAAAGATTCACATGTAAGAAATATAATATTTTTCATTAGATTAACGTTGCCTAACCATCAGAAAAATTCTTTTTAATTGATTTAATAAACATGTTCCGCCACTGCAATTTTTTTGCAGATTTCAACTGTATGTATTCATAAATATGTTTTATCAAATAAGAATGGGTTCGACCCAATGAGCTGACAGCATAGATAGAGAAAGCATTTCATTCATAAACGCAATCGAGAGCTGCGCCCAACATGTTTTGTGTTTATTATTGGCGATAGAATAGTACAAGCATAGTTTGTACTTATTTGTGAAATGATAATCCAGTAATCATATTCGCCACTTTTCACACTTGGCACTGCCTTACCATTTTAATTTATTAAAAGTACTTACACAAAACTAAAATTTTCACAATTGTCACAAAAATAACCCAAAAACAACAACAAACATTCTTACTAAAACGCCATATTTAATGTGTCATCTGTTAGGCGAAGCCGAAGGTGGCCGAAGTACAACGACTATTAGTCGTTTGCTGAAATACGCCCCTACGAAAAATGCACTGTTGTCACGTTGTCGCGCCTTTATTAGTAGCTGTCCAAAAACAAAATAGTATTTTGACATCATTACTTTTCTGTGTAATACTTTATAGTAATAAATATAACAAATATTATTCACAGTTTAAAATACAATAGTAGAGCTTATTTTGATGTAATTTTAGGAATAAATTAAGTAAAATTTAATCAAAATATACTATCAAGTAAATGAAACAGAAAGATACTTGGCAGCCACGCTTTACGACAAAATAGTATATGTAGTAACCATTTTCCCGGGTTTTTGGTGGATTTTATTGTTTGAGTACAGAGGTTCATTCATCGCTCGGCAGAACCTTAGAATGTACGTTTATGATGCCACACTTATGCCAAATCGATGCTTTCTCCAGTTAATCTAACAGCTCATTGGTTCGACCGGTTCTTTTTATCCAGTTGGATATTCCATTTTTAAAGCTTTTTCCAGGAGTACTGTAACCCTATTATGTTTGTGGTAATGTATGACTACAATATTTCCTTCATGATTTGTCTTGTATTTTATAAAAATAATTTTCTTTTGTTCCTCCAACAAAATTAATGGCACTTTAAACGTTGATTTAGCCTCGAAAATATTTTGATTTATTGTTGGTTCATTTATTTTTTATTAAAAATAACGTTTTTAGCTTATTATTTTAAAATCGCCTATAGTTGCAAATTTGGTTAAACCTCTGGATTTAAGCTTAAGCATTTTTTGTCCACAGTGATTGTATTAAAACAAGTAGAAATACCCAGTCACTTGAAAAAAATGGTGCCTGAGACTGCTAGAGACTATTTCTTTTCTTGTACCGTTAACTGTTTTAAAATATAAACGCTTTTATTAAATAGAACTGCAAATTATTATGTCATTGTTAGTTATTTAAAAGAAATTAAAAAATCCCACTCATTAATTTAAATTAAAATTGTGCAGTGGTATTAATTAAGTGCTCCATTATTTTATTTAATTGGCTATTAGTTTTTTTATTGTTATTCGTTCGAAAAATTAAGGTGCGGTACGTGGACTATATAGAGAGATTAGAATGGCTAGCTATCAAGATTTATTTAGTAACATTACAGCTAGAGGTTCGAATATAAGTGCTAATATCTTTTTACCTATTCACCTGAAATAAATTTAATATCTTTATAAAAGTTGTAATAATTATGTAAGTCAGTCAGACAATATAAAACTCCTTTAATTTTCTGCAAGTATGTTAACATAGTGACACCTTATCTTTTTATATAACCAGAGTTTATTTCCTGAATAACCAAAATCTTTCATCTTTGTACACTCGTTTTTTTTCGTGATATATTGGCAATAAAAAATACATTTTTGTGTTTTTAATGGTATTTTTTGCAAAAAAATTCAAATTGCACAAAAACAAATTGGACTTTTTTACATAAACATATACAATATTTTTAACATTAAACCGAATTTTGGTTAACTCAAGACTCTCCAACCTCCAGCTGGCACTACCAGTTGAGACCATTAGGTAATTCCTTAAAAGTTAAAACGGGAGAAGACATTCTATTTTTCTGCAACTTCTTTTCATTTCTATTTATTCTCATTTTTTTATCTCACGCATCACTAAGGAATAATTTTTTTAATGATAACTTTGACACTAAATGGTATTATAATTGGGGCTTGTATGGAAATAGTGTGATATGTCAAAAATATTGAAAAATAAGTTAATAAACAATAATTAAAATAATTTAAAGTTTTCTCTAAAATGTTTTGGCAATCTGAGATTTTTTCTAATTAAAAAGCCCTATGAATTACCAAAATGTTGTAAAAGAAAATTTAAATAATAATTTAAATTGTTGTTTAATTAAAAATAATTAATTTTTTACGTTTTTTGACTTCCAACTTTTCACATACATGCGCCAATTGTAACAAACCAATAACAAGACATGAATATAATGGCTTCATATTGTCCTAAATAAATAATAACAAAAATTTTAAATACCTCTTTTATCAAAAAATGCACTTTGATCACAGCAAATACATGTAAACTAAAATCTTTTATTTGCGTCAGTTATATACAGGGTGATTCATGAGGAAATGTCAATACTTCAGGTACGTAGTCAGGGTCCAAAAATAAACATATAAGTGTATACAAATGTGGGTACTCTAGGCCTTCGTTTCCGAAATACAGGGTGTTAAATTTTTTGTTTAATTTTTCTATTTTTTTTATAAAATCTATGATAATGTAAATAATCAAGTAAAAATTCGGGGGTTTTTTGGTATAACGGATTCTAATCTAATCTTTGTACGGCTCTTACTTGTAGGGAGTGCCACCTACACGTCTTTTTACTATTTTGAACAATCACAACTTTTTGGTACGGCCCTGTATTACATTTTTAAGTAAAATTAAATATTTGTTTTGTTATTTTTACGCCAAAAAGGTATACCTGTTAAAAGTGAATATAAGCAACCGTTTTCGAGATATTTGGATTTAAAAAAACTACGACGCATCTGATTTTATTATGGCAAAATTAAAAAAATAAAACAAAACGAATATTAAACAATATGTATTATATTCTTTCTTAAAATTATTGTCCTTAAATTATGTTTAGAAAACATAAGCTACGTTTTATAATTTTCAAAAATTCGACCATTCTAAGCGCATGTCACACACCCTGTATTTTGGAAACGAAGGCCTTGCGGACCCATATTTGTATAGACTTTTATGTTTATTTTTGGACCCTGACTCGACCTGAAGTATTGACATTTCCTCATGAATCACCCTGTATATTTTTTTAAATTAATTTTAGTGCTCTATAGAAGTTCTTTTACTTAATTAAGAAAAATATGTATTGATAATGAGAACTTTTTTTTCTGTTTAAGAATTGTATAAGTTTTATGTAAAAGTAAAAAAAAATCTCATTAACAATGAACTTAATATCCTTATTATTTTAACCACGTTTTTTGCGATTATAATCAACTGTCAGCCGCAAGCATGATTTGCAATTTTTTTCCACGCCGGTTTTTGCAGCGTGGTTCGGTTAATTATTGTTTTTTGTGTAATTTAATTTAAACATATAAAAAAACAAAATGTTTTTTTGCATAATTATCCAACACTTTGCTTCGGAAATTACCGTTCATAAATAACTAGATTTATTCTGTCAGATTGTTTATTTGTGAAAGCTTAATAGGTTGAAAAAACTAAATAATGTGAATTTAATTAATATGATTGTGTTTTGTAGGGTAAAGTCAATTACTTTGTGGGTATGAGTTGAGTCATTAATAAGTGGTCCCTGAGGTTATTTGGGAAAATTAGTGGAATTTTTACTTGCAATGCAGTGAAATTAATGATGCTAAAAAAACCAAATAACTATATTGACAGATTAATCATTTTATTTTTCCTAATCTTGCAAAGATGATTAGCATTTCTGGGATAACTTTATGACTAAGTAACCCAAGAAGAACCCATATTAATTACATTTTCAGTTTTTTTAAAATACAAAGGTTTCCTTATTTGTTATCTAATTCGATGTTAATTTTACTCGGATTTAATTACTAGTTTAGCGGCAATTACCTTGCACACAATATAAAAAAATAGGTTTGGCACTCCAACAAGAGTCATATTATACATTTTCTTTAAAAACAAGCAGCATCATAGATAGCTTAAATGAATAATACTGCAGAAGTTCTTTAAATTTGGGTTTTTAACAAGTTCTTTCCATAATTATCCGACTACATTTTATTGATAAAAGAAGAGGTATTTCTAAAGTAAACAAACCATTCTTTATTTTCTAGAAAATGATGTTTTATTACATATTAGTAAACTATTTTATTGCTTATTACTTACAGCTGTTTATTATCCATCTATATTTAAACAGAAGATTGAATAAATTTATAATTATAGAACCTCTTCAAGTAAAAGCGTGTCCAAAGCTATAACATGCGGAACTAAAAAAAAACCGTTAAGGACCCAATATGGTATAGGTCCGATTGGTGCAAGGCCTTTGTCGAAATCTAAGTTAAACACACCCTAGGGCGTAAAAAAACTTAATCCTAAGAATTTGTGCATCGAAAGGAAAAAGATGTTCTATGGTTAGAACTAGAGCAGTCATCTAATATTTACACGCACGCATATCGGGTCTTAAACGGTTTTTTTAGTACGCATGTTATAGCTTTGGACAATCTTTAACTTAGGAAAGAGGTTAGTTCTTAGTAGTAGTAGTTATTATATAAATTTATTCCAATTCTTCTGTTTTTAAAAAGCATAGATGGATAATAACCAGCAGTAAGTAATAAAGCAATGGAAAAAATAGTTTTACTAATATGTATTAAATTAAAACATCTATTTTCTAGGAAAATAAAGCAAATAGTTTGTTTACTCTAGATGTATCTACCTGAATGTATCAATAAAATGCAGTAGGCATGAATTATATGAAAGAACCTGTTAAAAACCCAAATTTAAATAACTTATGCAGTATTAGTCATTTGAGCTATCTATGATGCTGCTTGTTTTTGATGAAAAAGTATAATATGACTCTTGTTGGAGTGTCGAACCTATTTTTTTTTTAATATTGTGTGCAGGGTAATTATTTTTAATTTTTTTTTATATGTCTATTTGATTTTAAATGCAAAATCCCGAACTAAATTATTTATTGTCATTCAGTAAATCCAGTTGGCATGAAATGTGCTATGTTGTGAAGTTTTTTAATTTTTCATCTTTGTTAAATTTAACAATTGTTAAGTCCATTGCTAACTTTAACAACGCGTTCATTACTCGGCCGTAGATTTATTAATTTGTTGCATAACCATTTTTGTCTGCATTTTTTTGCCACAATGTGTCCAGAATATATTTGTTATGTCGACATTAGCCAGTAAATGTCAAATAATTAAAAAGAACTGAACGAGCACCCACCAAAACTATCCACTTTGACGCGTTCTGGTTGACAATTATTACTTATTAATTTAAACCCGAAGGCATCAGAGTTTTGGTTAGAGCTAGTTTTTTTTTAATATTTGACATTTACTGGCGAATGTTGACATTTACTAGATTCGGTCTTTCACGGTGCATCGTTACATAATATTTCAAAAACATTTATTGTAGAATAAATTTGTAAAAACTCTTACTGCAAGTTTAATTTTCGATCATTTCTTCCAGCCCAGTATCGTTTAATTTCTTGTGACTTTTTCTCTAAGGTTTGGTATGTTTTTTGTGTGGCTTTCATTAATTTAGCTTTTATGTTTTTAACCCTTTCATGTTAATGAGTTTAAGATGCTTTTGCCAGGGAGCTAAACATACTTGGACAAGATGAAAATAAGAGATTTGCATTATTCGTAGAATCGTTTTTGAGGGAATAAAAGTTACTAAAGATAAATAAGCATCACCTTATGCTTAAACATACGAATCCATTGCAAAAAATAAGAACTTTATTTTTCGTTAGAAATAATAACAATTTAAAAATTGTATTACAGTCTTTATCGTTTACGTGTGTCAACATAAATTTAAGAGACGAGAGTCTCTTAGAGCTATTTTACCAAAGAGAAAAAAGGGAAGAGAAATAATTGTCGAGAACGGGATGGGGTACAATAACTTTATGTAAATCCTCAATGTTTTAAGACATTTTTTCTTAAAATTATTTAATAGACATATATTTTCAATTATTAATGTATTTAGAATATGAAATTTTAAAAGTAAATTAAAATTTCAAAACAATTTTAACGAATGGGGAACCTATTTGATTTATTTAAGGCTATGTTATTATGCTTAACCAACATTATTGACTTTAACAATTTTATTTTAACATTTAAACATAGCATCCTTTAAATTGTTTGGAATTTTTTTCTCTTGATTAGGTAGGCGAACAAAATTTATAAGTGGGATTTTTTTTCTGACAGCTCATTTTAAAAATCTTTATAACAGCCCACGAAGGATTAACCTAAATACCAGAGTACCGTGAGTGTCGGGTTTTCCGATGTTTAACCCATTCTTTCCCCAGTTCCTTCAACGCTGTCCAGGCACTGAAACATGCTAATGTTACATTTTACAGCACCTTTTAGACAACGCGGTAGTGTCACCACGGACGTTATTTTAAACTACTACTTGTCAGATTCTTTTATTATTTTTTTAAAATAAAGTTTGTGTGTAAAATTTTCTTACTTTATTTCCTGCGTCTTTGAATTAATGTCCAAAAATTTTTTCTCAGTTATGCATTTATCTAGAAAATAAAAAAAAATGCGTTCCTTCGGCAAATTTCCGAAAATAATTCAAGCACTAGGGAGCTTATAAGTGAAAATTTTAGTTGGAATTACTAAACGTGTAAAGCACAAAATATTTTTTGTTAAAATTTGTGGCACAATTATGGCTGTAATTTTTGAAATAATTTTCGTATGTGTGCTCTAAGTAAAGAAATATTTGCATTCCCAAATTAAAAATCTGTGGCGACCTAAAGATTACTTGAAAAGCAGTAAATATGTTTTTTCTCTCATTAGCAATTTTCCTCGAGTAATAAAATGAACTTTACGATCATGCCACGACAAATTTATTAACATGATTATGTCAAAGTAAAATCGAACACGCTCAGTTTTATGTCAATGCATTATGTTTACGACTGAGCAAAGTAATGAAACTCGTTTTTTATAATCGCGTTACGACGCTGAGGGAAATAAAAATAAAGACGCTAATAATAAAAGGTTCGCGTGATCAAAACCGTTTCTCAAATAAAATCCGTTTTATTTTGCTTTATTTTCCGTTATTATTCCACATTTCCTTCGACTTTAGTATGTCGTAATAGGCAATTGATGTTGTCAGTTAATATAGACTCGAAAGCGGTTTTTTTCTTAAGGTAGATATAGCGTTCGATATAGCGTGTGTATTTTATATTGCTTGTCGTAAATAAATTGTGTTAACGGCTGGAAAATTGGGCAAGTAGCATTTATCACGCAACGATTAAATATTTCGTCGCCTTGTAAATAAATCAGATGTGTGAAGTATGTGAAGAAAATTTTAAAAAATATATAAGCAAGCTGTTAAATTACGCTATTCTTACTGATCCAGGTGGCATGCGCCGTTCAACGTCATTGTTGCATAAACAAAGTTGACGATATGTACATGCACGAAGGAGACTGACAGTCGTCAATGACAAAATTGCCATAGCAATACTGTAAGGATTTTTTCGCGACATACCATTTTTAACTACTCGTTGATAGCAGTTCTTTCCCCACCATTCTAACCGTGCTTAACCCACCTATCCTGCAAAACGAAACGGTTTACTTATGTCACGCGTGTGTCAACTTACAAACTAATCGTTTAATACACTTTTAAGTTTAATTCCAAATGTAAGTTCTTTGGAGAGTTAAGAAATAAGTCGAAAATATAAGATATAAACCAAATTTTCCATTCAATAAGATATTAGCTGTTTCCAAGTCAACTGTAACAAGTACATCTTTTCCTCTATGATTTCATCCATTTGGGAATTAACTAATAAATTGAAAAATCTGTAAACCAAATAGTTGTGTAACACGCTGGTAAAAACATGCCTATCCCATAATCCAAGCAAACCGATAAATGGTTATCCCTAATATTGATCAGAATAATCTACAGCTTCTTAAACTTTTGTATTATTTAGGCATTTTAACTTAAAGATAATTCAGGTTTAGATCGAAAAATCCCTAGTAGTTTTTTTTTCTATGCTGAATGAATCTGCAGACAAATATACTTTTCGTGCCCACCTGGCACACTAAGATTCTGCAATCCCGGCATTAACCTTGTTGCCGGGAGGTGAAAAATTCTCCCAACAGGACATCAGGTTTTTACGAGTCTGGCTGGGAAGATATAAAAGGGTCACATAACGTGCGGGGAAAAGGGTCGTTCATACCATACTTAGATACTTTCTAACCTGTAACGGCTGGAAAATAATGGCAATTAACATTTATCGCAACTTAAAACGTCGCATAAAAGATGTAGTGAAGAAATTTTAAATAAATTTTTACAATGTTTTTAGTATTTTCTAAGATCCAGGTGGCATCGCCGTAAACTCATTGGCAAAAATAGTGACGTATGTCATTACGATGAATTGAATTAAAAATGACATTCTTCAATTGCAGTAAGTTAAGGATTTTTTTCAGCATCCATTAAAAATAATACTCTTGATAAGATAACACATTCTACCGGTTAACCCACTTCTTGCAAATGAGGGGACTTTGCACTGTTGCATTAAAACATCGTAATAACTTTACGTTTTTCAAATGTAATTTGGAATTAAGGAAATTAGTCAGATTATCACACCATTTTTGTCTAAACAAAAATTCTCCAGTTTGCATATTTTGGCAGATATTAGCGGGAAACACATTTTTCGGGCCTCGAGGGGTCATTTTCAACCCTTTCATACCTGTTAATTAATGTTGAAGAACTTTTTTTCGCTCGAAAGCATCCCCGAAGACCTAAGAATTGTGTAACAAGGGAAAAACATGCCTATCACATCATACATCCAAGCAAAAACCGATAAATTTTGGTCTGACCCTAATATTGATCAGTAATAATTTTCACAGTTACTTCTTAAAACTTTTGTATTTATTTCTAGGCATTTTTCTGTAAACTGAGCAACTTTCAGCGTATTGTCCGGACAAACAGTCCCCTAGTTAGTTTTTTTCATGTGCATGGACGGGGATGAATCGGCAGAGCACATACTGTGTTCGTGCCCAGCACTGGCACGACTAAGATTCGCAATCCTCGGCAATGACACCTTGTTGCCGGGGGAGGTGAAAGATCTCTCTCCCAACAGGATCATCAGGTTTATTACGAGTCTGGACCTGGAGGGAGATATATAAAAGGGTCCACAATAGACCGATCGGTCGCGGTGGAAGGGTGTTTTACCCACTCACTTTAAACCTACCTACCTACCTAGTTTTTTTCATAGAATAATAATTCTAATTAATTATTATTATTGGGCAAACTTAAAAAGCATACGAAGCACTACGTAGAAATGAAGATTAATTGTTTTAAATGTCATTTAGGTAGTTTTAAATAAGAGCCAGGGGACTGTGCGTAAAATTGGGGACAAAATAAACATTGGTATTTTTAGATGCATTATTTTATTAAAAAATAGATTCTTCTGATATTGTCAGTAAAAAGTTCATTAGATTTAAATATTATAAGTATGATTTAAAAAATATATATATTTGTAAGATAAACACCTTTTTTACCAGGAGACTGTGTTTGAGGACATGCAGGGGACTGTTCTTTGAGCATTATAAAAACATTTTTGCTGTAATAAACTTTACTTTATTGGATATTGTACGATGAACCGCGGTAAATTAGGTGATTATCTTTTTAGGTTAAGTACAAATTATGAAGTGAACTATATTTTTCATATTATCTCGGCCTGGGCCAGTGAGTTGCCCAGCTTACAGAGTAATACCCTTCTATAAATCGATACAATATAGCACTTGCAACATGTTTGTATCGATTGTAAGTTTTTATTTCCGATATATTTATTACCTCTTACATACATCGACAAGATATTTTTTGCAGTTTAGTTACCATGACTTATATTTAATAATCTATAACTAACTAGTAATATAAACGCCTTTGCCTTACTTACAACACTGCCAATTTGTAAAACAAAACTGAAAAACAAACCGTATAATTTACGGCTGATATATACGCTGGTCGTTTTCCATAATACTGATATGTTATTACCATTGCATGTTTATAGTAGCGTGTAATTTTCTATTTCTACGGGTACCAACTTAAAAATATGGTGATATAAAAATTACGGCGGGTTTTAACTTTTATTACCATTTTCATAAGCATTAAAACTCTTAGAACATGAAATAGTTCATTTAAACAAATCCTTAACTATTTTTTAATATAAACTTACTTTTTTTATTACTTTGATACTAATTTTAACTACCAATTTCTTTTACTTATAATAATCGTTTTTTTTTTAATTAAAAAGAGCTGGTGTGTCGCATTTAGCCAAAACTATTAAGCTGTAGCGAGACCTTAGCTATTCTAGCAGATTTATTCTTTTTTCGTACACTCGCGTTTCGTACACCTCAAAAATTTCCCCCAAATATTCTTATTTCGTGCACAAAATAAATTATTCAGTTTTCGACTTCTCGTTTCGTACAGGGTTTTCCCTTTTATTTTAGGAGTGTTTAGTTAGAAACAAAATATAAAAGTTGAAGTATTTTTAGTGAACCGTCAGAATATGTCGTCAGATAAAACAAAAAACATTGAAAATGTGTTTAAAAATACTAAGTTTGGTTTTTTTAAATAAAACACCCTGTATATTATTTTTTGGCTTCCTTACTTTACTCTCATTTCAAAAATGAAAAAAAAAATCTAGATTGCGGTAAAAATGTGGTAAATGTTGTTTTCTCGGCAATTTAGATGTTTTAAATATGCAATATTTAAAGTGAAATACTGATTAAACGGTTAAAAGAAACACACATATTTATATACATATATATAAATATTTTTCAAATCAGAGTAAAGTAAGGAAGCCAAAAAAATGATAATATACAGGGTGTTCCATTTAAAAAAACCAAACTTGATATTTTTAAACACATTTCCGATGCTCTTTTGTTTTATCTGATAACAAATTCTGACGGTTCAGTAAAAATACTTTATCTGTTGTAATTTAAAGTTTCTTCTTACTTTTAAAATAAAAGCTCTGGTGGTGCTCCAAAATATACGGAAAAACCCTGTACACCCAAAACTGAGGTTGGTTTCTGTCTCTGATGGTTCATAAAATATGGTATAATGAATTAAAACTACTATTATAACTAAATATCAAAATATTTACTGCTTACATATAAGATGCAGAAATATAAAATATTTATTTGAATAATAGTGATCTAAAAAAAATCTAATGATAATACATGTTTTAACTATCTACTTAAACGGAAAAGTTTACTGTTTCTACTATTAGTGATTTATCACGTCTGAAATATATTTTAAACTAATTATGACCGACCAGAACTAAGGGCTTTTGAATTTGTCTAAATTATTCCTACGTAGAAGTTGTTAACAAAATTTTAATAATTTTTAATATGGTATTTATTTGGTCGGCTATTTGGGTCGTCACAATGGTCGGTGTACAAAACGAGAAGCATAAAATGTATTAAATAATTCAGTGTACCAAACAAGAATATTTCAGGCAAATTTCTGAAGCCTACGAAACGCGAGTGTACGAAACTGGAAAACACCTTCTAGCAGACATAGGGCGAGACAGTCCGAATTTGCGAAAATCTTCAATAAAAAAAATATAAATTATTCGCACCAATAAACTTCTTGCCTAAAATTTATTTGAAATCAATATGTCGCACCCACTTGGCGTAGTTGTCCATTTCGTGAACTGGATGTCCAGTTCGTGAAGTGGAACCAGTGTAATAATATTTTATTTCACTATCTGGACAATTTTTATGTCCAGTTCATGAAATGGATATGTAATTTTTCCACTTAGAGAAGCGAAACTATATTATACCATCTGGACACAAAAATCATCCAGTTCCTGTACTGTATATTTGGCATTTGTCCACTTAGTGAAACAATCAGTCGTCGGTGTTTTGAATGGCATGAACATTATATTGAACTACTAAAGCAAAAATGTTTAATATCAAAGATATTTTTATACGCTTCTTGATCAACATTACACGGAAAAACTAACCACAACTAACCAGAAATGTTGGGTCATTGTATTGTATTACAGTAAATAGATAAATGCCAAATGTACAGTACAGGAACTGGATGATTTTTGTGTCCAGTTGCTGTTATACCGTCTCTTTTCACCAAGTGGAGAAATGGTATATCCATTTCATGAACTGGATAAAAATATTGTCCAGATGGTGAAATAAAATATTATTAAAGTATCTGGTTCCACTTCAGGAACTGGACATTCAGTTCATGAAATGGACAATTACGCCATGCGAGTGCGATAAATACACGTTAAATTCCCTCCTTTACCTATTTAGGAACCACCTGCAAAATATCTTCTTTCGGAAAAAAAATAATTCTGCTTAATTACCATTTGTAATTCATGTCGGGCCAGACCAAAACTTATCGTCATTGATTATGACCACACGTAGCGCTACCACATTTATTATATTTCTACTTTTTTGATAATTGGACCCCGGTTTTCGTAAATTCTGGTAGACAACTGTTTTTGGTAGATACTTAATTTTTAGCTTTTTGTTATAATCCAATATGGTACAGTGGATGGGGAGAAAAAAGCTGTTTGACCTCCGGATTTTTTTGTACAGTTTCAATTTTTATGAAAATTTGAAATTAAGTTGCTTTTACCCTCTAGAACAAAGTTTATACATGCTTAGGGTGTGCTTTTTATTTTTAGGGGGTAAAAACCATCCCTTATGCTAAAAAATTAAAAAACCATAGAAATAGACCTTATGTAAATTAAAATCAGACCTAAATATGTAGAAAAAATTTATTTTTATGTTGTGAGTTATATCTAACATTATATTTTAACGTTTTAACCCTTAAAAATCACCCTTAATAACGAAATTCCAAAAAAAAAATGTTTTCCCTTTAGAATTATTTAATAACGGTTTTATTGTAGAAAATTTTTTTTTAACAGTTTACGGTATAATAAATATTTAACTATATCATAACTTAACCTTTAAATAACCACCCCTTATGAGATTTACAAAAAAATTTTTTTTGAAAAATTAAAACGATTTGATGATAAATAATTATTGTCTCGGAAATGAAGCTAAAAAATTGCAAAACCTCGCAATTTTTGTGTCCTTCATCGATTTGTATAAAAATTTGGAATTAGGCGCCTCTAACCCTCTACTTTAAATTCAATTTCATGGTGATGTGCGCTGTTTGTTTTTTAAGGGTGAAAACTACCCCTAATTGTCAAAACTTATGGAATAACATTTTAAACCTTTTAAAATTAAGCATTTGAATTTGGTTAAACTTCTAGAATGTATTAATAATACATATATAAAAAGAATCGCAGAAGGGTACAGATCTATTTTAATTAAGAGTCGAATTAGGGGGTTGTTTTTTAATGATCTTTTCGTAGCAAAAAGCAGGGATCGACCTAATTTTTAATCATAACTCGCTCAATTTTCATGCTAAAAACTCTTTTTTTGTTTTTAAAAGAAAAGTATTATTATATACTTAAAAAAAAACTTATATGTTTTCCTTGAAAAATGCAAACTTTTCCCGCTATTTAATTTTAAATCTTTCAAATTTAACATTTGACGAACAAAAGCTAACCATTAACAAGCCGTAGCTCGGTCCGTATTGGTTGTAGAGAAATTATAAAATAACATTTTTTTCTAGTTTTTTTATAATCTACAATTTTGCTCTTTACAGTTTTTTTTTTGATAAAATGCATATTTTTAGAGTTATTCGTGAAAACCCCATTAAAAACGTCGTTTTTTTCGTCGAAAAACTTTTACTTTCAATCGCGAATAACTCGAAAAATATTAGTTTTACGAAAAAAATTTATGGAACATTTTTAACTTGGAATTATTTTCTTTATCGATTTCTCTAGTTAAAATGTAATAAAAAATTTCCACCCCCAAGATGGGGTGGCAACCAGTCCCAGGATAAAAGCACACCTCGGCATGATATAAACTTTGATCCTTGGGCTATTCCCGACCCTCTGTGAAAATTTCAAGTAAATCCATGCAGGACAAAAAAATTCCTAGCCAAAATGCCTCATCTCCTGTGCTAATAATAAAGCTTGCATGCTAAGGGATAACGATGAAGAATTGCAAAACAAATGTTGTGATTGTCTGTAAATGACGAAAAATTTGTTAAATTTTAAACATCCCGTAGATTTCCTAAATAAAATATGGCAAAGCTGCCCGTGAATGGTGAAATGCCGGCACATTATTTTTGGTGCATTTTGATGTCACCCGGCATATGTTTTGACGGGGGCGGTTGATATTTGAATGTGAAATGCTTATTGCTCTGGTATAAAGTATCGTATTAAAATTTAGTATTATTATTTTTTAGCAAATAAAAAAAATGTGTGCAAAGGCCCTACTAACTGGCTGATTGTGCATTTGTTCGTACTTGGCGTATGGGTGCTCAGATGTAGCAGCAGCTTTAAAGCAAAATTAGTATACCGTATAAACATTAAGTAATTAAAAATTAATATTTACATGTCGATGTTTTAAAAAAGTTTGATTTTCGTATAGTGTAGGTACCAAATGATTTTTACGTGCCAAAGTATATAACTGTTTCCATTAAGAAAAGCATTTCTCTGAATTTTTTGCCAGGTGGTCCCAGGATATAGATTTTCGCTCGCACAAGGTCGATTGATACTTTCGCACCATCAGATCGATCTGAATAATTCTTTCAAAAACCAAAAGAAAAGGCTATTAACGTTTCGGTAACAAATCGGTCACCGTTTCCAAGACATAAAGAATCAAAACTTTTTATAATGTATTTAATATTTTTGTTTTAAGTTTATAGCTTCACCTTTAAAATTTAATTTAAGAACAGAAAATAGAGTTTATATTGTTTTTAATTAAATAAATACCTACATACCTTTAACTATTGCAGCAAATACTCGAAATATTGTCCTTCGGTCTAAATGCTCATTTCTGCTGGTCTAATCCAATTGTAATGCACTAAACTTATTGTTTCTTGTCTTAAAAAGTAATTGATGAATTTTGTAACTCTTTAATTGTGCGTCTCTTAGTGCAATAAACCCCATTTAAAAACTGAGGATTTATATCGGCCAAAGCCTAATCTTTTAACGCCAAATTTGTAGATCTTAGCCGTTCTCTGTTTATTTCTTTTTAGTTATCTATCGATTGCCCTGTATTTTTACATTTTTTATACATGTTTCATTTAGCAATCATCTAAGTAATACCTTTTAATTTCTAGCTACAAATTATCCATGTAAACATACCTGTATACTTGTACTTATTTTTAAATTAATAACCACGTACGTTTAAAACTAATTTCATGTTACTAATCCTGGAAATTATGAAATTACATGCTTTGAAATTTTCTGCTACACTATAATCGATTCTGAAACATGTGGTTAGCGGCTTTATTATATGGATTTTTTCCGAACTTACGTGGCCTTTCTTTGTGAGCTCAACCTGTCATTTACTACGTTTTTAGTCGCGGCATCGCCATTATTTTCATTAGTGACCAAAGCCTTTCATTTACTCTTTTTTACGCTCGCCTGGAAAAAAATATTTTTTTACATCGACTTTTTATTTTATTGTCACCGTCATTATTATTTTTTGACAACCGTCCGGTCAGTTTTCCTTAAAAAAAAAGTAAAGCGAAACTAGTCCGAAATGTAAGCTCTTTTCGGACTAGGCTGAAAAAGTTACTTTCCGGAAGATTACTGAAATAGTTATTGTCCTAATAAGTGCCCAAAGTGATACTTTTCTGCACGCCAAAGCAGTTAGACGAACGACGCGAAGCGGAGTTCGGATAAGCTTTAAGTGCGGGAAAGTCACTTTGCGCAAGTACTAGGAACAATACTTTTTCTACCAGCGTTTTATTAAAGAATATGATTATTAGAAATATACGAATATTTCAGTAAAAACTAAAAATCCAAAGTAAATAATAAAATTTTTATTTTAACTGATTATACAAAAAAAACTATTATTAATTATTATTAACAATATTAATGTTAAAAGTGCAATTAGTTTCATGTTGAAGGTTTATGGCCGATTTCAAATAAGTTCTTAGGAACGTCGATGATGATTGCTGCTCGATGATAAGATGTGTTTAAGCTGATTGAACAGCGTCTGTGGAACAGGACATTTCATCTGGCTTCTTAAGAGTTTTTGGCTTGTTGCAGTTCAAAATTTTTTTACTTAACCCCTTTTTGTAGCCTGTTAATTCTTCAATGTATCCCTCGGCTACCGTTGTCGAGTTCCAACCGCCTAACCGCTTTATATCTATGAGTCCTTTTCCGGAATTTGCAAGTAACGTTGCAGAAGATAGCCGGAAGCTGTGGCTGGTATATAGCTCTGGATTCGCAACTTTAAAAATGCTGCTATCTCAAGAGGCATCTTCCCAAATGTAGTGATCCCAACGCATTGTTGTGTGCAAATCCCCCTTTTGAAATATACGAAAAACCGTTGATGTGTTGTCGATGGCCGTAATGCTGTATACTTCCGATATAAGAACAAATACTTTCCGTCGTTGATCTCTTCAGACAGGACGAAAGTACGTGAGGTATAGTTTTTTGCGTCTGGAATCTTCACAACAATTAGGTTGCCTTTGTCCTCGATGTCGGATGTTTTCATTTTTGCGAGTTCTTCTCGTCTGCAGGCGCCAGCAAGTCCGAAAATGGTCGCAATTTTTATCAAAAGATATATTTCATCAGGTGCTTAATTAATAAATGTAGATATTTCTTCTTTTGAAAAAATCCTTGACTTTTTTGGCCGAAAGCCTACATTTTTTTTAATAAATACTGCTAACTTATAAAACTTGCCAATATCTACATTTTTCTTGATCTTTAAAACACTTTTCAGCATGGAGTATTTCGACCATAAAGTATTTGGATTAAATTCCTTGCTTAATTTGAGAAAATAGGCTAAAAGTACGTCCTCTTTCAAAGTTCTAACCCCTTTTTCTTCACACCATGTTTCAAATAAATTATACTGTTTCTCGTACTTTTCTTTTGATTTTGCCGGCAGGAGCTCTAAGTTGGCCAAACTTGCGGCTTTTAAAACATCCTCTGGCAATTCTTCCTTCATTCTTAAAAACTTATTTTAAACTTTTTACCAAATTTTCAGATGCTTCCGTGACATTAGAAAATGTTTGTACTTAGTTGCTGCAGCAGCAAGAAAAATTCTTTGATTTTTTATTGTTTAGCATGGTGTCTATGAAATACATGGTGCATGGAAAAATATTAAAATGACAATAAAGAAAATTGATATGGGATATTTACTAAGCGCCAAATGTATCTAAAATTCAATAAAGCACAATAAAAGAATATGTAGAACCCTTTTTTTTAAATATTATTTCATGCAGAAGTTATTAATACATTAAAAAATCGACAATAAATACGCAAATATGCAGAACGAAAATGCGTGCACAAAGAGTTTCCGTGCGCAACGTTAAACTTTGCGCACTCATTTTTAAGTAAGAACTTTGCGCACGCAAGTTGAAAAAAATAGTTATGCAACACGTCCGAAAGCTATTTCAGGCTATATTAACTTCTCTGCTGTCCGGTGTCATATTTATGCTTTTTGTTCCTTTTTTTAATACCAAACTTGCTTTTAAAACTTATTACTTATTATTCTTTTTCAAATAGTAGTTGCAGACGCAAAGCTTTTTAAATATCTATGTAACAAACATATAATAGTGATAAATCTTAACCGAACTTTATGTTAACTTGAACAATATAAGACATTAAAGAAAGTGTTAGTGACAACAGTGAAAGAAGCGACCATCATCAGCGGATAGTTTTTGTTTATCCGTCAATATAGCGATCATAGTGAGATTACAAGAAAACGACGAACGGGGCGAAAATGTTGGTCAGGAGAAGGAAAACAAGGAAAAAGAGGGACATCAGGAAACAGTAAACACTCCTTTAACTTCCCCTACTGATGATTTGCCGGTCAGTGTGGGGAACACCAATGTCCAGGTAAATCAGTATTTTGTTTAAGTTTGCATTAAAATAGCGCTATTTTAAAAATTTTACTATGAATTTTTAAATAATGATCTAAATAGAGTAATATAAAAACGTTTTTACAAAAATGAATTCTGTAAATTAAAATCAAAAAGAAATTATGTCCCCATTCTTAACACTGCCTTTTTGGAACAATGAAAAAAAATGTGCTGTTCTTGTGCTATTCTGTGCCGCTAACAAAAATTTTTATGCATTTTTTCCTGAGATATAAAATAAAAAAAAGCACCGTGCTGTGTTGTGCTCAACTCGTTCTATTAATAAAAAAAAATTAAATAAGAAGAACCATTTTTTTTACTAAAAAAAAACATTTTTCAACTGAGTTAGCACTGTCATTTTGCATAGTAGCCAATTAAACTGTTGTGCTAAATTTTCTGAAAAATTAATTAAAAACTTTTTTTTTAAAAAAAAAAACAGATTTGCACATACTTAGCACTGCTTTTTTGGAAAAATGATTTTTTGTGCTGTTCTTGTGCTATTCTGTGCATTTACAAAAACTTTTTCTATGCATTTTTTCATGAGATATGAAATAAACAAAATAGGGGTAGTTTTTCGTATCTACCTAGCACTGCCATTTTGTACCACAAATAAAAAAAGTACCGTGCTGTGTTTGCTCAACTTGTTCTATCATGTGAAAGAAACCATTTTTTCAACTGAGTTAGCACTGCCATTTTGCATAGTAGCGAATTAAACTATTTTGCTATGTTGTGCTCAACTTATTTCATCATATGGCGTTAATAATTTTTTTAAATTATTAGAAACTTTATTTAGAAAAAAAAACGATTTTTATGTCATGTTGGCACTGCCACTTTGCTATATTAAATTAAACCGTTGTGCTGCGTATTGCTATCATGCATCGTAAATAAAAATTTGTATTTTTGGAATTACAAAATTTTTAGTTAAGGGGTTATAAAAGGACATTTGGCTATTAAGTTAAAACACCATGAAATAAGTTGAGGTGTATGCGCGTTCTCAGCAGCGCGCAGTAGCGTATGCATACTTTAAACGTGTTTTCCTCCAAACGACTTTTTTACATTGCGGGCAGTCAATTTTTGGAACTACTGGACCGATTTTTGAAAACCTTGTTGCGTTTCGTTTATTGACATATCCTATATGCTAATTTACTAATAAATTTACACTAAAAATTCTTTCGTTCTAAGAAACCATTTGATTTTTTTGTTTCTGACTTGTCAATCCAGCGATTAGTTGTCTGCAGTAGATCAACGTTTTTTTCGAGGCTCGACTTTGGTGCTTTCTTGATCAGAGTTAAAAAATAAAAGTTAAAAAAAAAACACTTTTTTTGTAATCTACGGATACGTAACATGACATGAAAATCTGTATTTTTTTCCTAAGAAAGGTTTCTAATAATTTTTCAAAATTTTTATTAACGGCACATGATGGAACAAGTTGAGCACCACACAGCACAACAGTTTAATTCGCTCCTATGCAAAATGGCAGTGCTAACTCAGTTGAAAAAATAAATTTCTTAGTAAAAAAAAAATTTTTCTTTAAAAAAAATGTTTTTTATTAACGGCACATGATAGAACAAGTTGAGCACAACACAGCACGGTATTTTTTTTATTTGTGGTGCAAAATGGCAGGAAAAAATGCATAAAAAACTTTTTGTTAACGGCACAGAATAGCACAAGAACAGCACAAAACGCAATATTTTTATTTTCATTTTTCCAAAAAGCCAGTGCTAAGTATGTGGACATAAAGAAATTACCAAAAAGAACACTCTTAATCGTCTGACACCAACATTTTTAAAAACATTATCTTGACTACTTAAAACTGATGGATTTAAGTCATCCTGGTTCTGTTTGAAATTGCTTCGTTCCTCCGATAGATAATGTCAAAAGTTTAAAGAAATAATGTTTTTTCTCAATTTTTTGAAAACGTATCACCTTACTGATTTTATTGTTTTTTGGTATATACTATAAAATGACGTTTCAAGTGTAGTTATCGGCTATAGAAAGTGGTAGTTTATACAAGTGACGTCATAGGAATAGTTACTGAGGGTCATCTGAAAATTATATTCATGCTTTGATCAATTTAAAATATAGTGAAAAATTTATTTATACTCGTATGTGTCTTAACTGACTTAGGCGTAAATTTTACTATCAATAATTTGGATGCTGACATTTAATATTTTAATCATTTTTTAGTGCATTTCGGAAATGGTCATAAAGCAGGAAGGTGGGAACAAAAACTCGCTCTATAAATAAAACAATGTGGTGACAAAAACAAGTTTTTATAAAACCATTTTTTTGCTACCATCACAAATTTTTAAATCTCCTGTATCTAAATAGATGTCTTATAACCGGTTGTAAGGGTACCTTAATTTTTTTAACGGTTGTGCCCTGGTGAGTCTATGGGAAATGTTTTTATATACGTATTTACCCTTAGTGCTTTTTGTACGGTAAGAAGCAGGACCTAAATTATGGCCCTTTAAAGAATATGTTTTATTATACCGGAAGAAAAGTCACACAACTCAGAAAATTTAGTTTAAGAAAATGGTCAACAAAAATTTCTAAGCTGTTACTACATAAGGAGTAATTAAATACTCATTATTATGTTTTTTACTCCAAATAACCAATGGTTGTCATATTATGGTTTTTGAATTATTGCGATGGCAGGCCACCTTAGAAAAAAATGTACCGAGTCTCATGGGTCAAGAATTTTTTTTATAACTTGATTTGTAATTAGTTTATGTAAATTAATAAAACAAAAATTATGTCTTTTTTTTTTGTTAAAAATGGTGTAGTCCTACGTCAAACCCAAGAAATTTTTCGTATAATACATGGTAGACGTGACTAGATCTAGAATCTAGATGCTTATAAAATTGTGTCCAATATGTGTACACATGGCGTAGAATTAAAATTGATATTGTCCACATTTGGTACAAATGGAAGTTAAAGTGCTAAGCTAAAAAAAATTAATTTTTGTGTAGTTTTTTCTTTTTTTCGTAAAAAAAACTACCACAAAACTTGATAGGAAGTTAATAGATTAATAAACTTACATAAAAACAACAAAAGAGTAACTTTTCCTATAGAATTCCCCCTATGTAAATACCGTTAAATTTAATTTTCAGTAATTAAATTTTGTTTTAAGTAAAAGTTTGACGCTTTTCTTCTGGCGAGGACAATAGAATAGCAGTGGGGGTGAAAAAATATCGGTACGTTAGTGCTGAATTTAAGGTATTTTTTCGGTGTCCTATTACATCTGATTTGCATATAACACAAAAATTGCATTTTTGGAGTTATGTAATTTTTCTTTCGGGCTGACGGTTTGTGAATTGTTGTTTGTAATCCTATATAGCCACTTCACTTAAAAATGGATTATTCTATTCTTTTTCCATTTTTTTATAATTTAAAATAAGTGGCTAATGCTGTTTGAAACTGATAATGACTACATGATAATAAAAAGAGCTCTAAAAAACTTGTCAGAGTAAAAATAATAAAATTACAAAAAAACAACCAAAACAAAAAGGAAATTGTGCTTTCTTTTGATCTAGATGCAAACGAGTTTTACCTTATTTATGATCGGGCACGTCTATAAGGTCGACCTGTAGCCGCAATAAACACTTTTGAAGTAAAAATATCGATAAGACCTCTACTTTATTTGTCAAAGAGACAACTAAGAGATTTTATCGAGAAAAGGTTACGAAGAAAAAAGCAACAAACTTCATTTATTTTCAAATAAACTCCAAAAATGCAATTTCTGAAAATCATAAAAGCTAAATAGACCATAAAAAGAATTTCCTTTAAACCAATAACAGTCGAATAAGTATTTCCACTCGGAGCGTTCGGGAAATGTCACCAAAGTCCCTAAACATAACAATAAATCGGGAAAACCCCTCTTGCGCAAGGAAAGTTTTTCTTTTTTATCGTTTATGTTATGGCGGACAGAAATTTCTGTTCCTTTTCCAGTCCGAGAGACATTTTCCGGAAGATTAGGGACGGAAACTGGCGAAATATTTGCTTCTCCAGTTTTATAGACGGGTCGGCAATGGCTGTATGAATATTTGATATATTTTATTGAGCAAAAAAGAAGGCTTTAAAACGTTTATGGGATAATGTAACGATACTATAAACAAGTTGTTACATCATTTTTTAGTCCTGTTTTGCTGTGACATGTTAATGTCGTTGTATTACATAAAATCGACCATTCGCTCTGGACAAGATTCATGTAAAGTAATAAAATATTTGTATAAATTCGATTAATTTTTTGCTTTGTATAGTCAACTACTTGTTGGTTAAAGGATAAGAAGATTGATATAGTTTATTGTGAGATTTATCAAAAATATAATAAATGTTTGCAATAATATTTTCATAATTATTTCTAGTAGGATTTCTGAGGATTTTGAACGTACGAATTATATTGTTATTAATTTTTTTCATGCATTTCCTTAGCAATAGGCATGATGAAAATATACAAAAACTATAAACTAATTATGAATTCTAAAAAACGGTTTTATTTCTACAATATATTAAATATTGATGTTTATTTTTTCTTAAAAAAAAACTACAAAATAATAGTCCACCATGGTAAGAACACCAATCAGAGCGAATTACTTCACGTCTGTGTAAACATCATATTGTGTCGTGTCTATTTCAACAATTTCATCACAGTTTATCTTTTTTTACCCAGTATTTTGTGATCTCAGCGATCAGTTGCCTAGTTATGAGATACCAAAACCAAAATCCA
The DNA here is from genome assembly GCA_019359885.1 of Listronotus oregonensis. NCBI lineage: Eukaryota > Metazoa > Arthropoda > Insecta > Coleoptera > Curculionidae > Listronotus > Listronotus oregonensis. The sequence goes on from JAHBCN010000532.1 coordinate 128,517, forward strand.
GACTTTTTAATCATGGAACAAGGATTTACTAAAGTATGTAGCTCTAATTTGCCGAGAGTTGATTTGTTGATACTAGGAGAGTTTCTTACGACACCTTACCCATCATATGATATTCCAGGTTATTTGCCATATCCTTTGGCAATGAAATGAGAATAAAATATGCCTTAGGAATAACAATAGTTGTTCGAGGGATGAAAGATAACCGCAAAAATTGAAACATTAGGTTTTACACCTAGAACAAGATGATTATGCACATCACATTATTTTATAATTTGGATCTCGCTTTGCAAGATGCAGCAACTTTTTTTGAATGGTTTTGTTATGTGGAATATAAAGAAATAACTTTCATGGAATTTTTATTGATGGGTTATACCACTGAGCGACAGACACACCACTCATACACGTTTCATTGTTTAAATAAAATACAAAATAATGACATTTTTGTTTCGCCACCTAACGTTTAATGTTTAGACATGATGTCACAAGCGACGCCATGACACAGGAAGGTAGTGGAAATTTAAAACTTAAATTTTATTGTTTTTCTAAAAAACCCTTATTTTTTTGCAAATATAATATTTTTTCAAATGACCATATATTTCCGAAAATCATAGAACAGTTTCTCAAAATCATTCATCATGCCTATTTTCAATATAAATCTTTTCAAATATAAGTGATACATTTTTCACACTTTTGGAATTAAAACACTTGTATTGTATTGTATTGTAATGAACGGGGTCGCTCGGCTCTAGTGTAGCCCTCCTTCACTTCGACCTAAAGAGATCTTTTGTGAATACCCTTCGTTGGTTAGTGCCCGGTAATTCCTATATCTTTAGCAAAGTTCAGGATACTACGCGGTGCAAGTTAAATAATATCTCTAGCAGTAAGATATACCCCTTCGAGGTATTTAAGCCGTTGTCGGGTCAGTTCTCTGCATTCACAGAAAATGTGTTCCGCAGTTTCGTTTGCTTCATGACAAAACCGACATTGTTCATCCTCAGTCTTTCCCATTTTTTTGAAGTGATACCTCCAAGGGCCATGTCCTGTTAGGAAGTCGGTAACCAGTTTAAGTTCATTTTTTGAAGTTCCAGTAGCTTCTTTGTACTTAGGTGAATGCGAAATAAATCTTTCGCCTGCCTTTGTCCTGGGATGTTGTTCCAGTAAGTCTCTTTTTGACTTTTTTCCCATGTTCTGAGTTCCTCGTAGAGGAGGCCTCTAGTGATGCCACAGAAGGGTTCAGGTCCATAGAATGGTCTTTGTGCTCCTTCCTTGGCGAGTTGTACGCAATTTTATTGCCCTCCACTCCTTCATGTCCTGGTACCCAATCCAGAGTAACTCTGTTGTGTTTGGCCAGTTGGTTTAGAGATTGTCGGCATTCCCAGGCTAGCTTTAAATTAAAAGTGCATGAAGTCAATGCCTTCAAAGCAGCCTGGCTGTCCGATAAAATATATATGGTTGCGCCTCGAAGGCCTTTTTAGGCACATTCAGAAGCGCAAATGTCAATTGCATGGATTTCAGCTTGGAAGATGGAGGGAGCCTTGCCGAGAGACTTTGAGAGTTTGCATCTAGGTCCAAAGACACCAGCTCCAACCCCTTGTTCCATCTTAAATCCATCAGTGTACCAGACAAGTGAGCCCTTTTCATGCTTTGGTGCATTCTCACTCATAGTTTGGCGGTCTTGAATAACCACTTCAAAAGAGCGCTGGAAGTCCAGCACTATAGGCATCATGTCCGTGGGTTTGGTCAGAGCTTCAATCTTGATTTTTGCAAAATTTTAAGGTGTCCAGTCAGGTCTCCTGACTTTATATTTTGTGTCTGGATTACTCTGGAGGCACTCAGTATCGCCTCCCTCTTTATGTGCAGGTGCAGGGGAAGGAGGTTTAACATTGTCTCCAGAGCTGCCGTTGGGCAAGTTTTCATTGCTCCAGTAACTTCCAGACAGGCAAGTCTCTGCAGTTTCAGAAACTTTCCTTGTGTAGTTTTTTCCTCTCATTTTGGCCACCAGACCAGTGAGGCATAAGTAACTATAGCCGTATATACATCACATGTTTTACCACATAGTCTGCGGCACGCCCATAGTGCTGTTGATGCTTTTGCGATAGTCCTTTTTATTTGCGAGTTCCAATTGAGTTTCTGGTCAAGGACAATTCCCAGATATTTTACTTCTTTAGAAAGTTTGATCGTAATGCCGTTTAACATAGGAGCTATAAACCTTGTTTTCCTCCTTTTTGTAAACGGTATTATAATTGTTTTACTTGGATTGACATTTAGCCCTTCCTTTTGGAATTAAAACACTTAGTTTTATTGACAAGCATAACGGCCACTGAAAAAGTTTATGGTGCGGACTATTTTTACCATCGTACCACTTCGGCATTTTATGTGTTAGTTGTAAAGCTTGTTTTGCTTACTATTCGGTCGTAAAATTAACGTCCCAAGTGTTGGGGAATTTTAGAGCTCCTAAAACTGTAACCGAGTACGTTTTAATAATATTTATAAACGTCATATTAATGACAATATTATCATTTTAAAGTTAACTAATATTGATCAATTTATCGTAGATAAATTTTAGAATAGCAAACTTAAATAATAGTAGAAGAGCTAGTGAACCATCCGACTAACCCATTTCCTACAAAGCTAGAAACTTTTTAAATATTATTATCGGTCAATTATGACGTTCTGATAGGCATCCCCCTGTTACTTCATCATCGCTTGTCAAATGTCAAAAAAAATGTTTTTACATGCTTCCACAAAGCTAAAATATTGGTATGATGTAATTTACATATGTGTGAGTCGAAAAAATTGACAACCTATTTTGATGGTTACAAGTATGTGCCAACGAGTCGGGGTTATCCATTTACTGAGGCCTCGTAATTTTAAACCAACCAAGCTTAGTAGTCATATCTAACAGGACTTTTAATCTTTCTTTCAGTTTATTAAGGCCTATTTGCCAAAAACTCTACCTATTGTTATTTTTATATATATATATATATATATATATATATATATATATATATATATATAATATATATATATATATATATATATATAATATATATATATATATATATATATATATATATATATATATATATATATATATATATAATATATATATATATATATATATATATATATAATACATATATAATTATTATATTATAAAAACTAATGTATATGAGAGTATAAATTTATATATATAATTTATAAGTAATAATTTTCATGATATATATATATTTATATAATATATACAGTATACATATTATTTAGAACGTTTTGAAGATTATATTGAATTAGAGCCCTATAAATTATTGGAAAGTTGTCTTTCAAGTTTTGAACACTAAATATTTTTTAATACTTATTGCGAGTATTATCGATGTTAGACACCACCTAACAAATGTCATGCTAATATTCGATTAAAATATGTTATTCGATACAATATTTTTATCATTTAGTTGAAACAATATTTAGTTAAAAAAGGTTTAATTAAGGATTAATGTATGATTTAATAAATACTAGCAAAATAAAATTTAAAACAATGTTACTCTTAAATAAGGTGTAAAAATTAATGCCATAAACATAATTTTAGACAAGTAGAATTTAACATTCTTCCAATTCACTTAAAGCAATTAGATAGAAAGTTTTTAACAATTTGATTATTAAAATCAAACCGTTGAAGCATTGCAAAAAGCGATAAAAAGCCCAATCCGATTTCACGATCGACATCGAAAGTATTGATTGTCAGAAATGTGGCGCCAAATGTTGATAATCACTTTCGTATCGTCTAAGCGATATGGCACTAATCTAATAAAGAAACATGTTATCGCCTTTCTCGAAGTTTACCGTTATAAAGACCATTTACATATGAAATGCCCAATAATAAAGTCTCTTTTCCAAATAGCTCTATCAAGCGTCCCTTCTTCACTAAACTTCCTTACTTTCGGGAAAACTTTCTTAAAGAGTTCTTTTCAATATTTGTAGCTTTCGAAATCCCAGACCGGCCCTCAAGGGCCGCTATTAAACTTGATACAAACGGCTTTTCTAACGAGAATGCGCCCATTAGCGAGCGTAGATGTCACGAAAACGGTCTCAGATATAACCGTAAAGCGGGGGTTTAGTTTTTCTTTTTAGGTTTTAGGATTAGAGAGTCTTCTTTTTAATGTTTATGAGTATCCAAAGGGGATTTCCGAAGTATTTTAGGACTAAACTGATTCGTTTGAAGAGATTACGGTGGTTTCAAGATACGTTTGTTAAAATAAATACCGCAAATACACGCTTGTAAGTAAACATTAAAGGAGATGTTAATAAAAACTCTTTTTTATGGGTAATTTTCTTTGATCTAATATTTGGTGTTTTCTGGTTTCGTACACTGAATTATTATATCCATTTTGTACTTCTCGTTTCGTACACCGACCGTTGTGACGACCTAAATAACCAACCAAATAAATACCCAATTGAAAATTATTAAAATTTTATTAATAACTTCTACGTAGGAATAATTTGGACAAATTCAAAAGCCCTTAGTTCTGGTCGGTCATGGTTAGTTCTGGTTAGTTAAAGCGGCTTTTTATTTACCCCAATTATATTTCAGACGTGATAAATCACTAAAAGTAAGAACAGTAAACTTTTCCGTTTAGGCCGCAATTCTGCCATAGCTTAATCAAACGAATGGATAATTTAGACAAATTAAAATCTCTCAGTTCTGGTCGGTCATGGTTAGTTCTGGTTAGTGACGTGATAAATCACTACAAGTATGAACAGTAAACTTTCCCGTTTAGGTAGATAGTTAAAAATATTTATTGATTTTTTAATTCAATATTATTTAGATTATTTATATTGACAAAATTATTTTATTTTAGTTCTAAAATTAGTTTTAATTCATTTTACCATATTTTATGAACCATCAGAGACGGGAACCTACTTTAGTTTTTGGTGTACGAAACGAGATGTTGGAAACTGAATAATTAATTTTGTGTACAAAATAAGAGTATTTGGGGAAATTTTTTGAGGTGTACGAAACATGAATAAATCTAATATATAGAAGGAGGAACAAGCCTTCTCTGTGTTTGATTGGATGCACGAGGTGGCAGACATGTTTTTGCTGGTAACTCTATAGAAAAATGTATGTAACTTGGATCGAGATATGCCCTCATTCAGAACCATATCTTTGTCGAATAAACAAAATGTAAAAACATCCATTTCTTCTATACTTTATTGTCAAAAATAACTTTGTAAAAAAATAACAGTAGCGATTATTATAGTATTAAAAAATAAAATTTTATAATAATGTATATTAAAAAGGAAAGGATTGGTCGTAAAGAAAAATTATAAAAATAGAAAAGCTTTTGTTATTAAATTCTCTAGAATATAGGATTAGTTCTAAATCTCAGAATTGCATTACGCTTGTAACAAAATTGCAAAAACCTTTGTTTATTGCATGATTTTCTTTGGTCCTTTAGATTTTCCTGTGGACCTCCATATTCGGCCCAAAAGAACTTGTGCGAATGTGAAACATCATGCCAAATTTAGTTAAAATCGGTTTGTTAGTTTTTGCACAATAATTTTGCAGTTCAGTTTTGTATGAAAAAATGGACAATTTTACAAATTGGGTAGAGTTCAAAATATGGGAGCTAGACATTCAATTTTTTTCTTACATATACTTAAAACCTCGAGCTTTCAGGCGCTTTTTAAGAAATGAAAATTTGATCATTCGGCCGCCCTCGGCAATGGTTTAAAATTATAGTTAATTTTGTTGCTTATAAACGAAATGATTATTTTCGAGAACTTTTTTAATGGAAAATTTTCTGAAAACATGGTTTAAAAGTAGTAGGAAAGATGCTTTTGGTATCTTAAAATTGTCAATGGATCGATTGGATGCCAAAATACAAGCTGCCAATGTTGACAAACAATAGCACTTATTAACTTTTTGCGCATGTTGTAGATAAAAATATTGTTCTTTTTTTATTTACATTTGTCTAATTAAAGAATTTCAAAGGATTTTTTGTCATTTGTTTAAACATTTTTTTTTCATCAATAATAACGAAATGATCTTTTACCATGGTATGAAATTTCTTCTGGCCGAATAAGGATGTCCCACAAAAAATCTAAAGATTCCAAAAAAATTATGTAAAAAACAAGGTTTGTTTGCCGCTTTTCTTGTTCTGATATTTTGCACAAAGCGTAATTTGCATTTTGAATTTCTAACTAATCCTTTCTTGTAGAAAATTTAATATCAAAACTTTTCTTTTTCCACAGTTTTTTTACAACAATACTTACAACATTATAAACGATTTCTTTCACGTTTTCTTTATTTCACAAATGTCCCGGACGTTTCTGCAAGAGAGCATATCTCGATTCTTTTTACATACATTTTTGGAAAGGGTTTCCAGAAGATGTTAATAAATATTGTTTTCAGACAGATAAGGCTTGGTTAATTATGTTATGATCCAGTATCACTTAAAGTCTATTTGCACACATCAGTGTCGTATCGATGCCGACACCCTACAGTATCATTGGAAATATATCCTTTATTTTTATAGGCAAACACTGATGCAGAAGGACGTCACTTTATTTGGCATACGTAAAGTGTTTATTTAAATCAAAAGAACTAACATCTTTTTTCGTTAATACTGATAGAGTTAAAGGGAATTGAAAGGATAAAAGGTCACTAAGATACGTAAATAGACCTTTATCTTCTTTTAAATATGGTCGCGATTGTTGTTAAGTGAAATCTCATACAAAGTCGTTTTCTTGGCGAGTTTAGATTTTATTTACAAATCGTTTATTGTGATTAAGAAATTGTACCTAAGATAATTAAATGTGATACTAAGAGTAATACTACAACCACACCGTCAGAATGGCAATAGAAATACTTTTTTTGCGGTTCTCTTAAAATTGCGCAATTGGTATGACAAAGGTGCGAAAAATTAAAATACCATTATGTTACATAAAATATTGTTGTAAATTTATTTCTTACAAAATATTTTTGGTTTACAAAAAAAAATTACAAATGGAAATAGGTCTATTACAGATTTATTTTTTCCATATATTTTGTTATCTTGGAGCAGTCTATAAAGGTTTAAAGCCTAAATAGTAACGTATCGTGGGTGTCCGTCCTTGCTTTTCAGAGAAAATATAACGAATAGGTAATAAATTTACCATTTGTGCTGTGTTTTAAACCAAAAACACTAATAGATCTCAAATAACAAAAAAAAATCATTTAATGTTACCGAAAATACAAAGTATGTCATATAGAAGCCCAGACTATTAGCCCCACCCCTACAAGAATATTAAACATACAGTGCGGTTTTTAAAAGTCCTTCCCTAAGTTAAAAATTTGTCAACATGCATTAAAATAATCACAAAATAAACTGAAACGCTTTAAGTGCTTTAATAGAAAAAACTTCGTTACAAAAATGTAAAGTATAAATAAGTACTTTTATATTGTTAAACAGTAATTTTCAATTCAATATTTTAAAACAAAAATTAAGAAGTTGAACCTAGTTAGTGTAAGAAATATTTTTAAATTTATTTTATATGTTAAAAATGTTGACCAACTTTCCTCCGAAACGTTGCTAATTTTTTTGTAATTTTTAAGGAGTTTGTTTAATTTTTTGTTAGTGCAGCTATCTTTTTTTGCATCTCTAGTCATTACCCAGAAAAAATATGGTAAAAATAATTTTAAGGGCAAAACATAGGATTTTTTTATTTAATGCAAAAATAAAGTAGCTTCATACCTTCAGCCATTGTGTCCTTTGATTTGTATGCATATTTGTTCTAGATTAATCCAATTTGGGCTTACGAGCACCCTATTTATTGTTTTTCTCGCCAACCGTTTACAGTAATTTTTAGGTGAGTTTGCATCTCTTCAACAGTATTTATTTCAGTGCGGTTTATCTGTAAATCCTACTGACATTTTAATTTTTGACATTAAATTATGGCGTCTTTTCTATAAAATAATTATATAATTAATAACGCTTAACTTTTTTAATGATAACTTAGAAGTTTAAAATAGTGTGTAATAAAAGGTTGTGTCAAAATTGTGAGTAAAATACCTATATTGTTAATTTTATATAATTTTTATATTATACCCCAAATGCTTTTTGCTATCTTATTGCAAGGGTATATTTATAGGTATAAAATAAATAACTTTATTCTAAAAAAAAATCAAAAAGTTCTTTTTGATTAAATTAGTATTTTCTCACACTAAAACATATTGTAAGAATAAACTTACTACAATCAGAAACATATCTTTCTGCGATTTAAAAACGCATTAAGTAATTATCTTACTCGCCCTATTGCTGCCGGGCCATAACTCTTACAGTTAACGCCAACCATTTAACATTACGGGAATATTAAGGCAACGTTATATTCCCGGCTTTTACTGGCTCTCGCTGTTAGTAAACATTTAAAGAGTTTAATTAAGGACCGTGTAAATTATATTGCTTTAGATAATGGCTTGTAGATTGGCTTAAATCGATATTCTTTAAAATGTCTATAAACGCTTTAGTAGTGTAATAGTACAATATTTTAGAGACTTTTTTTTTAAGATATGTTTTTAGGTATAAGTCTGTCTCAAAGTATATCGTTATGGCTTTTGACAGACCATACCCCAATAAACCTTTAACGATTTATATTACCTTTTAAAAGAAACCTGTCTACTTACAAAAACTCCAATATCATCGATAAGGGATATTATTATTAGTGAAGAATTGAACAAAAGAAAAAAACGTATTGATTTTCAATCTCACCGTATAGACAATAGTGATCAGGACCTAATAAGAAGGAAAATATATTGTCTTTATGAAAGCGGAGTTATTCCTACCTTGGATAAACTGAAAAAGAAGCTAGAAGAAGACGAAACCAATATAAATATTAGCCGTGCCACCCTCCATACAGTTGTTTGTAAAATGGGATTTAAATACCGTAAAATAGACAAAAGACAAGTAGTAATGGAATCGCACAGATTACGCACTTGGAGATTTAATTACCTTCAAGAAATTAAAAGATATAGGTTAGAAAACAGATCCATAATTTACCTTGATGAAACATGGTTCGATACACACGACACAGTATCCAAAGGATGGGTTGATTCCAGTCAAAACTGTCAGACGAAAGCACCTTCAAATAAAGGAAAACGCATTACCATAATACACGCTGGTTCAGAAGACGGATTTCTCCCAAACTGCTTGCTGTTGTCTGCAAAGAACATTAACACTACGATGCACGACCTATTTAAAATATCAAGAGTAAACGACGGTGGTTTATTAGGACCAAATATGGTGGAGTGATTTTTGGTTTAGTAATACATTTGGTCAAAATTATTTTATTATTAAGTTCTTACATATGTTTTATTTTTTTTTTCATTACATAGGAAAAAATATTTTCTTAGTTTATTGAAATAAGAAAAACTTAAAAAAAGTGTGATTTTAAACAATTTATTTTTTGAAAATTAAATAGTTTAAAAAAAAACGCGAAATGCGAAACATAAATAATATATTCTTATATTAGGAACCTAAAACTAACAAAAAATGCAAATAGGCGTCATTAAAAAAATTCATTGCAGAAATTGCATCAACCTGAACATTGATCCTATTTATTTGCTTGCTGGTCCGCAGATTCTCTACAGTAATCTAAAATATGTTTTATGCAGAGCCAGCATTTGCAAAATTAACAAAAATGGCGTGTTTTACGTTTTTTGTAACATTTACAATGACCCCTCTCATTTGGAAGGGGATTAGGTTCAGCTTGCCACCTGGTTCCTGAATATTTTTCAGCGGAATCACGAATGTACCTGTTTAGCCCAGAAGAACTTGAGATGAGGTCTTTTACCATTTTTTCCCCAAATTTTTTTTTATAAATAGTTGTTCTTCCTTACTTATATCAGAAGTAGGATTATTATGTCTTAAATTGGAAAAGCATTGATGGAGGCAACTTTATCATTCCATAAAATATAACTAAAGGTCAAGGTTTTGTATTTCGGGCAACATTGTAACGTGACATTTTTTCCACAATATCCACCCCACATTTCATTGTATTAAAAATAAAAAATATCTGTTTGGCTACTATTTTCGTCCACTGTATCAGTGTGATGAATCGATAAAAGTCATTACCTCTTTTCCTTAAGAATAGTGCCTAGCAGATGAGAAATAATTTTCCCTTCCAGTGTGACATAAATAAAGGCCATCGGTCACATTGCATCTCTGCAAGACAAACCCCAACTTTTTTAAATGTCTACGGTATGGCAAGGTTTAATTTATCGAATATTTCCCAAATGAAATTACTAATCGCGTGATAAATAATATTGCACATTGCAACGACGGTGGTCTATCAGGAAAAAAACTAGGTTACATCATATTATAAAAAAAAAATTAACACTTCTATATGACAAAATGTAAGTAGCTGATACTCCGAAAGGTACCAAAAAGGACAATATTTTTTTAAAAATATTTCGAAAATTATAAACCATTATGTATTTGGCCTGGACTGACAGACCACCGTCGTGCATCCGGTGTTAAGGATTCTAGCTTGGATTATCATGAGGATACACACAACACAGTATCCAAAAGGATGGGTTGATTCCAGTCAAAACTGTCAGACAAACACCTTCAAATAAAGGAAAACGCATTACCATAATACAAGCTGGTTCAGAAGACGGATTTGTCCCAAACTGCTTGCTGTTGTCTGCAAAGAACATTAAGGATTTTAGCTTGGATTATCATGAGGATACAAGTGCAGAACTTTTTGAAAACTGGTTTCAAAATTATCTTTTAAAAAATATTCCAAACAACAGTGTTATTGTCATGGATAACGCAAGCTACCACAGTTGTCTGCTACACAAAGCACCGGCTTCATCAAGTTCAAAAACTGAAATCCAGGAATATTTGTTAGAAAATTATATTTATTTTGAATTCAGTTACAAAAAAACGCATCTTTTGGAAGTCATAAATTCATATGCAATTAAAAAACAATATGTATGTGAAAATTTGGCTGAACAGGCTGGGCATACTCTCTTACGGTTTCCTCCGTATCACTGTATGTTTAACCCCATAAAGCATTTGTGGAACCAAGTAAAATCAAAGATCAGAGCAGAAAATGTTACACCTACTTAAAGTTGCAGTGTTATAAATTTGATAAAAAATGTAATTACCAACATACCAGTTGAGAGCTGGAAAAATTCACTACAGCACGTTATAAAAATTGAGGACTCTTACATTTCTATTCAAAACAACATAAATCCTATTGTAATTAATCTCAATGATGTCTCTGATAGTGAAACAGAATTAGATTTAGATATTTAGATTAAAAATGTAATTATGTATAGATAATGCAGTTATAAATTTATTAAAACTTTGCATATATTTAATTTCTTAATGTAATTTTAAGATTATACTTACCTAAATAAACAATAAATTATAAATCTTAATATATTAAAGTTCGTCCTAATGTTCTGTTCTTTAATACCTACCGATCCACAGTTTTATTGGTGTCGGCAGGTATAATCCATAAATGAAGGCAAGAGCTAACACGGTATACTTTGAGACAGACTATAATTACCTAATTTTTTTTGTGTTGTTAAGTTCATCTTTAAATAAATAAATTAAATAATTAAAGTTTGGTGTTTGTGAACTGTGGTTTAAAGCTTATAAAATGGACCCATTTTTATGTATAAACAACATTTTGTAAAATAGTATATTGTGCAACAAGTTGTGAAAATAACTCTTTGCATTTGAGTGTAATGCTACATTTACACGCTTGCCATGGCTTGGCAAGCGCCGACAAGCTCCAAGCCTCTACAAACGCTTGGATGTCGTTTACACGCTTGCGAGTGCGTTAGTGAGTTCCAAACGCTTGCCGCAAACTTCTTTGATTTGTGTTCAAAAACCGACACCTGCCCGGATCGGCGGCAAGCCAAGCCAAACACCCCGTTCACACGCTTGCGTTTTGTGGAGCCTTGTCGCGACTTGCCAAGCGTGTAAACGTAGCATAACGGTTTCCTGGCACGAGCCGAAGGCAAGTGGCACATGTCACATGAGTATGCAGGGGTCTATTTCAGGCGTGTTGCACTGTGTTTTCTATAACTGCCTATTACACAATATTTAACATTTTTTAATAATTATTTTATTTTTAATGTTAAAATAATTGCTTAACGTATGTGCAAAATGTAACTGTCAAAGTCACTTTGACGTGCGCTTTCTGGCACTTTTCATAGCACTTGTTTGGTTTTGGTTTAAGAAATCGATAGTTTCGATAATGTTATGCTTACCTTTAATATATCGATATTTTATCGACTTTATTTGTAGATTCCTTTATAACATAATATACTAATATTTCTTTTTACCAAATTATCATTTTATTTTAGAGAGCCGTTTAGAAAACAAGTAAAAATAATTTGTTTGATGCTGTTATACCTAATATTGTAACTGCTAGAATTAAATTTATTTGCTGATCAAATAATTACCAGACTAAATTATTTTTTTTTGTTTCAGGTATGTTGGGCAACTGCAGCTTTACAATTTAAGGTAATTAGGTATAAGAAACGCAGTTAAGATTAACAAGCAACCTTGTGGCAATTGAAGATGCAGCTGAGAATTTTATATAACAAAGTCGAATTGTAACAAAAAGATTTCGCTTTTACAGTTCGAAAGTGCCGATATAGCTATTCCTATGAGTGTCCGATATAGCCCATTACTATTGGCTGTGATACTAAGCTTTTTATCTATCTATGCATGTTGCATATGTTTTAAACTGATCACTGAAATGCAACACTGTTGCTTTTGAATAGCGCGTTCATTTTATATGTTCATTTTATGAAAATTGTACCTGTAATAGCAAATTAGATCAGAAGCACACTTGGTCTAAGACTTTGTTGAAACTAATAATATGGATTTTACAAGTCATCCAACTTTTACAGCAACCGTTAATATAATAAAATAGCGTTTAAATGGGAATTTTCACTTACTTATTGGGCGCCTGCCGAATAGCGACTAGACTTCAGCCAATCATAATAATATATATTTTTTTGAGAGCTAAACGTGGGCATAAATACAAAGCACTTTATTGGTTTAAGTTAAGTGCAAATGTATCTTGAATATGGTCGCTAACTAAAATTCGGCTATTTTAGTTTAGTAAGTCAGTAACCATGGTTTCAAACGCTATTGACCAATAGGGAGACCTTTTCTTTATTTGTTTTTGTTTACGTCATTCTCACATTAAAATGGCCTTATTATAGTCATTTATGAATTACGTGTTGACCTGCACAGGGGCATTTTTAAGCTTCTACTTGCAGCTCGTTATTAAAATCTTGGCATTTTAGATGATTTAAAAGGTCTTTAGGTAACACGTTTTTTAATTCAAATACATATGACTACTTTCATTTGCAAAATGTCCAGTTGCAGCAGAGTCTCGTTCCAAACCCGATTAAGAGGTAATTGTTACAATAGTTTTTGTTGCATTAGTGGGAACACGTTAATCGGTACGCCATAGGTATGCATCATAAGTAGTTGCCGATAAACTCTGCTATCGACTAAATGTAAACTGAAAACCAATAGGTGCAAATTATGTTTTGGATGCCCTGTACAATAACTCTTGCTAAATGAGACACTAAGAATAGAATAACCATAAACAAGTTTTTATTTACAACAAAATATTTACATTACTAAACCACAAAATAGCATGTGATACTCCAATGGGACGTATCAGCAACTGAATTCAATGTTTATAAATATACAGATTTTAACAAGTAAAAAATCCTTTGACAAATTTTTTGAATTTAGTTTACTTTAAAAATATACAAAAAAGGAAAAAGTTCGAAATTACCCTCTTATAATGATAGCTGATAGCCTTAATTAATTTGTCAAGAATTCGGAAATTTTTAATATAACTTTTTACCTACTGACAATATCAGACGTTCGCAATATTATCAAGGACTTAATTTTATAAAAAATGTGACAAAAGAGTTACAAAATTTACTCAAAAAATCGTAGAAAAATTTATCTTAATTTAGCAAAGAAATTGATAGAAACCCGAAACGCCTTCCGAAGTCTATAAGGCGTAAATCTATCTGCGTTACTACACAATTAGAAATTGTTTTGTTATCACTATAGAAGTAAGCAAGTTGAAAGTGAAATTTAGAAAATATTTACAATTTTTGGGACACCCGGTATCCCTTGTCACTTCTGTGATACTCGGTACAAATTATTGACCAGCTATCTTATCAATACATTTAGATACCATTCACTAAATCACTTCCATAAACACTACTCCAGCTAACGCCTACCCTGGTACAGTTCTTTAAAATCACTTTAATTACACCTTGCCTTTACACTTTGCGTATAATGTGTCAACCTAAAATTGACACTAAGAACATTTAAGGTAGCTCTATTAACTAAGAAAAATGTACACTTTCGTACAAACTAAAGAAAACAATTACTATTTTTCTATAAATTACTTAACAGAACATTTCGGCGATTGCCCTGAATCCTAGAGAATTTTTACGTTGTCGTAAACAATAGAGCAAAATCTTCCAGCCACGGGATCTAATTTAACCGCTCAGAGGCCCGATTCTGTAAGCAACTTTTTTGACATTCCTTTTTTTTATCTCTTTCAAGACAGTGACAAACTTATGAGTTACCTTTAAGGGCAACAAGGACATGTAATCCCTATTTTGACATTCTCTTTCCTTATATTTTTACAGAATCCCAGCCCAGATGACTGTACAAGTTTTAAGAAACAGAAATAAACTTTCAGACGGCAATGGTTCACTGACAGAGCTTAATGTCTTACTGAATTGAATCTTCCGACGCACACTGGTCGACTTTCCTTGATTCTTTTCCCCTCTTCGCGACCATCCGACCCTATCGCGTTGTCCGAAGGGCCCGAGCTCTCATTGGATGCGTCGACGCGCTTCGTCATAACGGAGTTATGCAGTCATACCGGAGTGTGGCTGTGGCGCTCGAAATCAACTCGGTCTGTTTGTCTAGTTATTTTTAGATTGGTAAAGAAATTTTATTCACATTTCAGTGGTGTTGCCAAGATTATAAGGGATATTTACTGTTTAAATTTAGATTTTTATTATTTTATAAAAATTTAGAAGGAATTTACGCGTACTCATGGCTGTGGAAAAATAGCATTCATATTGCTAGATATCTTTATGCAACATTCATTATGATTTTTTAATGAATTTTACTTAACTTTGTAGGTGGAAAAATATTTTTCTGGCTTTTTTTTATCGTATTCGCTAATATTAATATTTTAAAGTTTTCCTAGAAACATTTATGGTTCGGTGACCCAAAGAGTTTTTAAATCGCTTTACCCTAACGAATGACCACATTTTAAAGTTACTTGCTTGTAACTTCTTCTAAACCAGCCGTTGAAAAGATAATACTTCCCGAACATCTCTCTTATCGGGCCATAAAAACGTAACCTCTTTCCGCTTTCCCTCTTTTAAAACGAGGGAATCGTTCTCGAAATTCCCGCGTTGCGGATCCGGAAGTGACAGCAAGAAAGGATAGTTCGCACGAGCGAAATGCCTTTATTGATTCGATCGCGATTTTCCGACGTTCTTGCAGCTTTCGGTCTGTCCGATATTTCCGGTTTTTGTTTAGTTTATGTTCTTGGGGAATTTACGGCAAAAAATGGTTTAAGATGTCCAAAAGTTAAATACTCATGCCATTCCGAGATACCATTTATCTATTGATATATGATTATTCTTGTTGATCGATTAAAAGTATATGTATCTTTATATTGGATATTATAATATTTTATGCACAATTTCTTTATTGAACCAATTGTAAAAAAAATCTTAAGTTACCCACTCAACCCTCGACCCAACCTATTTAAGAGCCAGATATTTACCCCTAAAAAAATATGTAACCAATTTATTTTTTGTTTGTGGCTAGTTGATGGTTATGATAATATTACTTAATATATTTTGCTTAATAAGAAGGTAAATTTGTGACATAAAATAGTGAACGTTATTTATATACAGAGTGATTCAAATTAAATCGCATTCTTGATATGAGACTAGACTTATTCACGATGATATTTATTGTAAAAACCGTAATAAAAATATACCTTTGTCCACCTCTGAAACTGAACCAAGGTATTTTGACAAATGATGAGGCGTGAAAAATGTTTCTTTTTTTAATTAAACGACACAACAATTTATTTTAAGTACCCATACAATAAGAATAAATATGTTATTTTAATACAGCAGAAAGTACCCAGTCAAAATATATTTTGTCAAAACTATTATATGTCAAAAAGAACATTTAGAAATAATATCCATCAAAAATGACCTATGTCATCGTTAAAATTTGTCAATAATGGAATCTGCCAAAAATGAAATACGTTATACTTGAAATCTGTTAGATTCTATGTCGTTTTGAATATATAGTCACAAATCAAAATATAGGAAATTTCTATTTATACAGGGTGGCGCCTTTTCGATAGATTTCTACAGTGCAGTGTTGAGAAAACTACAAAAGATAAAGCAAATCTGATGGCACATGTTCAAGTTAGATTTTTAACAAATGTAACGGTAAAAACAGATAGTGACTAATCTCGATTTGTGTCGGAGGTACAGGATGTGTTTCAAATTTGACGATTTCAGCACACTTTTGTATTTTGGTTGTTAGTAAAGATAAAAAAAGTAAAAGCAAGTTTGTGTAAACTTTTACGTAAAATCTAGTGGCTTACACAATTTTATTTATTAATTACAATTTTTAAGATATAATGAAAAGTTACTTTTTTTTAATGGGACACCCTGTATATTGTTCAATTGTTTGTTTGAAAATAAAATTACAGTATCGATCGTACACACTTATTTCTGAAAAAGTTTAAATTTATGAAAAAAGACTTTTATTTTTTTTATAATTTTATTATTATATATTATTTTTTTATTATATATTATTATATTATTTTTTACTTATTATTTTTAAAAAAATTAGACGATCCATAGGTAACTAGGTTTTTATTAACTCTCTTAAAAGTATTAATGCTGGGATGTCTTCTTTCTGGATATCTAGCGAAATACATCTATAAAGCATTTGCACGTTTTTTTTTACTCTCAATATACCATTAAATAAAATTATGTAATTCAAATTTTTTAAACTATATTTCATTAGAATCAAAATTTAGGAGCACGAAAAGCTGGCAGTATGTGTTTCTTATTTCTTGCATAAATATTATACAAAATATTACAGCGATCATTTGTTTCTAAGCCAACTTATATTCTACTAAACCAAATGCGTACTTAGTTAAATGAAATTAGGAGTGAATAAAAAAGGGGCAATTAGCTAATAATTTAAAAAGAATATGTAATATTTTTATAAAAGTAATGTACTTACGAATCGATGGGTTTATTCGAATGTATAATACTTAATTTTTTACAAGTGTACAAAATTTAACTCCTATGAGGTTTTTATTGATTTTTTTACAAATAACCATTTCTTTGATAATAAATATACAGCGTGTGGTATCAATGAATAGGTAATTTTACTGTGAAACAAATAGAAAACCGTTATAGATAAAAAATAATTAAGTACGTCACCGGATTTTACGTAAAATTCTACGTAAATATGCTACATATTTACCATTTTTTCTATATTTTCTAACAACCGAGATACAGATGTGTACTGAAATTGTCAAAATTTGTAAAACGCCCTGTATCTCCAGGACGAATCAAGTTAGTCGCAATCTTTTTTTACCGCTGCAGTTGCTTCGAAAATCGAACTCAAGAACGTGCCATCAGATTTGCTTTGTCTGTTTTATTTTTCCAATACCCTGAAGTTCCATCAAAAAGGCGCCACCCTGTACATCAAAATTAGCCAGATCTGTACAATTTTTATGCATTTTAAAAACATATTTTATCTCTCTGATCCGTTACAATCCAGTTATTATTGACTCTCGTTCAATGTAAATACTTAAAAAGTATTATATGACCTTAAAAAACCGAAACCTCAAACAAAATAAAAAGATAAGCTTGACAAAAAAGATATTGTAACCCAAATTCAATAAAAATACCCTTTGGCAAGCAAACACACACATAACCATATTTCGGGGATATATTTTTTCAGATCGAGTTTTCTTATTTATACCGAAATATATGAAAATGAAATCCCTTTTTAGCCCGGAGATATTTTTGGAAAGATTACGGGCTCAACGGCTAAAATATTCCATTCAGACGGATTTTTACGAATGTCAGGGCCGAATAGAAATTTGAATTTCTTCTAAATAAACGAGGGAGTTCTGGATTGTGGGGTTTAAAAGGGGATTTGCTGGTTTATTAAATTCTACAAAAACAAAAAACTATTTTAGTGAAGGGCGTTTTAAGATCAAAAGAGAACCAACAGGTCACTTAAGTCCGCAAGGAATAATTTAGTTGTGGTTCAGAAGTTTTCGCTTAAAATTAAAGAAAACACATAATGCAGCCAGAAGTACGGTAACAGTTAAAACGAAAAATAATTGTTAAAATATAAATGTTGTGCACGCCCTAAGGGCGGGACGCAAATATTTGTGTGCATAACCATCAGCATAGTAATTTATTTAAAGAAATACCATTTAAAATATTTTTTTATCCAACAAAAAAAAATACTACATGTTTTACCGATTATAACATTTATTTAAAATGTTGTACCCTAGTTTGTATGGACGTTTGTGTTCGACTTATCTAACACTAAACTTATTGTTTTTTTTTTGTCAACGGTACTATTAGGGTGATTGCAACTTTTTAATTGTGTTTACCAGAGAGTTATAAGATTACAGGCAAATAAAAACTCTACCAATGATACGAATTAAACCCCTACCATACAAATAGGGGAGACCGGGGCTGGTTGTGACATTTTTTTTCTTAAATGGCACAACTTTTTATGTTAGCGATTATATTACTCAATTATAGGTTTCTTGGATTAAGTAACTATTCAAGATTTAAATTTAAACATAATTTTACATAACCGACTATAAGAATTGGAATTATTAAAAGAATTCTAAGAAAAGAGGCGTGTCACTTTCATCCCCGCGTCAGGGGCTGATTGTTACAGCACAAGGGGTAAAAAGTTACATTAAAAAATAGGCACGTTAACTACAGTATTATTTAATAATTATTACTTCTTTTACACAAAAACAACAAATAATCAGCTTGGCATCTTTGCGTTTACAATAAAAATCAAACTTCTCTTAAACAAAAACAAAAAACAATCAGCTTAGCATCTTTGCTCTTAAAAAAAAATGAAACTTTTCGTAAACAAAAACAAAAAACAATCAGCTTAGCATTTTTGCGCTTAAAATAAAAATCAGACTCTAAAGAACTAAATAATGTCGTTCCGTTACTATATTCTAAACCATCACTCTCGCAATTGAAACAAGTATAGGACAGCACTTTTCACACGTGACCACATCTTACAAACTATACATTGTACCCATTCCTCTCCAGCTCGACCCTGGTCAAATGGTTTGCAACACATCACACAAAAATAGTCATCTTTTACACTTTCTTTTTCAGAGTCCTGTAATACCTTTCTCCTTACAAAAATATTTTTTGCTTTTTTATCTATTTTTCTTCATTATTCTTGAACACCTTTTCATTTTTAGCTACTTTTTCTTTTTTAGATATATTAATCTTTTTCTTACTTTGTTCCAGCGCCAATTCATTTTTCACCGGCAACAAATTTATGTGTTAAAATTATGTCAGTCATAAAAAAATATTACGGGGCTGGTTGTTACATGCCACAACCTACCCCGAGCAAATGTTACTTTTAGCCCAACACCAAAACCAACGTTTCAAAGTTACACAGTAAATACGATAATGAATGCAAATGTATGAACGTACATTCATTGCAAAGAGAAAGCATTAGGGCATAGATTTCATACGAAACACATTTCACCTTTTACAGGCAGATTTTATACCAATATTACTAAAAAAACAAAAAAGTTAATAACCTGTGTTGTTTACAGCTGCGTGCACGTGCTCCTTACACATGAACTTAGGGCCACTCCAAGTCGCGTGGCGTGGGGGCCGATGGTGACGTGACCTTTTGTCTCTTTCTTGCGTTAATCTATCTCTTTCCGTTCAGCCACTATTGTCGCTGTAACTACCTACACCTGTAACAACCAGCCCCGGTCTCCCCTATGACCAAAAAAGGTAATCGTTAAAGAACGGGCCGTAAATCTGATAAGAAAACTGGGCCGTTTATAAAAATGCAACAACATTTAGGGTTATAGAAATTTATTTAGGAACACTGAAGACCAGTAAGAAATTATGATACTTATATATATTATTAATTGGGGAAAATAAAAAGCTGCTTTGCTAACCAGAACTAACCATGACCGAGCAGAACCTAAGAACCTGACAAAATTTAATCACCGGCCGAGTTTACATGTGTGATTACAGGTAATAAAATATTTACCGGGCCAGTTTTTATAGGGCAAAAAAAATGCTAAATCGGCCGAGTTTTCAATCGCCGACGATTACAGATGCTTTTGTTTACATTGAAACTGTGTAATAATTCAAAGCGTCGCGTCGTTTGAGGCTCGGATGTGTTGCCAAATGAAGTCTCCTCAAGAGAGGCATAACGGCGACAAACTAAATTCGTTGACTTATTAAATTTTGGTCGCTTTAACAATACAAAATTTTTGTTGTTTCTTTTGTTCACATAAACAACCGGACAAAATCTGAGATTTAAAAAAATGTTCTTTTAAATATGTAACATGGAATGAATTTATTTTAATTAACTTACTTTAAACTGCTTTAAATTAAAATTAATAATTCATTTTACCATGATAAATACTATTGTTTATACATATACAGTTTGCATTGTGACTTTTGGAATATTAAATTCGTAGACGTTTATTGCACAGTGATCAAGCCTTAAGAAAAAATTGCCAATAAACTACCAAAATTAGGTCATGCTTTTTAATTTTTACCATAACAAATATAAATTATCTTGTATTTGTACCACTAAAGTAAACCTTTTGTTAAGGACAAATTTCTTTCTGTGTACTATTTAGCAATACTTTAACAAGAAGTTTTTACAAAAACAAAAACTAAAAAGGGAATTAATATTTAAAATTAACAGTTTAAAGATCGTATTGGGCATAACATTTTTCTCACTTTTTTTTATTACAGGCTCCTAAGCTCTAGTAGTTAGATCCAGGGTCCGAGGATATATACCAATGGATATATTTATCATGATTTATATCCGATATGTATCAAATGATTTTTTATGATATATATCAATACAAAAATGGTTTAAAAATTTTATATTATTAAGTTATTTTTGGCGTTTGTTACTATATTTCTACTTTCCAAATGTAGATGGCGTTGAAGTAAAGTTAAAACATACTCCCTAATCCTAATAGTAAGTTCTAATTCATAAATGGCAACACTTCTACCGGCATTAATGGCGTCAGTTGTCTCAGGATAATTTCGTTACGAAAGAGTAAGTTTTTTTGTGTTAATTCCATTATTTTTTAGAAAGATATTAATTGACAAAGTGCAAAAACGCTTTTACTTCATTATTGAGTATTTAAGAAGCATTAAATAACTTTTGTATTTATAGAATATAACTGTTTATTAACAAAATGGCGTAAGTTGTGGCACATGTACCCTATGGCTAACTCCACTTCAATATTTATCTCTTTTGCACTTATATCGTGATATAAGGGGCTGTGGTTACGCATGATACCTAATTTTTAAAAGTTTTATATCTATTTTTGTTGATATTGACTAAGTTATCCATTGCCAAGGTAATCTTAAATTTACAAGATTAAGATCTGTAATTCTTTTATCTTTTAAAACCCTTTTTTTGTAAGTGGATAAAAAATATATACATTTTTTGTATTGTGTGGTAAAATGAAGCTATCCTTTATTTTTAACAAATAAAAAGTAAACGTAACAAAATACCTTCACCCCAGGATATATAAGTGTATATCCCTTTGACACATGTAATAGACTTATCCCTGCCGTAATACATTATTCAAGCCAGTGGATTCGATAGATCACATGTCACATTTATTGACTAGGGAACTCGAATCTTCAGGGACGATAACACAAATCGCTTTTTTCGGTATTTTTATTTCTAGGTTATCAAAACAACTAATTGGAAAAGTATTTTCTTCTTAAACTCTTAAAAGACTGAGTGAGATTTAATTAAAATTATAATTTTATAATTATTTGTAAGGATTGTTAGAATTTAAATAAGACTTTTTTTTACCCTTTTTTGTACTCAAGTGGGTTAGATGAAAAGGGATACAAGTGACTTACTTCCAAAAATTGAAATAACCGTAAAGTAGTTTCTCTTTACCAAAAAGTTTTTTTTTAACATTAAATTCCATATTTTACACTTGATTCAATTTTTTGAAATAAATCACTTATACCTCCTTGCATCCCCATTCCATTTAATTCTACACATGTTCCTTTTAGCCGTAGACTCTGTTTCGTTTGTAAGTTGTCTCTATAGGTAAAGAAAATATTTCAAATCTTGGCGGTGGCGGGGATATTTCAGGGTACATTTCGAGTAAATTTGACTGTTTTTTAATGCAATTTTTTTATTATTCAATACAATGAATTAGACAACACAGTTGACAGAGAATGTAGTGACAGTTCTTTGTGCCAGCATCTTATACGACCGTTTGTCAATTTTTTTTATTGCCCACTTATTTGGCGAAAGCCATATCTTTAAACAATCCTGTTGCTCCATTTATAACTCGTTAATAAATCCATTCAGTTCAAGCTCGGTAGGTGTTTTCTTTACTAATGCCATGTGTTAACAGAAAATGCCTTATTAAGTTCATGAATTAATTGGTATAGTAATCAATCCGCTGTTTAGTACGCATGCGACGAATAAGTTGAACAACCCAAAATCTAATGAAAAATCGCTTTTCTGGCAAATACATTAAAATAGGTATTTATATGTTTTGTTAAAATTTGGTAAATGATCCTAAAACTAATTTGCAAACAGTTTATACATACCTTTTTTTTCACCCCTAACTTGACTTTTTGACATTTTATACCACATTTTTCAAAATTTGACGTCATAACAGTAGATAACATGATAAGTATCAAAATATTTTTTAGGTAATTCGACAAGCATAATTGCTTCTAATATCTCAATAACATAAAAAGATCCATTTGTTTCAAACTTTTTTGACCTCCCCTATAAATACATATATCCATTATTTTTCCGCATTATTTCAAAAGCCCCAAAAATACAGTTTCAACACGATCGTCGTCATTGTCCTCGGAAACCTGATATCGTATTTACTCGACTGACGACACAAAAAACCAACAACGGCGCTTTGGAAAATTAAATTATACACTTCATAGCTCATTTCATGATAATGTCGTAAAAAGACGACTTGCTCGCTTACCACAAAAAGCCACGGCGTCCTATGGGGGAGATTTTTTGTCAACGAAACAAAAGGACATGAATATCGGATGAAGTGGGGATCTAATTTTGGTAAAACATCGGTTGGTCCGGACGGAATTCAGCACCCGCACCAACACAGAATTAGACTTTAGAGCTTTGAAAATATATTTGTGGTTATTATTATTTGTCTCTTTAGCAGGTGAGTCATAATTTTATTCATAGTAACGATTGTGAAAGTCCCAAGTAAGGAAATTGGGAAACTTGCTCTTGGATCCGTCGAGTACCCTCTGCTTTTACCGCTTTAGGTGGAATTAAAGGTGCTCGCTTACTTAGGCAAAGCGTCGCGAACGGAAGCGTTGCAAAGGATTCCTTATATTCCCGCCAGAGAAATTGATAGGCAATCAAATGGAAGCCCGCTCACCTATGAGGCGCGAACTGAAAAGGCGCGTCGGCTGACGCTGGCATAGCTTCTGAGGCAACTAGAAGTCATTTTTCCCGTTGCTTTGCGTAAATGGGCGATGAACAGGTAAATATTCAAAATATATATCGATCCCTTTCCAAGCATTGTCCAAGCAAAGATCAGTCTGAAAAAACGAAATAAAAATCATTTGCGTAATTTATTTGTATTTTTGACTTTTATGTCTAGTTTAACAAGCAACAAATGGTGTAATACTGCCTGATTGAGTTAGGGGTTAAGGTTGAAGATGTTCAGTTGTGTTTTTGTAGAGTCTGAATCTTTAAAAAATGTTGGTTGACCTTATTCTTTAAAGGAATTTCTGGAAATTCCGTATTCAATCAACTCTAATGTATCTGAATTGTCTTCAAGAACATCTTTATCATCAACAGTTATTTTTTTGGTAATACAATAATTGAGATACACCAAGCTTAAGAATTATAAGCAGGCAAATTTGGCGGCTTAAATAAAACTAAGCTTAGTAGAACTTGTGGTTGAGCTGCTGTAGTGGTAGCGTACCAGCCTCCCAGCTCCACCAGCCCCAACCCTATGCCCGGTTGTCATTCTTCTTAATGCCTGCGAAGGCACTCGAGAATGTAGATATTATTTAGTGTATATATTTATATTTATATTATATAAATGTATTGTGTGTACAAAGTAGTAATAGGAAGTATTGTTAAATAGTGCGTAATAAATAAAGCTGTTTAAAAGAAGACTTTTCCCGAGGAGACCCGGGTTTGATTCCCGCATTGTCACTTGGACTTTTTCATAGCTCGTCACCTCACAGAAGGCCGGTGGTCCCGCATATTTATCTAAAAGCAGTTGATACACAACACAGATATGTGCGAGAGGGCGCCTACACTCTGAATAGAGTATGGCACAATAAGAAGCAGAAGTAGTACTTAAGCCAGGTATATAAAACGGTGCAAGATATTTTTTGTGTAAAGCCAAGCTTACTGTTAAAGCCTGGCTTTGTTTACAATTGTGCACGCAGACCTTATAATATGATTTTCGCTTTTAAATTAAGCACACCTTTGCAACACACTGGAGTAAACCGTTGATGGCATTTTCACGATTCCAATAGAGTGTTATGTTTAGTCACGCTGATCCATAAATAAGTGATTAGATCTAACTCTGTTTATACAGCATTTTGATGGTAACTTATAAACGTAAAATACCAACTTTCTGCAATTAAATCAATAATAAAAGGAAATACTAATTTACTGAGTATAATAGTTTGATTTTCGGTGCAGATAGTCAATATACCGACAAATATAAACAAGTTCTTTCTCACAAAACACCAAAACGTGACCATATTTTCTCGGGACAATGGAATCGGTTTATTTAGTGCTTTACGCTCGTGTTCCTGAGAAATATACGGCACTATCTATTTTGTCGATATATAAATTCTCATGAATAAAAGAGCAGACGTATGTATATAAAATCGGGACCCGCCAGTAGTTGTCGTTTCTTTTCGTTTCTTATCGCGTTTTTTACGAGCGTTTGTGAAAATGGCGTGAAGCGATACGAGCCGTATAATAATTTGTGTCTTTCTGTCATAACTTTATGAAGCAGAAGAAATTGTTCCTTGCTGGAAGTAGGGAATATGATAACACTAAGTTAGATTAAGATTATCATAGTTTAAAGGTTGTTATGGTTTAGAAAAAAATATATACTTATAATTTGTTTTAGACAATAATGTAGTATAGTTGGATAAATTTTAAAATAAAAATTAGGTTCTCTTTGAAAGGAAAAAAAACATAAGAAGTAGCCACAAAGGTTTGGTTTGAACTGCGGCTGCCTTTGCTTTTTATAATGTGCCGCTTTCCGCACGTGTCTGTAATAATGGACCATATAAAAACCAAAGGCGGCCGACAATAAAAATTAAACCTTTTTAGGTACTTTCTATGTTTTTTTTAAAGGGCACCGAATGTTTATTTTTAAAATGATCCAACTATACTTACTAAATAAACGCCTTTTAAATAGTGGATCTGTAGTAAAAGTCCAAGGATATACCTAGAACAGTGAACCCATAGAATGCTTAAAATCGATTGACTTGCAGATTACCTAAAAACTAAACTAAAAGAAAACTTTAAAAACAAGAAATATTACCGTTTACAAGGTATAATATAAAGCTAAAAGTGTGACGTAAACAATAGTTTAATTTTATCTAAAAAGCTGTTTTTGTTTGGATACTAGTCTGGAAGTGTCACCCACATAAAATCTATAACATATACAAGTGAATTTTAGTGACATTTTTTGTATTTTGGTTAACATTAAGTGGTTTTTTAAATATGTCTGTAGTTTTGTGGCGGATTCATGTTTCTTTGGAATACTCGCCTTACTACTTTTTGGAAGATGGGACCTCTTCGGTCCAGGTCCCGAGGTATAACGAACCGACCCTGTTCAACCCTATTGACCCCCATGAACTTGCAGATCGCCTGCAACAAAAAAGAAAAAAAAACCTCCAAAAAACCCAAAAATCTTAAATATTAATCTAGTTTTTTTTTGCTAAAATGCTTCTAGCAAAGGAAACTTGTTCAAAAAAAAACGTAAAATAAAGGAAAGTGCATTTATTTTATTAAATAAAAATAAATGTGTAGCATCAATATCTGTTAATTTAAATAATACATTACCTATGCTTGATGCTGAAGTAAATTCAGGTAAACTTAAAATCAGTCAACACACCATACCACTTTTTTTGTCTTTTTAAATACTATACATATACCAGTCAATTAACCTAATGTCATTAATGACAAAACGTTTTTAGAGCATAAATTTCTTAAAATTTAGTTTAATTTTTTGTTTTAGTTTCATCTTGACAACGGTGGCCGACTTGCCACCGAAACGTAGATTAATATTTTTGATTTTTTGGATTTTTGGGGGTTTATCTTTGTTTTATTGCAGGCGATCTGCAAGTTCATATGGGTCAATAAGGCTGAACAGGGTCAGCTCGTTATACCCCGGGACTTGCACCGAAGAGGTCCCATTTTCCAAAAAAGTAGTAAGGCGAGTATCCCAAAGAAAACCAACTGAAAAAATTAGGTGGTTTTGTTTTGATTATTTAAGATCCAATGGTATTTTGCGTTTTAAACATAGTAGGTCTGTTAAATTTATTACCTATTCGTTAAATTTTCCCTGAAAAGCCAGAAACGTATGAATCCGCCACACAAGAATTGTGTGCAATTTTTAGTAACAAGCATCTTTTTATAAGGTAAAAAAGATATTTTAATTATTTAAAGATTCTTATATATTTATTTCTAAACACTTTCTCGCTTTCTTTGGCTTTCGTTAAATGTCTACTTGATGATAAGTCAAAATCTAAACTTTTGCGTGGTTTTGAGTCAAGGGCGGGTATAATTATAGTAAATAAATTTTGATATGCGTAGAACATTCAAAATAAAAGACAAAATTTCTTTTAAGTAAAGTTCTGATTAAAAGGAGGAAAGCAGCGTAGTATCAAGTTGTTTTTTAGAAAAAGAATCAGTTTAATATTTTAGGTTTTAAGGGTCTATGGAAAGATGTGAGCCGCGAATGGCACATAACACGAAAGAAATGCACACGAAATGGTTACAATTTAAATAAAGGAGACAGATCATTAGCAAAATCGCGGCTGAACCTGCGCGAAAAAATTACCGTATTTTCCCGCCAATTCATGAAATCGTGCTGTTCTTTGTTAGTTTTGTGTGATACTACTGTGATACCGGTATCTTGTAGTTACTCAGCAAAAATTTGTTATTTGTTTCCGAGCATGGAGCCTAAAGATAAGAAGCACCATCTCTGGATTATAAAAATGGCCTTCAAATTGCAGTAAATTAAGATGGCGCTGGTATTCTAGGGGACCGTTTTTAGATTTCACTTTTTTAAATGTTTATTAAAATGTTAATGAGTATAGTAATACGGTGTTTATTTTTATTTGTACACAAAACTAGTTTTGTTTTGTCTGTTTTTTAAGTACATATGGTTACGTTGTCTTGTCTGTAAAGTCTGTTGGTCTGTTAGCAAAAATTAAAACAAAAAATACTTGAATTACTTTTTGTTTTCTGTTGGTTATTTCTCGAAAATAAATAGCTTGGGGGCTCTAGTTAAAGCCCTTTTATGGTTTTATCGAATTTCGGTAGTAAAAAAATAAGTTCACGAATATTCGGAAACGATCTTAAATTTCCGAAAATTTACCATCCCTAGGTCTATGCATGGGTATCTAAATTTTCATTAGTTCTAATTAAATTTTTTTTTTTCATTATGGGATTTATTATTGCACTTTCAAGCTAATTTGGCAAACCCCTTTTGCGACGATCGTTATATAACAAAGCACGTCTTTTATTACAAGAATAACTTAATAATAAATTCATTTGGAACTTTTAAAAATTTTAATATCTTTAGCATTAAAGCTTTATTAGACACTGGTATTTATAAGAACTATATAATCATAGCAAATAACCTAGGTATATCCTCACAGAATTGCTCCCATAATGCAAAATGACCGAATCCGGATATTCCGAGTCTAATCTCGGATTTATGGACTTGGAAAAGCCCTGGTGCAGTTGGTTGTTAATTTGTTGCTGCGAGAATGGCTTTACGTGTTCAGCAGACTAATAATTCAGGTGTCTCGTATAACCAAATTGCATTTAGATTATTAATTAGACATTAATTGTTTATAAATGAAGCTACATACCCAAAATAATATTTATCTTTTAAATTCATTGTATTATTTAAGACAAATTAACGTAATTCATTTTATAAACAAAATGTTGGTAAACATTTTTTATTAAACATCTTGTTAGCAGAAAAAGTTTACATCTTTTGCTATTTTATTTTTATTGTTAATTAAGTATCCGGTTACTTTATATTTTTTCTTAAACATGTGTATTTCAGTGAATGTTCTAACTGTGCCAAGTTTCATTCAAATCGGAAAACCCAATTTAAAAATAAAAGAAAAATTTTAACTGACAAATTTTCCGCCACATTATAAAAATAGGGCCTTTTAGACCTATGTTTATATAACATCTTTATCCTATTTTTGGCCAATGAATCTATCATTAAGCAATGGCATATGTTTCTTGAATCACCCTGTATATTTATAAATAACGTGTATTCCTTTTATACCTGAAAACTTGAGAAATAAGTAAATAAGTTGTGTACAAATTTCAGTTATTTGATAAATTTTATAAGAAGAACAAATTGCAGCAATAAATTTTGAACTATAAAACTTTTAAATAAAACTGCATGCTTAAAAATTGCAGCAGAAAAAAATTTCCGGTAAAAAACTTTCAAACCCTAAAATCCCCTTTAAATTCAATCAAATAGAATTCTTTGCCCACCCATTTTCCAAATCTAAGCGATGTTTTTAATAATTTATAGTTAATAAGTTGCTTAATTAAATAAAATGTAATAAAAATTTCAACGAAAAGAAGTTACGAAACAACCAAAAATTTAGTTTCGGTTGAAAAATGACAATAAGAAAAGGGCAAAGAATATTAAAAAGGTTTTGACATTGTGATGTCAACATTAATAAGAGAATACTGCTTTTCTCCCACAACCCACAAATTATGTGCCTTTCAGAATTTTTTAGGATATGTAGTAGGATATCTTTTAAAACTAACCCCGCTGCAACACGTCGGTAATATCTGCTTAAACTTTTCTTCAGACCTACCAAATTATAAAAAAACTAAATTTTACACCTTAAAGCTGGAATCATTCAGCAAAATAAAGTAAATTTACTGGTCTATTGAAAATTTTAAAGAGTCATATATCATAACAATTAACATCTTAGCTTACTGAAATACCTTTTTAGATAATTGCAACGACTTTCCTCTGAAATATTTTATTTTTCTTTATTGTCGAGTTTTAATCTATATTTAACGTTAAAAGTTGCGAACTAGGATATAAAACATAGTCGATGTAATAAAGAAAATCCAAAATTAAATATTTTGAAACATTTGTAACTTTTTAATCTGTTTATTTATTTTTAGTGTTTGTGTTATTATGCCTTTTCCTTGAAAGATATAAAACTTTTGTAAATTTAAAACAAACAGTTTTTTGCACGTTTTTAAAAATGTATCTGTCTACTTCGGTATACCTAACAGAGATGTTGTTTTAACTTTTTTCTTCGTTTAAAAGGCATAATGACAACATCCAAAAATTATTAATATTTTATATTTATTATTGAAAATAGGATTTATGTTTTATACAAAACGTTTTTATTTTTTTAGTATATCAAATATTGGTATTTATTTTTCACTGTTATCTATTTTTATTAAGTATTTTGTGGTTTCCAGCGATCAATTTTATTGCTTAGTTCTGAGTTACCAAAAACAAAATTTTAAATTCTGGAACAAGGCTTTACTAAAGCAAATAGCTTTAATTTGCTGTGAGTTGATTTGTTAGATGATGCTAGAAGAGTTTCTGGCATCCAACAAAGACTTATATTCAGCAGAATTCAGAAATGTTAAAACTTTCATGGAAGTACATTTATAACACTGGTTTACAAAATTTTAATTTTAATCTGTTGCCGCCAATTTTATGGTGGCTGTTGCTTGCTTATTGCAAGTTATTTTCAAATGTACTCTCAAAAATGTTTGTGCAGCTCAAAAACTTTATTGTTGATTTTTATCATTAAAGTGTATTTGTTTGTTGATAACGTGTGTCTTTTACTTTCTTCGGATAAATAAAAAAAAAACAAATAAATGAATACTAATAAAAAAAATAATCATATTAATGAATAATAATATATTTTTCTTAGTGAACCCCGCAGTTTTCCTATGGAAAATGGGTTTCGGCCAATTGCTTTCAAACTTTGGATAGTAATAGTTTTCAACACGCTGATTAAAAGTCTCCACGGGCACAAAACCCAGTGTGGAGGGTTGTGGGGTTGAAGGGTATTGGAGAATATTCCGTTACCCTACACTGGAAAAAAAATCGCTATAATTTGTTTAAAATCCGCGAGCAGGATCTTTACATGGCAGGGACATGGGTGGGAGGTGTGATTGGGTTTCCAATTATTGGGGTTAGAGGGTAACAAGTGGCCATACAGCTGGCCGTGAAATAAAATTCATTGGAGGGGGAGTGGCTACATACCCCGTAAAAAATCCAGCTACAGGGAATATCAGGCTGTAGATTTGTAACTATTTAAGGGTCTACAATTAGGCAGCACTATCAAAAAATTCCGCAGAGCAATTGACCAAACTATTAGTTAAAAGAATCTCTAGTGACCTTTGAGGGTGATTTTGGGGAGGTTGAAAGGGTTTTCGGGTTTTGTGCTCATGAAGACTTGTGATAGGCGTGTTGAGAACTATCACTATGTAAAGTTTGAAAACAATCTTTGTCCGAAACCCATTTTTCATACGGAAATTGTGGGTTCCTTTATGTGTTTTTTTCTATTTGTAGATATCTGAAACTCAATAACTAGAGCTGATCAAGAAATTTGAATTATATATTTGAGCCTAGCATGCCATGATTAGCCAACAACAGCGAAAATTTTCCCGTCAACAGATTTATTGTAAACTAGTGTAATCAATAAAACATGATAGATATTAAGAATAGAATCCGTAAAATCAATTCAATAGTTATATATTCCTTTAGGATAAGGTAAATTTAGAGGTTATGTTGTTAAAATCTGTTTATAATTTATTGTAGAGATCGAACGCTGTAAGAACAACACCGATACGTCACGGTCTCATACGGTCTGGAAACGAAACCACCGACCATAGGAAATACGTGTATTCAAGCCCTTCTACCAATTCGCTATGTTCTCTCCTACAATTCCCCTCTGCAACGAGCGCGCCGAACTTGTCCGACTTTCCGCCGTATCAAGCATTGATCATCGATCGATTTATTTCATTTTATTTCCAACAGCCGGCTGAGCGTAAGTACACGTCTTGACTGGTCGCGGGCAGATACACTTCCTTAAAAATGTCTATTTATTCCCTCGACGAAAAAAAACAAATTATTAAATGGTATTACTCGGGTAGTTCCGCACTGGACATAATTGGCAGGTTTGCATTTTCTTTTGAAAATCGGCCAATTCCAGTAAAATCTACGGTTTTGGAAATCATTCATAAGTTTGAAAAATATGGATGTGTACAAGATTGTAGTAAATGTGCCCATGTAGACATGGAACAACCTGTTCGACAATTACAGGAAGAAAGGGAAATTCGCGAAATTGCTGTTTGTAGTTTCGCCGAAGTTAACTTTCCCTGTAATAGTACACAAATTTCTGAAGAACTTGATATTCAGCCTCGAACAGTTAGGAATATTTTAAAGCGTAATAAATTTAAGTGTTATAAGTTGCAAAAAACCCAAGAAATTTTTTTAGAGGACGAACTAAAGCGGATGGTATTTTGTGAAGAAGTGATGGAACGTGCCAACAGGGATGAAACATTCATAGAGAATATTTTATTCACTGATGAGTCATCCTTTTTCCTTCATGGAAATCACAATCCATCTGTTGCGGTAGGTTACTCAACAGAAAATAAACACTTAAAGATTGCAACTAAAACGCAGTACCCTCAAAAGATTAATGTATGGGCCGGCATTTTAGGAAACTCAATTATAGGTCCATTTTTTATTGATGGCAACCTAAATGGCGAGAAATATCTTAATCTTTTGAGGGAACAAATTATTCCTACTCTTCGGCGGCTAAATATCAATTTGAATGAAATTTGGTACCAACAAGACGGTTGTCCTGCTCATAATGCAATTTTGGTTGGCAACTTTTTACAGGCTACCTTCCCTGATCGCATTATTAGCACAAAGGGTACTATTAAATGGCCTCCTAGGTCTCCCGATTTATCTCCAAATGATTTTTTTCTTTGGGGATATATCACTGAGAAAATCTATCGGCACAGTCATGAACGTGCCCCTAATTTAGAAGAACTTCGTGCCAAGGTACGTGAAACACTGAATAATATTCCAGCCGAAATGTTGCAGAACACTCGTCGAGAGTTGTTTGGTGCAGAATTTGTAATTCTGAATTTATCTGTACAAAACCATATCAGATTGAACGACATGTTAAAGGTCCACAACATTTAGAAAAGATGCAAAGTTTTCCGGGAACATCGAAATTAACAGAGTCAGAACATGTATCAAACGCAGAATTCTGCATGGATTTGTGTGAAGCCTTTATTGCAGCTGATATTCCTCTTTATAAAATAAATCATAGGACTATAAGGACATTTTTGGAAAAACACTGCCACACAAAAGTACCGGACGAATCAACTCTGCGTAAAAACTATGTTGATAAGGTCTATTTGAAAACTATGGACAAAATACGACACAATCTGGAAGAAAAGAAGTTATGGTTTAGTGTTGATGAAACCACTGATATCAAGGGAAGATACGTTGCTAACATTATAGTTGGACCTTTAAGTAATCACGAACCGGAAAACTCATATTTAATTAACAGTAAGTTTCTTTCTAAAACCAATAGTGAGACAATAACAGAGTCTGTAGTAGAAAGTATTACTTCACTATTGTCAGCCACTAGTATTCAGGAAAGTGTTGTTTTGTTTCTTTCGGATAGTGCTGCATATATGCTAAAAGCAGGACGTCAGTTAAAAGAACATTTTCCCAAATTGCTTCATTTGACATGTTTATCTCATGCCATACATAGAATATGTGAAATGATACGTAACTTTTATCCAGTTATTGACACTTTAGTTAGCGAAGTAAAAAAGTGTTCCTTAACTCACCTGCGCGTATTACGACATTTAAAGATATGTATCCTAATGTCGCATTACCGCCACAACCTGTTATTACAAGGTGGGGAACATGGTTATTAGCAGTTTCATATTACCATATAAATTACAATGTGGTAAAAAATGTTATTGGCAGTTTACAAGATGATTCTTTAAGTGTGAAAAAAAGTAAAGCAGTTATGAATGCACCAAATGTTAAATCTGATTTAAAATTTATTTTTGAAAATTTTGGATATCTTCCGGATGTGATTGAACAGTTAGAAAAACAAAATACTCCCCTAGTGACTTCATTTAATGTATTTCAAAGCACTATAGACAAGCTTAAATGTGTTCCTAATGAAATTGGTGAAAAATTAAAATTGTATATACCAAAAATCTTGGAAAGAAATCCAGGATTTTTAGAAATAAAAAATATTTTTGAGGCACTACAAAATAAAAAAATGACTTGTACAATCATTTTCGTTTTGCTCCAGTTACAAGCTGTGATTTCGAAAGGAGCTTTTTTAGACTTAGACATATTTTAAATTATAAAAGAACCAATTTTACCGAAACCAACTTTGAAAAGACATTACTTATATTATATAATGCAAATAAATTGTAAAATACTCCTGTTATGTTTTTATTTCACATTTTTTTAAATTTATTTATATTTAATATCTCCTTAATACGCACGCCTATGAATTTACCAGACATAAAAAATGGTAAGGGAACAAGCTCGTTCCGAAATCCGGGCCCTAGTTATTACATTGATGGACCGTACACCACTTTAGAATTGATTTTTTAAGTAAAATACAAAATAATAAAATTTTACTAATGTTTACTGTTTGCAAGGACGTGACGTCACGAGCTACATCATGACACAGGTGAGTGTTTTCGCGGGAATTTTAAATTAAAATCGTGTTGTTTTTCTACAAACTCTTTATTTCTTGCTAATTTAATACATTTTTTTTGGAAATAGCAGTCACTTTCGAATAATACAGAACAGTTTTTTAGAATCAGTCATCATGCCTATTATTTAAAATAAATACTAACAAAAAAGGGCACTTAGTGTGCGTTCAAAAGAATGTCATGCATTTGTGTTAAAAATGAATAAAAACTCGATCTCAAGCACACAGGAGAAAAGAATGTTGTTATGGAAATAAATATCATCAAAAGGGAAAACAGAAAATTATAAAAACATGTCAATTAGCAGCTTACATTACTTGTTGACTAATAAAAGTCACCGGTGTAGGCATTATTTCAAACATAGGAATTTTAGTACACTAATAAAAAGCTTGCTGTAGCGCTTCTCTTGAATTATATTTAATAATTTAATTTAAGTGTGTTTTAATTATTTCGTGAAGAAATAAATTAACTGGTATGAACATAAATTTGCGCCTTGACAGGAATATTTCCTTTTTTTGTATATTTAACATCAGTGGCGACCAGTGGCGGCTCCTCCTTAGGTTTGCAGGTTTGCGCAACCCCCAAAAAAGGTTTAAAATAAAATTTTAAAAATATGTATATTAATCATTACATAGTTACAGATTTTTTTAAAATTTATTCGAACATCTGTATTTATTGTTTTATTAATGTTATCTCGAAATAACAGCCAAATTATTAAAAAACTTGACTGATGTCGCTAAAATATCATTAATGTAATCGCGCGTCGCGTTGCGTCGCATCCTAGAAGCCGATGCCGATGCGATGGTTGCAATCAAAATACAAACCCAATTGGATTCATTACGAGTAAGCATAAGTATATGAAGTTGCCTATCTTGGCATTGGGCGCTAAATTTAGTCTCATAAGCGGCATGCGGTTTGCAGTCCCACTGCAAACCTTTATTTATCTTGCAGGCTGATTTACGATTTATTGAAGTATAATTTGTTATTTTGGTTATATGTGTAACATATGTAGCTACTTGTATGATTTTTATTACAGTTTTTGTATGTCTATTTATTTACATTAAGTTTATTGTGGTTATTTATTTATTTTTTTAAAGAACCATTAAAATTGCAACCCCTTACTTTTAACCCACGAGCCGCCACTGGTGGCGACTCACTTTTCTGGGCAGAAAATTTACAATATTTTTTTTTCTTGGGGCAGTCAACAAAAGCTTAAATCCTTAGTACTAATATACCGTGGGTGTCTTAAAAAGTAAGGTAAGTGAAAATATACTATGTGGGATTTACAGATTTCTAGTTTGGAGGGGAAGCGAAAACCTCTTCAGGCAATAAGTTTCACAGTCAGACACTCTAGGGTGAAGGTATGAACAAAGTAGGAAGTTCGGAGCATCTAAAATTGGACTGTTAATGGATGCATAAGAAAGGAAAAACTTGTTGCTCTATTGGGAGCCGCTAGCAAAGAAATTGTACTGGCTATATCCTCGAGCAGAAGCCGTGAAAATACCTATAAGTGAGCAACAGATCTCCTACAATTTGTCGTTGGGCAAAAGGAAACAACTTTGTGTAAGAGTGGAATCTTTAATAAGACAAACGGATCTTCTTTGACTAGAATCAATAACGCTAATAGTTGATGTGAGAAATGTCATTTCCCAACCCTGATAACAATATTTCAAGTATGTTCTGTTTGGGGATACATACAGAGTTTACAGATTAGAAGGGTGGGGGGGGGGAGAAATTCTTTCTGGCTCGAAAGAGGAATCCGAGCTTTCTTAAAACTGCTGTGACAAGGGATATAATGAGTTGATGCCATTTATTTTCGAAAGTAACGTCCACCAAGTTTAATGAATTTTATTTTGCAGAACTTGGCCGCTCATACGTAAAGGATAAATATATACAGTGTGTCCCGAATTGGTGGGGAATGTATGTCTTGGATCTTGGAAACCACGATAGATAGACAATCGGTTAAATGGGGAAAGTTTTGGACAATTATGCTAGTAAGCTAATCCCCTTTACTACACGGTTCTAGCTATTCAGGTTTTTGAGAAATTTTGAAAAAACCTGAAACATGCATTTTCGAAAATCGGCCATATTTTTGAAATCTGTAAAAACTTCTTCAAAGCATTTTTTTTTTGTAGAATATGACCGAGTAGTTAATTTTTATTTTCTACGTTTCGGGTTTTTAGAATCATCAACTTTATTGTTTCATATGGACGCCATATTGGATTTTTACGCAGTGCTTTTTATTCCTATTTCAAAAATGTATAACTTGTTATAATTTATGAGTTTATAACCCTATTTATTTCAAAAAACAAATATTTTCTCAGTTGGCCTTGATTCCGGCGAACGTCATTTTTTTTTGTAAACAATAAAATATTAGTAATTGGCAAAATAGATAAGCTGAACAGATATTTTACAGAAATGGGTTCGCGAACATAGCTATGCGTTAATACCGTGTTACAACAAAACTACACGTAACAAGTTAAATGAAACACGTGAAAACAAAAACAATAAAAAGTGGCTAAACTAATATTCCTACTAAAATGAAGATGTATAATTAACGACCTAAATTTCAAGATGTTGTCCATTTCTCTCAACATATTTACGATATGTTTTTAAATAGTCCTAACTACCGTATAAATGGTTGACTTAGGTATGTGGAATTCTCTATCAACATCCCTGGCTGACGATGTTGGATTTTCTTTAAAATGTTGGTTAAGTGCAGCATCTCGTCGTTGTCCATTTTCTTCAACGTACTTCTTAGGTCGTGGTTTTTAAAAACTTCCGAATTCAAGTAAATTTGTAACCAGTTTTCGAAAGTATGTTAGTTTAGGATGCTGCCTTTCAGGAAAATTGTTGAAATACGTTTGCGCAGCTATATTAACATTTCTATTGCTTTGGAAATAACCTTGCAAAAATAGAATTTTTTTCTTAAAATAATTAACCATTTTACAAAAGTGAAAAAAGTTTAATAACGTACCCGAGCTTACTTGATAATGACGCTAGATGACATTCGCCGGCATCAAGGCCAACTGAGAAAATATTTGTTTTTTGAAGTAGATGAGGTTATAAACTCCTAAACTATAACATGTTATACATTGTTAAAATAAGAATAAAAAGCACTATTTGGCTGCAAAAAAATCCAATATGGCGTCTATATAAAAAAAATAAAGTTGATGATGATTCTAAAAACCCGTAACGTAGAAAATAAAAATTGACTACTCGGCCATATTCTACAAAAAGAGTTGCTATGAAGAAGTTTTTACATATTTAAAAAAATTTACTTATAAAAGAAATATGGTCGATTTTCGAAAATGCATGCTTCAGGTTTTTTCAAAATTTCTCAAAAACCTGAATAGGTAAAGCCATGTAGTAAACGGGATTAGCTTACTAACATGATTGTTCAAAACTTTTCCCATTTAACCGATTTTCTATCTATCGTGGTTTCCAAGATACATTACCCACCAATTTGGGACACACCGTATTTTTTTAAAACTGGTCAATTTTAACGATGAGAAAAATGCACCAATAAGGTTTTATATTTTAAAAACATTTGGTTTGTTTTTTGATTATTTCCAGAAGTCCTATTGACAGTATCGCAAATAAATCAAAATTTTTTACTCTAAATAGAAAATTGGATATTTTTTACAGATTTCTTTTAAACTTTTGTACAAGTGTTTTTTTATGTTTTATGCACCACTTTTTAAAATTTGTACCCA
This sequence comes from Listronotus oregonensis, assembly GCA_019359885.1. Taxonomy (NCBI): domain Eukaryota; kingdom Metazoa; phylum Arthropoda; class Insecta; order Coleoptera; family Curculionidae; genus Listronotus; species Listronotus oregonensis. Next base: position 166,627 of record JAHBCN010000532.1, read on the forward strand.
CTGGTGGGTTAATGTTAAATTTTAGGCACCAAAAAATATATATATCGATAAAATAGGTGTGTAAAGTGTGCTACATATTTCGTACTTAATTTGAGGAATAGTGGGTTTTAAATCTTGTATTTTTAAACTCTATCCATAATTCTATTCAAAGTTAGTACCCATTAATTACGTAAATAATAACATAATTCTGTTTAAAGTCATATAAATTTAGCGCAAATTCAAGCCGTGATGGACGCATGAAAATACACATTATTCAGCGTACCGTAACACCATAATAAACCGTTTCGATGTAAAATTGTTTATTACGAAATTACGATGATCGTAATACTTCGTAATGGGCGGTGGGTAATGGCTGCCCGTGGCACTTTTGCCTGAATAATTGGTTATTTCAAGTCAATTTTAGGGCAATGTTAACGTCAGAATTACTGAAAATTATTGGCTAAATACTATAATTTTAATTTCTTAATGAACATTAAATTTGCTTTAGCGTATAAAGTTCCTACCATAAAAATAAAAAAATAGATTTTATTAACAACAGACCGTAGCTCCTTCGCCAAATAACAGTACGTTCTAGCTTTCATCAGTTGGTATATTACAATATATTATATATGAAATATATGTGTACGAGGTAGGTTTGAAAAGTCCGTGCAAAAATAAAAACTACTTACTTGTTTGGGGTAAACCTTTTTTATTTTTCTACATAGTCTCCTTTTAGGCTTATACACTTCGTCCAACGATGTTCCAGTTTGTTGATCCCTTCCAAATAATAGGATTTGTCCAAGTCTGCAAAATATCGACCAGTGTCTGCAATCACTTTCTCCTTTGAATAGATTTTTTTCCCGCCAACCATTTCTTCAAATTGGGGAACAAATAGTAGTCCAAGGGAGCCAACTCTGGAAAATAAGGGGGATGCGAAACGAGTTGGAATCCTATTTCCATTAATTTTGCGACCACAACTGCTGAGGTCTGTGCTGGTGCGTTGTCGTGATGGAAAAGGACTTTTTTGTGGGCCAATCGTAGGCGTTTTTCTTGCAGCTCGGTTTTCAAACGGTCCAATAATAATGAATAATATGCACCTGTAATAGTTTAACTCTTTTCCAGATAGTCGATGAGAATTATCCCCTGCGAATCCCAAAAGACAGTCGCCATAACCTTTCCGACCGAAGGAACGGTCTTCGCCTTTTTTGGTGCTTAGATTGTTGTTTGGTGTCAGGAGTATACTAATGAATCCATGTTTCATCCACAGTGACGAATCGACGCATAAAGTCCTCCGGATTCTTCTGGAACACCTGCAAACCATCCTTGCAACACTTCACACGATTCCGTTTTTGATCAAGCGTCAGCAATCGTGGCACCCATCTTGCGGATAGCTTTCTCAGGTCCAAATGTTCATGTAAAATATTATGTACCCATTCAGTCGAGATGCCCACAGCACTAGCAATCTCACGTACCTTAACTCTTCTGTCATCCATCACCATATCATGGATTTGATCAATGATTTCTGGAGTCGTGACCTCCACAGGCCGTTCAGAACGTTCAGCGTCACTTGTGCTCATATGGCCAGTACGAAAGTTTTGAAACCACTTGTATACTGTTCTAATCGAAGATGCAGAGTCACAATAATGTTTATTAATCTTCTCTTTAGTCTCCTGAGGCATTTTACCTTTCATAAAGTAATGTTTAATCACCACACGAAATTCTTTTTCATCCATTTCTTGAAAATCACTCGACTTCCTTAATTCTCGCGAATGCCAAACACAAAGATATAGACCAATATGGCTGACACTTGGTGTGCGTTCATTTAACAGATTTTACTAACTAAACATGACCTCGATACGCGCCGGTGGTGCCATCTCTCGGACTTTGCACGGACTTTTCAAACCATCCTAGTATTTTACACGAAATGTTTTAGCCCATTTTCCCCCTATTAAAACTTCGGTTTTATTCCACATAAAGGTACTGAATATGGTATAAAAATTCACATTAGTATTCTAATTATCTTTAAAAAAAATTGAGAAAGTTATGTCAAGTGATCTCTGAGATATTTGATTTTAAAAATCGCACATTTTACTACTGACTGACTTATTGACTCATCAAAATTATGGAGCACTTTCCGAAGGAGTAAAAACTTGAATTTTGGTATGTAGGTGGGTTTTAGGACACAAGTTAAGAAAAAATTTTGAAAACTGCAAATTTTTAGTCGAAACGTCCTAAAACAGAGTCGTAATATTAGGAAGTATTCTAGAATTTTGCCATCTTTTTTTTTCTGATCTTTGTGACAGCTCACGAAGGATTTTTCATATACATATATAATATATGCTAGACATATACATATACATATATGCTCCTAAGTACCAGAGTACCGTGAGTGCCGGGTTTTTCCGATGTTTAACCCATCTTTTTCCCCAGTTCCATCAACGCTGTCCAAGCACTAAAACATGCAAATATTGCATTTTACAGCATCTTTTAGACAACCACCACGGACGTTATTTTAAATAACTACTACCTAAAAGTGTCTCCCCGGCGGGGAATCGAACCCGGATCGCTGGCACGGCGAGCCGAGACTCTGACCACTACGCTACCAGAGAGATCTTATTGAACCTCAGCTTCGGAGGTCATAATTGTTTTAGAAATAAAAATTCAGGCAGAATTTTATTCATTAAACAAAGAAAATTACTAGATTTATATCTATCAGGCCCCAAACCATCATAAATCAAGGAAAAAAACTCAATATACACACTGACTCATTAGAAAAAGTTATGTTTAACTGCATTTGTCTCATTTAGAGAACTTAATATGAAATTACTCAAAAATGTTTATAAATATACAGAGGGTATCATAGATTCTTTTTGAGTCCAACGATCTAGAGCCCGATCTGTTAGCTTTTTTTTGGAGTAAATATGTATGTTGTTAAATTTTGTAACTAAAGTTATGTAAAATAAACAAAAATTTTGTGATAATTATTATATAGTTATTTTTCTTATCTTAATTAAATTAGATTTATAATGAGGTAATATTGTGTTAGAAGAAAAAAATATTTTTGTAAATAATTTAAGTTGTAAATTAGACTATTGCTTTGTTTATAATGTGAATACATTCGTTTATATTAGTAAATTTGACATCAGACAAGTTTTTTTATTTGGCGACGCAAGTTTTTTTTTTGTGTAAAAGGGTATAAAGATCCTTCACCTTCAACTGGAACAGTAAAATGATGGGTCATACAAGTCTTGAAGACGATCTACGTGAAGGACGTTCAAAGAATGTATCATCACCAGAAATTGTAACAAAAGTACAGGATATACTTTTGGAATATCGTCGATTAGCCAAAGGATCTAGTGGAATCTCTATGAATTTCCATGGGCAGTGTGAACATTATGTTAGATAAAGTTCTCTACTCTAGACTAAGAGTGGTGTGAACCCAGTAATTCGACTCCGAAGGGAGGTAGGGTCCAGGAATCGGTCAAAAATGTCTTAGCAAGTCAAGCAAGTTTTTTAGGTGCAAAAGAATTTATTTAAATAGATTACCTCCAGACTGGTAAAACAATAAACTTGGATTATTCTGCCGATCTTTTAGATCAGCTGGTTGTAATAATTTGTAGGAAAACATTTTTCATCTAAACGGTGCACCCTTTCACACACCTCAAAAAATGTAAAACCAATTAGGTAAAACCAAACAAAATTAGTATGCGCCTATGTTTTCAGGCGTGTTAAGTTGACTTTGGTTATTACTTTATTAATCTTATGGTTTTTATCAAATTTTGCACTAAAATATTCTGGTGTTTGTCGTCCTTGTGTGTTGTTTCCTAATTGACCGATGTTTTTTGAAAATAGTATACATTCTCCAAAAACATTTTTTTTTACTGTTGATTCAAATTTGTAAATATCCTGCTTCAAAAATATGAATTTCTACAACACTTGACATTTTTTACTTTATCCAGAGGACAACTTTTTACCTTTATACAATAACAACCCACGAACCGTTAACAAAATGTCACGTTATTTTGTTAGGTCTTTCCATCTTCTTCCCTGAAGAATTGGCGTTCATATCTTGGAAGACCTATCAATGGAGAATCCTATTAATTTATTATCACCAAACTTTATCTAATCTTATGATGGATTATTCTGCGATTAAAAACCCATTTTAAAAGGATATTATCCCCTGTTTATGGCTTAGCTTTAGAAGATAAATTTCTTTTATACATAATTAAAACGTGCTTTAAAATCATCACATTAAACTTAAGCTCAAATAAGCGCTAAAGTAAGCTTTTTATTGATTCACATAAAACGTATTACCAGCTTATGACATGTTTTTATAATTTCTAGTTTTTCTTTTCGATGATATTTATTTGTATTGCAACATTCATTGCACTTAAATTACCTGGTAGTGTAAGTTTTTTTTTACTTCGACAAATTCAGTAGACATTTTTTCTGTTTTGTAAACTGCTTAACTAATGACCCGTATTAACTTAGATATCCATAGTAACAATAATCGTACTTTAAAGTGTAGTGTCTACTTCCAGTGATCCTCTATAATATGTTAAGTCCCGAATAAGGAATTTTTACGTTTATCAAGCACATACATATACAGCAATATTTGGTAATAGTCCTTGAAGGGGACATCAAAAAGTTAAAAAAAAATAGCAAATGGTATTTGACGTTTTAAAGAAAAATTCCGAAATACTACTTCACATGTTTGTAAAAATTTATACGTTTAGAAAATGTTGGTTTTGATCATGTTTTACTAATATTTGCAGCATTATATATATATATATATATATATATATATATATATATATATATATATATATATATATATATATTATCATGGTTTGGGTTTCCCGGTTTAAAGTATTACGTTGGGGGAAAATATGTTACAGAGCCCCTTCCTTAAAAAGAATTTTTTACAGAACAGGTGATAATGGCTTCAATAGCTGGGAGGATGGCTGAATTTTTAGAGGAATTTTGGGGTTGGGGTTAGCTTAGGTTTAAAGTGAGTGTCAACGTCCTCCCCCGCGACTGCGGGGGCTTTGTGGCCCCCCTTTTTTTTTCTCCCAAAAGGTTCCCCTTCCAACGAATCCGATATTGGGAGAGAGTTCTTTTTTCCCTTTTCTGTGTCGCTCCGGACACAAGCACAATATGTGTTCTGGTGTCCCGTCTCCTGGAAAATGACGAGCAGACGATTCGATCGGTCCCCCTCCTCTCCTGGTTTAGTAACGGGTACACCAGATCCTTGTTACAGGAACCAGATTTCCTTTGGGGCCCTTTCTCCCCTTTTTCCAAAAAAACGGTTCTATCAGTTTTCTGTTTAAAAGGGAAACCCCTTTTTCCTACAAAAGCGGTTCTGCCCCCCCCCTTTAATTCAGGATTCCTTTCAACCCCGTTTGTTCGTGATAATTACCCCCCCCGTGACTTTAGGACACCTTTCGAAACGGATTTACCCGTTTCGGTCGGCCCCCTTTTTGTCTGTTGGACTTGGTGACCCTCGAAACGGATTTATCCGTTTGGTCACCACCTTTGTCTTTTTTTTCCTTTTAAAAGCGGTTCTTTCCGTTTCTTTTTAAAAACGGGAAGTAATGTCCCCACGGCAGCCCCCGCATTACCCAGTAATGATAAAACTCTGGGGTCGCCCTGTATCTCAGGGGCACCGTTGGAGACACCTATTTAAGGCACGTGGGGAATAGATCCCGGGTCCCAAAGAGTTTTCCCTTTCCCCGTGGGGATGTATATCACCCTCCACTTGATTTTGAAAGCTGGGGGGGTGATATGATTATCCCCCGTTTAAGGGTAAAAAATCATCCCTTTTTCATTAGGGGGTATTTTTGATGCCTGCCTGTGCTCCTTCCCTTTTTCTTTTCGACCTTGAATTTTTTTAAGCAGGCGTTTCCCACTCTTCAACCTTGAACATGAATCGCCTGCGACTTTTTTTCGCTCTTCGACCTTGATGTTTTTTGCCCCCCACAATTGTAAATTAGACAACTAGTTATACATTATATTATATTTTTACAAGGTACAAAACTGGATTCATTTGAAGGGTTTTTTTCTAAAAATGAGCAAAAAATTATTGTAAATTTTGGTGTAACTGTTTAATATAAATGCCTAATAAGTGTATTTCCATTTGTTTTTAATCCATTTCAAGAAAGGGGAATTTTAAGGTTCACGTAGCAAAAGTACTTAATTAATCTTGGGTGGGTTTTATTATTTTAAACCTAATAAAAAAAAAAAAAATATTTATATATATTTATTAATTAGAAACTTTGTTGTGTACCTGTTCTAATGGAGCAAACGGCCTACTAAAACCTTTTGGGTTTTTTCCAATGACATATTGGTTGTTTTAAAGAAAAGTGTTTTTTCGATGGTAGCTGAAAGTTTGCATTTTTTTTTTCTCCCTACTGAACTACCTAATTTAGTTCCCACATTAAAAAGGTTTTAAATATTAATTCTTTTTCCACTTGGTTTCTCTTTAAACCTTTTTTTTTATTTTTAAACCCTCTAAACGCATCAGTCAGTTCCCCAAAAAAAAATTTTTATTGTCTAAGACTTGTACTTTTTTCACTCCTTTAAAAAAGGGGGGATTTTAAAAATAATAACGTTTTCCTTTCCCCCCAAATGTGACCACATTTTTATTTTGATTATAAAAAAAAACTTTTCCATTTTTAAAACAAACTTCCTTTTACCCCTAACAAAATTTTTTTTATCTTTGTTTTTTTTCCCCAAAAAGGTATCATATGAAGGTATAAAAAAAACAATTTACGGGGGAAACCCCACACTTTTGGGGTGAAATTTAAATTTTTTTTTTAATGATATAGCTATTTTTATTTTTGGCTAAAGTATCATTAAAATAAAATATTATACTAAACAGAGTTTTATTTATAAAAAAAAAAAATTTTTTCCCTTTAAAAATAATTTTCAACCTGTATAACTTATTTTTTTTTTTTACAATATAAAGATACAAGTTTAAAAAATTTAATGACAGCGATATCTTTTTATAAATAAAGCAACAATTTGGTAAACCAATTTAGAACATAGATTTTTACACTATAAAAAGAATACTTTTTTCATATAAAATTCTTAATTTTCTTGCATGGGTTTTTATTTTATAGGGGAAAAAAAAGACACAAATTGATAAAAATACATTTTTTTTACAAAACCTTTTAAAATACATAGCTTGACTTCTCTTACTAAAAGGAAACTACAGTGCATAGAATTAAACACGTTTTGAAGTATAAATGAAGTTTTATTTCTCTGCTCACAACAA